>CM025787.1:31369725-31402265 GCA_014636745.2 Centella asiatica
CATCCAACAATTCTATTAATTCAACTTCATCATCTTCATCAAGAAATATCCGGGCCCACCCTGCTGATCATCTCATCACAACCAACCCACTTCTACCTTATGACTCCACTGATCTTTCCCTTGCATTTGCTAGACTTCAAAATGGCCAATTGGGGTTTGATCATCATCATCAAAATCAAGGGCCTGATCACCATTTCTCTATGATGGGTAATTCCAATAATGGCCATGGATTTCTTGATGCCCTCAGGAGTGGTTTTCTTGAAACCCCACCAATGAGTACTAATGGGTTTCAGAATGTGTATTTTGGGAACAGTATTGGAAATGTTGAGGGTATGAATGTAAATGTTAGTGAAGATTTGGGGAATCTGCCATATGAAGATTTGATGAGTGGCAGTACTAATGGTGCTACAACAGCTGTGACAGTTACCACTGTGAAGCAAGAGGGGTGCAATGTAAGTGGCAGAGAAGCGGCGGCTGCGGCGGCAGAGGGTGGCAGAGTATTGTGGGGATATCCGTGGCAGCTTAGTGTTGGTGGTGGTGGAGATGGTAGTAGTGGGAGCATTTTGGGTGATGTTGATGCAGCAGGGAGACAAAGCAGCTGGATTAGTGGACTTGGTTCTAATAATTGGCATGGTCTTGTCAATACTCCTCTCATGTAGAGAGCTGATATGATGTTTGCTAGGATATGATTAAAGATATTCTCTTTAATGTTTGCAAGAAAAAAGAAAGAAAAGAAAGTAGATAGAATTTTGTTATCTCTTTCTCATCTTAATCTTTTAGTTTGATCTTTTGTACTAGAACATTAGTTACTTGATTCACTTGAATCATCTTATGTCTCTATGTTTTGTTGGTTTTGGGAATTATAGCTTTGTTAATTAATTCAAATCAATTTCTCTATGCTTCTTTACTTCTTTAACACTTGGTATATTTGATATTTTGATCCAAGTCCTAATTCATGATTTGTGTTCTTAGAAAATATCAAGGTACTCAATATATTAGGTTATTTTGTACACAATATACATATTTGAAGGCTTTATATATAAATAGTTCCCATGGAAAAATTGTGTTGAAATTATATTTATTTGTTCAAGCCAAATACTATATGTGTACAAGATGTTTAATTAAAAATCAAACAAAAACTCTTATTTTAGAACCAAAAATACTCATTTAATTCTCCCTGACTAATTAAATAAAAACATGCGAGAACAAATAAAATAATATCTCTCCTTGTAATAATTGTAATTCTCATAATAAGTTTTCTTAAAAACATATTGCAGTGGCTGCCAGTATATATGTGAAGTTTCAATAAAGCCAAATTGAAAGAGACAGAAATATGTTTCATGGAAAAGTCTGAAGGTACTGGAAGTACAGGAAGGTTTAGTGGTAGTTGTTGAAGGAATGTAGATTTTGGTAAGACTTGCCTATTATTTATTTATTTATTCATATGCATTACATCAAATATATTATTACTATTATTGTTATAGTTAATTAAATAGGCGCTTCTTTCTGCTCAGGTGGTCCAGTAGAAACTATTAAAAATAAAAAAGAATTTACGGATTATATTAAAATAATAAGGTTTGGAATAATTAAGTGATAATGTGACTATTTTTTTCTTCTCAGGTACCAATGCCGCAGTAGTAGAATTTTCAGTGAAAGCATGCATGAGCACCAATTTCGGGACAGATTTCAACATCACATTTCCACATGACATACCAAATCTAACATCAGATTTGAGCGTGAGAATTTTTTAAGTATTTTTAAACACAGACAAAATCTGAACGTTATTTAACTATGTACGTACACTTCTAGATCAAGCACTTGCTGTCTTCCCTTAATACTAAAGTGGTTGTCTAGTCCTTTTCTTATGTTTATTTTAATTAAATATCTACAAAAAATCTCTTATATCTATAGCTAGGAACAACATTGGCCGCCTTAAAACATTTTTTCCACCTAATTTTTTAGTATAATAAATTAATAACAATGCAAAAGGTCAATATTAAGTGCGAAAATTGCAAGTATTGTACGACTAAATCTTACATCCAAATAAATTGTCCCAATTTAAAATTTAATTAGATTTTCAGTAATGTAGTTTATATTAAATTTACAATTTAACACATATTTGGAATTTTCTTGTACGGTTTTTTTTCCTATGCTAGTCGATCGAGAATCCAACAATCAACTGCACGTCTCGGTAAGAAAATATATGGTTCCTCTCAATCTTCCTCATTTGTGATGCCTTCGACCGAATTTCATAATTGACCAAAAATTAATTTATTTCTTTTTGAAAGCAACGTATTTGAATCTTAGAATTGATTTGCAAAGAACAGTTTTTGTAGGCACAAATGTCCTATTTGTTTTGGGTTAAATTTAGATATTTTTTTAAATTTTTATAATGTAAATTATAATATTTGAATTTAGAATATTTTAAATTTAAGTTAAAACAAAGAGAAAAAGCATAATTCAATCTGTTGATACTATTAAAGGAAAAATGTTGCTCTTAAAATGATGAATTTTGCTAAATTTTGTTTTGTGTTACTAGCTCCAAGTATTCCTGCCAGAATATTAGCTGCACTAATATTCTAGACTTTAACGAATATAAAAAAGTTATGTCGAACACGTTTTTTACAAGTTTGGACTGGTATTAATATATGTCTATCATTTGTAAAACTTATTCTCTCACTCAAAGTACTTGATCTTTAACTATTTTTTTCGTATCAAACAACCATTCTGTTTGGTTTGTATTCCGAGCTTAAGCAAGTTGATTATTTCCACAAACTTATACATGTATTTTACATAAAAATATATCTTAGTTTTTTTTTCAACGGTACCATTTACGGATTTTCAATTGTGTAATTCACAGGGTTTAAATTGAAAAGGTCAAAAAGAAAATGTTTTCATTTTTCACAAGTGCCACTTCCTTATTTTTGATGAATAACTCGATCAAAACAACATTGTAAATTTGTGACCAACGTATGGTATTCAATTTTGACGTGATATCTCTATTCTCTCTTCTAAGAGGTGCATGATTCACATTTTCTAAAAGATATTGTTCGAAGATATCTCCAATATCCCTTATGCAC
The DNA here is from genome assembly GCA_014636745.2 of Centella asiatica. NCBI lineage: Eukaryota > Viridiplantae > Streptophyta > Magnoliopsida > Apiales > Apiaceae > Centella > Centella asiatica. The sequence goes on from CM025787.1 coordinate 31,372,806, forward strand.
CTTTTTTTTTTTTTTTGGGGGGGGGGGGGGGGGGGAGTCAAAATATTTGATTTAATAAAATTGAATTAAAATAAAGTAAAAAGAAAAAAATTCTACAACAAACTAAAATTCGATTACGGAAAATTGCCGATAGATCACTGTTTTTAGAAATAATTCCTATGAGGTCATTTTTCTACTTATTCTTTATTTTCTTTTTATCTATTCACTTTAACATGTGCATTTATACCCTTTTCTTTTCTTTTCTTTTTTTCTTCAAAATCCAACATTCTCAGAGGTTTTAATGAGTTTGATTGATTTCTCCTTTTTTGGTATTACCTTTTTTCAAATTTTAACTTATTTTCAATTAATTTTAAATTCTTTGCAACCATTTTTACTGTTTCTTTTCATTCTTTCAACCATTTTTACTGTTGTGAGTTAATATCCGTAAGTTTATATATACGTGTCGTAAATTGGTGTAAGTTTATAAAATATGTAGCGTGAGTTTATATATGTTAACTGTGAGTTTATATATATGTATATATTGTGTGTATATATAAGTAGGAGTTTATCTCTCCTAATTTAAATTGTCAATCAAATTTGTTGAATTAATGAACGAGGATAATATTTGGTATTTATAATTATTTATATCATTTAATAAAATACATATATTTAGTGAAAGTTGTCTTAAAAATTATTATTGATTTTGATAACGGGCCAGAGATTACCCATTAGATTATAATACACTCAATCACAATAATTCCTATGCAAGCGTTTAATGGCCATAAGATTGTGGTTTTTTTTACTGTCTTAATCACAATAATTTTTCAGATAAAAAATTATCATAATAATGTAATAATTTTTTTCTCTAGCTTGTGATTTTAAGAAGTGGACTATCTGATAAGGACCCGATTATAAACATCAAACGACAAAAAGAAATAAATCTATGTTTGAACTAAATCAATATAAAAAGATTAGAAAAAGTAAATGAAGAGGGCAATAGACTCTAAAATGCCTCATCCGTCTAATCTTAGTTTGGCTTCACTTGGGAATGTCATTTTCACATTTTTCGGTGGATTATTCTTGTCCTCCTTCTCAAGCAAATCCCTCAGTCCCACCTTCATTTTGCATTTGGAATCCTAGAGAAAGGATTTCCTCCAACTGCATACTTTCATCATTACCATCTATTCTTACAAATATACTCCAAAAGCATATGTTATTCTTTCTTCTTTAACAAAAAAAGGAATTTTTATTTTTCTGTTGTTTATTTTTATTTTTATATTTGTTACAAAAAATTTAAGTAATTAAAAGTTTTTCAATTCATATTCAAGATATATCACCGGCCTTTTTCTTTGAGAGCTTACAGTATCAATGCTATTTATAAACTATCCAAAAAAACATGTTTGTTAAGTCTTTTAACTGAACCAGTAGATTGTGATTTATTGTTTAACAACATTTCATTTGTGGGACGATGCGGTGAAATGAACCAATTTTAGTCATTCAGATTTTGATAGAAGTACGTTCACCCAAGAAAAAGGGAAACTAGCAGTTTTGGTCATATATTTTGTTTATGTACTTATCAAAACCTTATGACTGATTTATACATAAGCGACAGGAGCTGGTAGATTCTTTTCCAAATTAATTTATGGATAGATTTAGTATATATTGAATAAAAGTTCCAATTTAATTTCAAAAATTATTTCTTAAAATTTCTTTTAAACGACTCCAACAATTTTTTTAATGTAGACTACGACCAAATTCTATGTTTTAATATGCGGCATATTTAACTTGAAAATAAAAATAATAATGAAGTTCGTGCCTGGAACCTAGTAAGAATATAAATTCACGCAATGAACAAAAGTATTAGTACTTTTACGGAGTCACACACTTACAATCAAGTACTTCTACGGGTTACACACTTACATACTTGATTGGAGAATGAGAAATCGTTAAGAACGACTTCTTTATTGTCCAAATGAAGGTTATGTCTGCAAATAACGGTTAAATTGGTATAAATTTTCAACGCCTCAGAAAAGATAGATGACAATATCTTTTTTTTTTTTTTTTTTTTTTTTTTTTTTTTTTGTTCTTCTGCCTCCACGAACACGCCATAGGAGCCCTACTCATATTCTATTTCAAGAGAACAAAAATGGATTCGCATGAGATTCAAGAAGTCTTATATATAAAAATAAAAATAAAAAGTAAAATCAAATTAGGAGTCATATAAGCTTTCAACCTCTTCTCTAGAAATCATAACCAAAAAACATTTCTGTACGCATACGTGCTAATTTCTTTAACTTATTATTTCCAAGTATTGTTTCAGTTTTGATTTAAAAAACTTTCAGAAAATTACTGACCGGTACTTTAAAAAAAAAAAAATTCTCTTCTAATTGAAAATAGTTATGATTCTCTCAGTGCAGTTTATGTTATGTTACGTACCATCTGAAGTTATTATGTTATTAACCGCATTGTAATTTTATTAGAGGGATAGTGAGATTATACATATTAATCAACGGTTATGAGTTGGAATATGCAGACGTCTTCAAAATTATCGTACATAAGCCCAAACCTCTGTATTTTCATCTATCGGTTGATATGTATGTCCATATGGATATCATATTGGGCTTATGATATGTAGCAAATCACGATATTGGATCCATTAATTAATTATGTAGTCTGCCAGTTTCGCTTCAACATAACGTAGTATGGAAAATCAATAGCCCAGTACCATATTACAGCTTGGTTTAAACTCTAGCATCGACCCTTCTAATTTGTTTTCTATTTCTACAGAAAAATATATAATTTTGACATTATAGTTCACAATAAAATAAAGTATTAATAAAGAAATTTTTTGGACCATAGCATGGAAGTAACGTATAATATTTTGAAAATAGCAATCGATGAGAAAAGGAGTCTCTTAAATTAGAAACTCTTATAGAATAATATAAGTATTGCTGTATCACTGAATAATCTTATTTCTTAATATATTCTATAGTCTTTTTTATTATTACCAAAAGGATTAAATAAATAAATAAATAAAGTACACCCCTCGCCCCAAGTACCCCACACCATGTAGGGTAATTTTCTAAGAGTTTTGAGACCTAAACAATAAGGCTGGTAGTGATCCTTCTGCAAATACAAGTAAATCTAGTTGGCTGAATTTATGCGAGGGTGTATCTGATTGTTTTAATGATTGAATTGTAGTATTATACTTCTTACGTGTTATATTCACACATAAAAATGTCAATTATATGAATTTAAAGAAAATTAAATTACAAAAATATGAGTTTTATTCAATTTTCAAAACTCCTTGGATGATTTTTAAAATTGTATTGATCAATATTGTTTTAAAATATGAATTTTCTATGATTATAAACATATCTTAGACATTCTTATCTACTTGATGATAATTTTAAAACATTGTAAAAAGAAACAATTAAATAATTACATATACCATATGTGGGGATAGATAAAGAGAGATGGATGATAGTATATTTCCAATAAAAGGTTACATATGAAAAGCATAAAAAAAGGAGGAGATCGCCGACACGTTATTTGGTTGATAAGGAGGGATGTAATTTTTGTTTGCATACGTCCAAAGGTTGTGGTTGAAATGTGGGCCCGAGGGACCACACAAGAGTTCTTCTGTCTGTCTTACAAACTTCTTAACCATCCTTGTAATAGATTTGCTTGTAACTTAAATTAATTGATTCGATTATGACAAACTATTTATACACTTACAAATATATTATACATATCAAATAAAATTATTATATTCTAAATACATCTAAGATTTTTTTTGTCGAACAAATGAATTTATAGCGGATTGTGAGAAATAGATTGATTAAGTTTTTAGTATATTTTAAATAAGATAGAAGTGTTATACTTTAGATTAAAATGTAGATTAGTTGAATTATATCAACAACAGATACTCATATTCGAGTAACATATATAAATTAATATATATAAATCAAACTCGTTCTCAGGTGTCTCAGCCAGTGAACAATTAATATAAATTAATATAAAAGTATAGAAATATAGATTATCTATATATATATATGTGTGTGTGTGTATATATATATGTATATATATATTCCTAGGAATATACTTACGCTGTGTTAATAGTTGCCAAAAAATGTCCTGATTGTTACATTTTTATACTACGTAATTTATTTAATTAAGATTTAAGGGCATAACCAATAAAAGTTGATTAAAATAATTAAACTTTAATAAATATTTTTATTAAATTAAAATTTTAAATTTTACCGATATTCTTTTTTATGGGGTAATTTATTAATATCATTGTATGTTCTTTTAAAATTTATAACTTATCTTTTTTGATAAATAATCTATAAGTACCACTGTAAGTCTGAGACTGATAATATGCTTTTTTCTTGAATTGAAGAGTCTTCTCTCATTTAAACGTTTTGTTATAATATATATATATATATATATATATATATATCCTAACTGTAAAACAAAAGAATTCTTAACTTATAAACTCTATAAATTTCACACGATTAAAAGAGTAACCGAAATGAATAAAATACAAAACATATATTAGCATGATGTATACCCATTCTAGTTTAAAATTCAAGGGAGAGAAGCTTACTTCAATGGATCAACAAGGGAGCAACAAGTCCAAATAAACCAAATAAGCCCAAAATTTCTACACACTCAACGTCCCTGACACTTGTCCATAGCTTAAGGCGCATACTTCTCTCTCTCTCATCGCCTCCTTGTAAGTTACCCCACACGGCCAAACGCCACCTCCCTCCCATCACTCCCGGTACACTTCAAATTAAAATAAGGATACTGATTGATGGTTTCAATCCAAAATCACTATCAAGCAAAAATTTAATTATAGTCTAATATTAGTATAACGGACAAACACTTATATTTGTGAAAATTTATATTTTAAATTTTGATTAAACATCTCGATATATATGTATATATGTATGTATATATGTATATGTAATATATTAAAAATGTTCCACTTCTTGATTTATTATATAAAAAAATAATTTTAAATAATCAACTATTACGTATTTGACAAATATCTTAAAAATGAGAAGAAAAAAGTTGTGTTAGAATATGATAATTTTATTTCTTAAGCAACATTTTCTCCCTTTTTTGACCGTGACGCAAATTCATATTCATCACTAAAAATACATTAAATTTCAAGGTAATTATAAAAATAGTGATAGATTTTGTTACAACAATTTATTTTAATATTTTTTTAACTTATTCTAAAAAAATGAGTAAGAATATAATACGTTGTCAGCAATTAGATCATGGTACACTTATCATATCTTGTATCATATGAATTAGTATGTTTTATCTTTCAAAATTAATGTTTTTAAAACTAAGCTAAAACAGTACATAACAGATATTTTTAAACTTGGGAAATCATTTTAGATATTTTGGACTACCGCTTGCTACGAAGCATAACAAGGATACACCACGTAATTTATACATATATATTATTACAAACAACTGTTGTTTCATGAATCACCCTCTATAAAGTATTCCCCATTAATTGCTTCTACCTCAACACATACTATCACTGCAACAGCCCATGAGCTGCCCATCATTGTCCATATATTTATACACACACAGAGTCTAGTGTAGAGAGAGAAGAACAAAAACCAGAGCAACTAAAGTTTTAGAGAGAGAAACTCTACCCAAAAAATTTAAAAAGTTATAGAGGGAGAAACATAAAGATGAGGGCTAGCAACCATTTGATAGGATTACTGAACTTCATAACCTTTTTACTCTCAGTCCCCATCTTGGGAGGTGGGATATGGCTGAGCAGCCGAGCCAACAACTCCGACTGCTTGAAATTCTTACAGTGGCCGTTAATCGTCATCGGAATCGCCATCATGGTCGTCTCACTCGCGGGCTTCGCCGGCGCGTGTTACCGGAACACCTTCCTCATGTACCTCTACTTGTGGGTCATGTTTGTAATCATAGCCACACTTATTGGGTTCATTATCTTTGCCTACGCGGTGACGGATAAAGGGTCGGGCCGGGCGGTGCCGAACCGGGTGTACCCTGATTACTACCTGCAGGATTATTCCGGGTGGCTGGAGGAGCGCGTGGCGAGTGATAGTTATTGGGGGAAGATAAGTTCATGTATAAGGGATTCGAAGGCTTGTGGGAAGATGAGGAGATTTGTGGGTGGTGTTCCTGAATCTGCTGATATGTTTTATCTCAGAAAACTTAACCCCATTCAGGTATTTTCTTTAATTTCTCAACTTATTGATTTATTAACATTGTTGAATTTACTACATTTAGTATGATTATAGTGGAATGGATGTATTCTTACTGTTATATTTTAGAGAAAAAAGGTGAACATTTTTATGGACAGTCGCCAATTTACACTCGTTACCGGACCCGTCTTCTATCCCCACCCTTCGTATGAGGTTAATTTTTGTGACCTTTTTCATCTGGCAGTCAGTTTTTACGGGCAGCCACATCGGCCGTTTATTTTTTTTCTTTTAACATACAAAATTATCAACTGAAAAGGGTAGGGAGAAAACACATTATGGAGGACCAGAGGTTTCAGATTTGATTCTACCTAGACAGATTATGAATATTTCTCTTTGAAGAAGAGAGTTATATTTTTCAGGTGACAATTACAATGAGAGGGGGACTGCTTTTTTCTTTTTTCTATTATGTTTTGGCTTAATAAAAGGAGGAGATTGACTTGGGAGCTGGACATATATTAAATTTTTTGAGACTTTAGTTTGTTATTGGAGAATGAATTATCAAGAGATGTGATAAAATGAAAAAAGAAAAATAATCTTTAAACGTATGGAATGAGAATACGTGAATTTGATATTCGTGATAAAATTTGATGTACAAAAAGGAGCGAGAGACGAAAGACCTTTTTGGTATTCTTATGCTTGTGGTCCACTTACCTTTATTTAGGGGATTTTAGGAAGCCTAAAGATGTGCCTTTTGTTTGAATTACAAGGTTTAATTTTGAAAGGAAGGGCAAGGATTTAGTTGATGTTATTTTAGGAGAGACTTATGGCGTATTAGGTTCATTTTTGCTTTATACATCATTTAAAAACAGAAGAAATGAGACATTTTAACTACCTCCTAGTTGCCCTTCAATGAAAGGGTGCCTACTTTATCAAGAATTTGAGGTGGGTATAATTTTGACAACCACAAAGAATATATATATTACCTTTTCTAAAGGGGTGCCAGTTATATATATATATATATATATATATATAGGAATCTTTTGGGTAGCTTGCCTTTATGTGATCCATAAGGTTTTCTCTTACTTCACTAAGGATATTCTTCTTTCTACATTTTGCTTTGTTTGATGCTTAAAGGATTCAACTGAAAATGACAATATAGTCTCGTAGAATATTAGCACCCTTTACCCTTTTAAGCTTCTCCGTCCAGGATATTCTTATGCTTCTCTTTTTAAAGATGAACATGCAGATTTATTCAGATATTCCACGGGATGACAATGTTTCAAATCGAATTGTTTGAGTGGGAAAGTTTTCACCTTATCAACAGTGTGTAATCCTCTGTTATTTGAGCTGTATACTCAACTTAAACTTGCTTCCAATATATATTATTACTGTCGTCGCAACTGAACTTCTGCTCTTTAGTAGATCAATAGATGTAACTCTTGAATTTGAGTTTTTAATGCACAGAAAATAGTGAGCTAGTTTTAGTATATTTAGTCCTAACAATAGTTAATTGGGATCTTAAGCAATGTTTACTGCATCCTAAGAGAGATTGATTGAGCATGTAAACAGTATGAAGTTAAATTATAGAAAATTGTTTGATAGGGCGTGCAAGATATCTAACGCAGTAATTTTATTATGCTAAGTAAATTACCCTGCCATGTGAGCTATATGCCTACACCCTAATAAGTATTAACATGGGCCTTTCAGTTATTGTTATCACTATATTAACAAATTTTGAATTTTAGGTTTTACCGGATTCTTAGTTTGCTTTGTGTTTTGATGCTGCCCATAAAAGAGTAGTAGAACCGGTGTTTTGATGCCTTCTGTGTTTTTAAGAGCTCATTTCATAAACACGATATTATCCCTGTTTGAAACAGAAAAGTTCAATATAAAGTCTTTCTATCATTATTGTAAACTGGAGGCTTTATTGAACCTTCATTTTTCATTTGGTACATGTAGTCTGGGTGCTGTAAACCTCCTACGGAGTGTGGCTACGTCTACGCAAATGAGACTTTTTGGACTCCGGGAGGAGGGCTCGTAGGAAACGACCTCGACTGTGCAAAGTGGAGCAATGATCAATCTCTGCTATGCTATTCCTGCGACTCTTGTAAGGCTGGTGTTCTCGCGAGCCTAAAGAAGAGCTGGAGGAAGGTTTCTGTTATCAACATCGTCGTACTAATAATCCTTGTCATTGCTTACGTTGTTGCTTGTGCTGCTTTTAGGAACAACAAACGGATGGACAACGATGAACCCTACGGCGAAACCAGAATGGAGAAGGCACAACCTAGTAGAATACACTTCTAACAAAAACTTATTCTTGACAGGGGATAAAGAAAATACATCAAAATTTTAGTTGAAAAGGAATCAAAAGATAATCAGGTTTAAGGTTTTGTATGCTATGTAAAGGATGGTTTTGTTTTGAAGTGGAGTGCTTGATTTGCCCTGCTATTTTGAAGTTTGGCTGTGTACGGTATGCTCTTATGTGGGATACTACAGTTTGTTAGTTTCCAAAATTTATGTATCATAGACAAGCTCACATATGATATACTTTCAAGTAGTTCTTACATGCTTGATTTATGTACATTGTCAGAGCAGAAATGTATTACTTCTGTACTTTGTGGGGTTCTTGAGATATATAAATCTACTTTCTCTGTGTTCACAAGCCCGCGTAATTTTAGGTCAAAGTTTGCTGAGACACATGCTTAAGCCTGGATTATCGGATGCTCATGTTCAGATGTGTTCTCTGTGTTTGTCACGTGCAATAACAGTATTACTGTGTAGGGTCTTAGAAGAATCCAAACATTCCAGGATTCGATCGGGCAAAAATTAATCTGCTCGATTCAAGTTCGATATAAAAGCGAACTAAATTTAATATTCTATTTAGAATTCGATAAGTTAAATGAGTATAATCTGAATATAGAGGTATTCGCTCAAATATATTTATTCGATTATTCTTTTTATACTAAAATATTATAACATACGCCAAAATTTAAGTGTTAATTTTGTCATAATAATTTATTTAAGATGTGTAATTTATTTTAATAGTGATGTTTGTAAGTAAAATAATTATTATATATATAAAATGTGTTATAAAGTATGAAAACTTATATAAATATAATTTATATTTTGTAAAATTTAATAAATATAAATACTCGTGAGTAGTTCGTGTGTAGTTCAAATTCGATTAGAGTAGAATTTGAGTATCAAAATAATATTCAGTCTAATATTCGAGTTCGAATTTAAGTATAAAAAATTTAGTAAAAATAGAATTTAAACACACTAATGTTCGCTTGTATTTGACTCGTTTACGCCTCTATTACTATGGAACAAAGTGACTATTGCTGTGGAATAAAGTGACTATTGCTGTGGAACAAAGTGAAAGTGAAGAGAACATTGCTCGTGCACATGTGAAATTCAAAAAGATGTGAACTTTAAAGGGCGAACATTATAATAACTAGATTTTATAAAGATGGGAAAAGGGGTTTATATAGATTTATAATCAAAACTAAGTTATAATCCGGTAAACAGGAAAAACTTCTCCATTTAAATAATATTTATTATTATTATTATTATCATTATTATTATTATTATTATTTTAATAGAGTAATCTGTATAATAGAGATACGATATTAATAAAGTTAAAAAAAAACATAGAACTTCTATAAAATATGAAAAAATATAATTTAATCTAAGAATTTTTTTTTAACGTAAATGGCCTACTTTAAAGTTTGGACGGTGATATTAATGGATGAAGCTGTCCACAAAGGGAAGGATGAAAACGAGTGTGAGAAGTAATGAAAGAACATATTTATTATAAAAATTGATAGATGAATATCATTATACATTTGCAAGTCTCGTGAAATTTAGATGTTACAAGTCCGGAAGCCCCAAAAGTTGACTCTAATCTCATACCAAAAGATCCAACACTATACCAAAAATAAGGAATAACTCTATATTGTTGGCTATTTATATATAATAATAGATGTAGCCGAAAGATTAATTGTCATAAATATATTGTGTAAGCGTTTGTTTGATTTTCTCTTAACACCTGTTAACAATTTAACCTCTTACTCGGTAAAAGATACTTCTTGTTTGTTGAAAAAAGTTATGATCTCTGAATGTTTTTTAACTAGTAAAAGAAGAAACTAATGTTTATTGATTAAGAGGTACATCTTAATGAGAATTTCAGTAAAACTATTATCACTAAATTTATAAAATTATTATTTAACAAGTTTTATTACATAAACTAACTAAAAATTAATTTTATTTTGATAATGACCCTCTTAATTTTAATTTTAATTTATAAAATAATTTTATTATCAACAAATTTTTTAATTCAAATTTAAAAATTTTATACTATAAATATATTTTAGTCAAACTTAATCATTCACTTTTATCGAACACAACCTCCGCATAGTCGATAAAATATAAATTACAAGAAAGAAGAAGTTGCGCATACAAAATGATGCCTTATTATATGAAGACATTGTTCATGTTCATGATGTTGAATTACATAAGAACTGACTTTATTTTATTTGTAACGATCCAGGTTTCAAGATATTCATGTGCTCCGTCACATTTTTTAAAGAGGAAGGATGAGCCTTAAACAACAAAACACTGAAACAGAAAAGACTTAGGATATAAATAAATAAATAAATTAATTAATACAGGTGGGTGAAAACAAACTGATGTGGCAGTCTTTTAAGTACTTATAGTAGACGTTGAAGTAGTGTATCTCGTTACAGGTGAGTATGGTCAAGAGATCGAAAACAAGCAAATACATGTTTCCTGCTTCATGAAATTAATAAAGTCTGTAATTAGCTTAAGGGTACCGGAAGAGAGTGGGCAGTATAGAACCCAAATACATGTTTGTATCTTTGAAAAAGAAGGTCACATTTGCTTAAATGACTTATTTATTTCATGTTAATTTTATTCCTTCCTTCAAATATTAAAAATATATCTCTTTCTTATTCAAAAGTTTGTTAGATATGCATTTTTCAGTTTAAACAATAAAATCACATAGCAGTTGCTAAAATTTAGTCACTGTCACTGTCATCGCTACCAAGTTAATGTTATCATCATCTTTAGGGATCGATAAAAAAATTAAGATTGTAATCCAGTGAGACCTACTTTAAACAATTAGACCATTAAGAGATCAATTCGATTTAGAATTGATCCGTAAAATTTTAAAAATTTACAATATTAATGTGAAAAATTAGTGTGGTCCAACTTGTATGTAATAATAAAAAGAATGACTTGAATTAGGATCAGAACCGGACTAAGACTAAACTTGTTAAAATTTTCATATGATAGATTTATAATTTAATGATGTTTCCTCAAATTGTTACCATTTCTCAATAATCTAAATGTATCTTAAACTTTTATACAAAGTTAAAAATTTTATGTTAATAAAATAATTACCTCCTAAAATATCACCACTATCGTACCATTATCAAATATATAACATCACATTTCATAATTAAGATAGGGGAAGATTTGTCCTAGCTAGTATTGATAAAATTCATTTAGTTTAATAGTTTTAATTCCTTTCACGTACCCCGCGTCATGCACATAAGTAAGTTTATTTATTATTTATCTGAAAAATTACATTTGACATATTAAGTTTGGAATACTGATCCATCGTCAGCTTAACCTGAAATCCTTTATAATTTTTTTTTATTGAAGTAAAATTGATTTGACTCAACTTAATTAATCAATCATATAAGACTAGACTAATTGACGTTAATTTTTATAAAAATTAATCTGATCTTAGACCAATCAATTGTTTTGTCCCTAACGGTGCATGTGCTGAAACATGCCAAGTTGATGATCTATTTTCCTTTATTAGTTGGGTGCATGGAATCATGGACGATGTCGCAGTTTTAAGTTAACCAACTTTATCTATAACCAAACCTGTTCTCAGTATTGGTACATATTAGAGAAAAGATTTGAGTTTCTTAATTATATAATACATTAATATTTTTTCCATTCTAATATTTTCAAAATTAGAGATATTTTTTTTTTATAAATCATACGAATTCATTTATGATAAGAATTTGTATATAAAAATATAAAATTTATATTTAAGAGTATTTTTTTTATATAATTCATGATATTTCACTTCAAATTTATTAAAAATAATAAAATAATCAATTTAATTTTAAATCATATAATATTTTGCGAACTGAAATATATATATATATATATATATATATATATATATATATATATATATATATTTTTAAATTTAAACAGAGCAAGTAATAATAATAACAATAATAGATCCCACAACCTTTTGGATAGATGACTATTTGTTGACTGACTTGGACTTACACATGGAGTGTTTTTTATTCGCTGATCGATCTAAATTTATACATGTACGTGTGCGTGTATGACACTATAAACTTCAAAATTAATTTAAAGTTAGTGAATTAATTTGATTCATACATATCATTATAAATATTGTCAACTATATATATATAGATACCAAGAAGAAAAGTAAATCTCTTTAAATTACATTTGAATTATAATAAATTCATCTCAAAACGTAAAATTATAAAATTTTATACAAAAAAATCAGATAGCTATAAAATCAAATAAAATATTCTTTGTGAAACGTCAGAATTTTCAAAATTCTTTAAGAATAACCTCTGAAAATAATAAGCCATCAATTTCATGCATAATGACGTGCATTTCAGCTCAATCATCCAATATAAGTCTTGCCAACTATTTGATTTTTTTTTTCCTTATAAAAGAAGAAGGAAACTCGTTCATATTACTCGAAAACAAAACTGTCTTTTGTTGTCGAAATTCTCTTTGGAATGACCGCTTATGAATTTTTTGTTATCAACTACATGGAAGAAGGAATATATGTGTGTGTGTGTGTGTGTGTGTGTGTGAGAGAGAGAGAGAGAGAGAGAGAGAGAGAGAGAGAGAGATGAAATATGAGATAATAAAGTCAGAAAAACAAGGCATGATCGAAGTTCATGGACGCAAAGAAAATTTTGGATGCAAGGCGATCGAGTTCTGAACGCAGTATCACGATTAAGCTTAGTGCCCGAAAATTGTTTTTTATTTTTTTTGTTTTTGCTTTTACGTCTTTCCATTTCCAAATTTGCTCCTTTTTTTTTTTTTTGATAAATTCAAAGTACACACGTGTGTATATATCCATATATATTTATGGGAAAAAAATTGAGATATAACTCATTTTTATAATTTTAATCACTTGTGCTATAATTTAATTATCAAAATATATGAGAATTTTAACTGCATAGACTGAAAGAGTATACAAATAAATGCAATGTATGAATTTTTAAATTTTTTTGAGCTCATTTACATATATCATTTTTATAAATATATAAAATTAATAAATTTTAGCCCTTAAAAATGTATAAAATTTAAATGTTTATAAAAATCATGTAAGCAAATTTATACACCCTTGCTATTTCAATTCGTACCATTGGCTTTAATCCAATATATAGTTTGCATGTGAAATAGCACAGAAGCTAGGCTTTAATCCATATATATAGTCTATATGTGAAATAGCAAAGAAGCTAGGACTAACGTTTATTTTCTCTTTTTCGTAGAGCAGACTAAACAAATAAACACATACCTTATTAATTACTCTCTCAATTATAAAATTAATGATACAACTAAAAAGCGATTGCTTTTTATGTTAAATTCTAAAGTAGTTTAAACATCTGTGCACAATACATGTTATTTATATCCCACAGCCAATTCTCTGTTATATATCTTGATCTTAACACTCACTGAAACTTAATATATTCTTGTAGAGAAAAAGAAGAAGAGGGTGAAGAAAAGATAGAAATGGCTTTAGAGCTTAATCACCTAATTACTTCAAGATGCCAGAAGAACACTGCTTTTGCTCTGCATGCTGCAAGGGCTAGTCTTAGACCTCCTATTGCTTCCATGGTTTCTTCCACTCTCCACAATAAAACCATGTCAGCTCTCTCTCTTTCAATTGCCTTTATTTATCTCCAAATTTTGATTTGGCATAAATTTTTAGCTAGTACATGCGAGGGCGCGCACTATTGTGATCTTCTTATTGTACTTTTCAACGTTCATTGTGAATTCTTGATACTTCATCCATTACAAAAAAATAAATAAATTATAACATGTTTGATTGAGAGTTATATCTACAAAATTTTTTTTTTTTTTTTCTGATCTCTCTAACTCATCATAAGATAAAGAGTATTATAATGACAAAAGAAGGAATGTACATAGGATGAGAAACTAATTATGTAATTAAATTGGGCATAAGCCCATAATGTACTTCAATTTTGTCTACTAACCATATGGTGTGTTTGTTTGCGTTGGTTGAAAAATTAAATTGAGAAGTCCACCAAATGTCCAAGTAAGTACTCAGTCCATGCCACCCGGAAAGCTAGAAATATTCAAGTCTCTAGACAGTTGGGCTCGGGACAATGTTCTTGTTCACCTGAAACCAGTGGAGAAATCATGGCAGCCACAAGACTATGTGCCAGATCCAATGTCGGACGGATTCGAGGAGCGAGTGAAGGAGTTGAAAGATCGCGCCAAGGGGATTCCAGATGACTATCTTGTGGTGTTGGTGGGAGATATGATAACTGAAGAAGCACTTCCTACATACATGACAATGTTTAATAGAAGCCAAGGCGTTCGAGACGAGACCGGGATAGACTCCTCGGCTTGGGCCACATGGATGAGGGCATGGACAGCTGAAGAGAACAGGCATGGTGATCTTCTCAACAAGTACCTTTATCTCTCTGGACGAGTTGACATGAAACAGATTGAGAAGACTATTCATTATCTCATTAGTTCTGGAATGGTCAGATACTCTTTTAGTCTTTTTAAATTGACAAAATCACTTTCTATTAATACTAAAGTACTCTTATCATTTGGACCAACTCCATCACAAACGGCTATTTATCATTGAATAACCCTATGAAAGGGAAACTTTCACAAGCATTACCTTTTTCTGTACATCTCATTTATGAATTTAGAGTTATAAATGAATCAAGTTGTTTGCTTGTTCGGATTGACTCGCTAATTTAAATACTTAAACAAATCGGTCTCAAATACAATTTTTTGTTTGTTAAGTAAAACACGTTCGACTTGGCTCAACTCGATTAAGGAACAAGTTCTATTAGGCTCAGCTCAACTCTTTTGCACCGACGTCTGTTTATGATTATGGGAGTCATCAGCTTTCAACTACTAATTTTGCAGGATCCTAAGATGGAGGCCAGCCCTTATAATTTGTTCATCTACACAGCTTTCCAAGAAAGGGCAACCTTCATCTCTCATGCCAATACAGCCAGGCTAGCTCATCACTACGGAGACAAAAACCTTGCTCAAATATGTGGAATCATCGCCTCGGACGAGAAGCGTCACGGGACAGCCTACACAAAAATTGTCGAAAAGCTTGCTGAGATTGATCCTGACACGACTGTCATTGCGATCGCGGACATGATGAGGAAAAAAATAACAATGCCAGCTCACTTGATGTACGACGGTTCGGACAATCTCTTGTTCAAGCATTTCTCTGCTGTGGTTCAACAAGTTGGAGTGTATTCGGGGTCGGACTACTGTGATATCTTCGATTTTTTGATGGATAAATGGAATGTGGAGAAAATGACAGGGCTTTCGGATGAAGGGCGAAAGGCGCAGGAGTATGTTTGTAAGTTGGCTATGAAGCTTAGGAGACTGGAAATTGAGAAAGGTGAGAAACAGAAGAAGAAAGCTAAAGTTCCTGTTTCT
The DNA here is from genome assembly GCA_014636745.2 of Centella asiatica. NCBI lineage: Eukaryota > Viridiplantae > Streptophyta > Magnoliopsida > Apiales > Apiaceae > Centella > Centella asiatica. The sequence goes on from CM025787.1 coordinate 31,388,750, forward strand.
TTTAGCTGGATTTGCAATCGTCACTTAATGATATGAGTATTGAGTGCTTCTACTAGACTACTATTGTGTAAAACTAAATTATTCTAGTACTGTAATATTTGTGCTTTGATTTGGAATAATTACCTTATTTGTTTCGGTTTAAATTTTAGAGATTCTGAATTCTGATAATATAAATTACATTACTAGAATCTACTATCTTTAAAATTTAAACCATAATAAGGGAGTCAATATCTTCTTTAAAATTTAAACCATAATAAGGGAGTCAATATCTTGTATAAAACGGAGAATATAATAAAAGAAGTCTTTGATATTGATCATTATCATAAAAACATATGGAGAAGATGTTTTATTTTGGAATACTCATTGTATTTATATGTAGTACAACTCATAGAACTCATTATAAACTCATAATAATTTGTTGAACATTTAGCAGTCTCTACTACTGTATTCAGTTAATTTTCTACTTTCACTTCCACAATATGCTAAGAAAAAAAAAAGATCAATATAGATTAAGTATATCGTTTAGTGAATAAAATCGTGAGAAACACTTGCAACAAGAAAACAGTAAAGCACCACAATAATCAAACAAATTATGCCGGGAAATATATAGAACATTACGTTTTACTAATATTGTCTCAAATCAAGAGGTTACAGTCTACAACTAAATTTCACCAAATTTAAACTTTCACATGTAGCTCAGCTTGAGAAAACAATATAAGCTGATATTAACGTAGTCCTAACACAGTCCAGTGAAATAACACCTTGCAGACGCTAATGTTATGTTTAGTTTGATAAAATATAATAGCATGAGAATAAAATAAATTTTACACTATTTGTTAGATTATTTATGTGTAAAATTTATTTTCTGTTTCATTTATTTCCACGAAATTATATGTATTTTTAAACATATATTCCTAGATGAAGAATGTTAATTCTATCAGAATCAAAATTTTACACACAATTCATTATTTTTTCATTCTCATATTCACTTCATCATTTTGTGATTGTTATCTTTTACTTCTATTTTTTTCTTATATATTAATTCATATTTCATGTCATTTTAATCCGTTCAATCAAACACAACCTAACATTTTAGATTAATTTGATTCATATGGATTGTGCGAATGGAATATAAAGGGATGAATAAAAAACAAGAAATAAAAAAGTGATGTTGGAATTAAGATAAAGAAAAACAATGGAGAGAAATATACAATGAAGAGGAATGGATCGTCTCCACTACATTGCTTCGTTATTTTTCTCATATTATCTTCCGTTATTACTCTTCATTAAATATTTAAATTCATTCCCCTCTCGTTTCACGTCAACCCAATGCACAAAAATAAATGGTCATGACTCATAACTATGGTCTGGTCCTGAAGAACGGAAAATCTGTGCTCACTTAACAATATAAACATTTTGAAAACTTGGCACCACTATTTTATGTCAAGTCCTTCGCCAACCATTTTATTAATATTCATTCCATTCTAAAAAAACCATTTAAAAATAAAATTTGTTAAAAAAATAATATTTGTATAATTTTTTCATTATAATATCATATTTTTCAAAATTTATCATTGAAATATTCTTATATGATTTTTAATTAGACATTCGTAATGAATTTAATAAGAATAATTTATTATTATTACACATAATTCTTAGTAAACTATGTAAAATAAAAAATCAGTCAAAATTTCAAATGTTATCTTTTTTTAAGGGAAGGAATATATATATTTACATTGGCCTATACAAGAGTGGGATCCACATATCTTGTTGTTAGGCATTTGCAGAGGAAGGGGATTGGAGCGGCCGAGTGGGGTTCATCAATCTGACATTAGCCAATTCCATATACATATAACACGACGGAAATGTTGAACCATGCGTAGGTTTCATTTATATCGGTATTAATTTTTAAGATTTTGATTTCTTATAATATAAATTATACTATCAAAATTTAAAATTAAAATAAACATGATGATGATGATTTGAAGTTGACATATATAAAAACGCTTTTAAATGTAATAATGATATTTTTTTACTCTATAAGCTTATATTGTATAAGTTTGTCAATGAGTTAAAGAAGCAAAAGTGATTTAATGAAAAAATGATATACATAAAAACGCTTTAAAATGTAATAAGGACTTTTTTTCTTACTCGATAAGCTTATTTTTATATGTTTGTCAATGAGTTAAAGAAGCAAATCATGTTTTGATGAAAAAATGACATATATAAAAACTCTTTTAAATGTAATAAGGACTTTTTTTACTTGGTAAATTTATTTTATATAGATTTGTTATTGAGTTAAATGAGCAAATCATGATTTGATTTATTATGATTCATCACTTCAAATAGTAAATAAAAAATTTGACCCGTTAAAGTGTGGAACACGATTTAATTTATGATCCATGATCCAAACCAACCAAGTTTGTGATCCATACTTGTTGGGAGAAGACAGAGTCTGAGCTTCTACATAACCTTGCTTATATTCTATAAAACTCCTTTTCTCTCTCTAATCTTTATCAGTTTCTCTCTCTGGAATCGGATGAATTTGTCCTTTCAATTTTTTTCTTTTTGGATATATTTTCCCTCCATTTAGAGTTAGAACATATCACATACCTTTTTTAGAATTTACGATGGTACTTATAGATTATCCACTAAATAAAACGATTAGCAAAACTCGAACTCTTAAACTAATGAGACCACTCCATTATTTTTTTTATCACAATTGCATCCAAATAAATTATTAAAAATTAACCAAATAATAATAATAATTATTATTATTGTAATGAGCAGCTCAATTCCATAGCGAATTTGGTGGATAAAAAGCACATCGTTGGAGGTACTAGGGAGTTTTGAGTAAGAGAGAGAGGCACAATGCTACAGTTTACAGAGACGGATTTCTGCATAGAAGACACCAGTAGGGATCGATATTATAAGAATCCGATTATTGGGAGTTGGTGCTCCTTTTCCATACTCAGCATCCTATAAATTAACTTAACTTAAATTTAGACTGCTATCTAACCAGGTGTTAGAATCTCCAGTACCTATGACGAACATGTAAATGTATTTGATTTTTGATTTTATAGTTGCACCAATAACTATTAAATCGCATTTTTATTACAATCTAGCAAGGCCAAGCTAGCTTATTCACATCGTGATCATCCTTTAGCAATGATTATATATATATATATATATATTACATCATCTATGCTATAGATTATCAAATATATATTAAGAACATCACCTTTTAGGGTATTAAATTTTATTCAGGAAAACACAGAGAGAAAGTAAATATCAAGTTTCAAAAAGCGCTAATGCAAATTGTGTGTTCAGTTTTTCGAAAAGAGATTTTTGTTTTAGAACTCACACATGACTTCTACGTAACTTTGCTCTGTGCAGGTAAAGCCACCACCAACCTCCTATTTGAGACGACAAAACCCAAATCCTGCTAAATCCTTCAATGTAGTCAATTTTGGTGCACTCATTTCAATTTTCTCAGCCTGCTAAAATCATATTGTCTCATAAATTTCAACAAATTAAATCAGGTATTGTTCGTATAATCCAATATAGAAACTCAAAAAATATAAGGTTTTTCGAGATTCAATTTTCTTGACTTGTTTTTCAATTTGGTTGCTATATTTGCACAAACTAAATTGTTGTGTTTTTCATGAGAACCTAGCTTGGAAAGTATCGGGTTTCATACCAACGAAATTGTAACACGTACACGTGCTCAATAACGAAAGTCCAAATCACCCACAAATTAGACGTTCAAGTAACTAAACAATATAAAGCATAATAAAATCAGAAGAGCTTGTTCAATGCTTAAGAACTGACAGGACTGAGAACATTATTCTGTTTTTTTAGCATAACTTGACCTGTAATTGTCAGATTACATGGGTTTGGTTCGCCCCAGTAGTTCTCTCTGTTTTTCTATTTTAGTGTGTGCGCGCGCCTTGTGGGGGTGACGGGTGGGCACCCATATTTGTTGGCAGAACATGCGCACTGAATATGTTTCTCTTTCTACTCTTGGCTACCCATCAATTTTGAACAGTTTAATCTTCGCGGCATTGATCAGGATTCCATCTCGTAATGCTTCTCTCTTCAATAGTGTAACTAGTTAAGCTTAACAGAGAAGTAGAGACCTTGTCATTGTTAATGACATGAAGGACTAATAATGTCTTTGCAACGCTGCCACAAAGTCGAAGTGTGCAGTGAAAATCAGACCAAACCCTCAAGCGACCATTTGCATCACCTTTTTCTTCAGCTAAAACTAGTACTGCATATTCAGAATGCACCAGAGATGGATGGTGCCGATAAGCGACAAAGTCCACACCATACTGAGATCCTGATCTCACTATCCAATTTTTCATTCGAAGATGAGAATAAGCCTTGTAGAAATAAGGAAATGTTTCCTTCTTGGTTATCATGTAATTCCACAACTGATTATCATCTACCATACACTTATCTTCACCTAAAATATTAATACATTTCAGATAATGGCATAAGTAAAAAGCTTCTTCCATGCTAAACTGAAACCACTGCTTATCCTTCTCAGCTGTGACAACTGGTTGACCAAAGCATGCATGATTAAGAAGGATGGCTATCTCAGCATCAACTTCGAGTAGTATGCTACAGCCTGCAAGTATTCCATGAGAACCTGACTGAATAAGAGACGACTGAAGCTGAGAGACAACATCTGAAATTTGATCTTCAAGAGCTTTAGCTTGTGCCACCTTTCCTTTCCATCTAGGCCCCATAAAATCCTTCACAAGAAAGCAATTCAACTGGATAATGTGCACTACTATTATGAAAAAAGAATCTTAAACAAGCAGAGACGGAAATATTGTGCTAGACCAATTTCAGTAACTACATCAGACCAGGGAAGAATCACAGTGGATACACATCTACAGTTCTGAAACACACTGAACACTGAACAATGATGGAATTAGTGTCTTTGATGGTAGGACAAGCATATGCTTCTATGCTATCTACGCCAATATAACACCATGCTTATGTATTCATTCTCTAGTCTCTAGGAGGCCCGAGTATTCAGTTAAAACCAGACTGCATTGATTTATTCGGTTAAAACCGAAAAACAACATACCTATATTTCCAATATCTGAATTCGTCACCGAAATTTTGTATTAACTGAAAACCGAACACCCAATAACCAAAACACAATTCCGTTAATTCGGTATAAAACCGAAGTAAACAATGTAGTCTTCCTCCCTCCCTCCCACGCACCCTTGGTGTAGAATAGATTAGCAAAAGAAAAAGAATTAAAGAGGGCAAAATGGATATTAGGCTCAAAAGCCTCTCCACAAACAATACTCAAACTTAATTCACAATATAATTAATCACATAAAACTTATCTCTAAACCATGTGGAGTAATACATAATAATTCAAACAATCATTTATTATTTCTTGCTTTGCATCATCCTTCCCTTTCTCTCTCCCTTGAAACCCTCAATTGGGTTATCACTCATCATCTTTTGACGAAAATACAAGTATATATCTATCTCAAGGGGGTCCTAAAATAGGCAAATACCTTAAGATTTATCAGAGACCTATGTCTTTTCTACTCATTTTCACTATGTAGGTACCATGTATAGTATGTTCACAATCATACGTGCACTAGAATCCGGAGATACAAGAATTTTCCTGATTATAATCACAGATCATTACCACAGCTAACATATTAACAACACCGCCGCCACTAGTATTATCAAATAACAGCACACCTCAAAATCTGCTTGTTAGCAATTTTCACTTATTTTTTTTTATTGTATCACTAATTTAGAAACTCAAGCAATACGATTTAGTTCTGCTTTCTGCACCAAATCTACTTCAATTTGTTGTTACATTAGTCCATAGAAACCTAATCACAACACCACCAATGGACACTTACAAAGACGTTGATATAAGAAACAGAGTACGAATGTCGTCCGAATCCTAAATATGAACATGAGAAGAGAAGATTGAGTAAATACCTAAACAAAATTAGCGGAAAAAGTCCCTTTGCTTGTCTCGGCTTCGTCTTTCTCGCACTCCTCTTTCTGAAGTAGCCGACGATTTGACCCGTTTTGTTCGGACCCTAATTTTGGAGGCGCCAACGAGAGGGGTTGGCGGAGTTTTGTTTTGTTTTTTAATTTAATATTCTGACTATTTAAAATTTGAATTTCAATTAATTTAAAATCTTAAACCAAGAAACTTCTATCGTCAAAATAAAACTCTGTCTATATTTATCATTTTCATTACTTATATTTAAAAATAAAAAACTAGGAGTTAACTAATCTAGTTGAGATTTCATCCGACAATCTCTACTAATAAGCAAATTGATATTACAAAAAGGATCTAAAAGACGACAACAATTTGTATTACCATCGAATACATTTTTGGCCAGTCAATTTCCCTCACGGAAGACATGAAGACATTTTTATCCCTAAACTAATGATATAAACCATAGTTATTGAGCATTTACGATGAATGATTCTTTCGTTTTGTCCATTATCTCTTTTGCCCGAGTATAAAATGTATTTCATTACATTTTTATGAATGTCTAATAATACCTACTTTTATTTAGGTATAAGGATAAGAAAATTTGAGATATATATATTAAAGCACTTAATTCAATTCTTTTAGAACATGAACTAGTCATAAATTTATATTACAGTTCTTAAGTTGGTCAAATTAAGAAATTAACAATACAATTGTTTAAACTATTGTCCAAATCATGTTAGGTTTCATGTAAAAGAAATTCAAAATATTGCAATAGAATACAATAACTATTCCAGCTTTCTTGGTAAATCAACTAAACACACCATATGCGACATTGTTTTACAACTTCATGTCAAATCGCATATCAATTCGTAATTGAATTTTTAAAATTTTGAATCTAATTTGAGAATGGATGTACTTGTCCACGGTTCGAAATTAGGCTGCAAGAATTAGATTATTTCGCTCATGGGCAAAGAAATTAAGTAGAAACCATTTGAAAAAATTTCTTACAAGTTTGTCCTTTTTATCTTAGAACAATAGAATATGGAGGTATGAGTAGTCCTTGATTGCGATTGAAACAAAATACTACTTTACTAAGTATACCTCAGTATAATTGTATTATACTTGTATTAATTAAGTCATTGAAAAGTAGCTTATTGATTTATTCTGTATTGAAAATGGCTAATATATTTAACACTTTTTCTACAGAAAATGGTCAAGCGAAACCTAACTCAACTAGCATATAAAGACTTTCAAGAGACTGACTGTACAGTTTAGTGTTTAATTACGGTGGAGAGAAAATGACTTGCAACATTACCGTGTTTTCAAAATATTGACACGAGAAATAAACTTGCTTATAATATTTCCATTAATTTATACTACGATGATAGATTGATTGAAGTAGGAGACCAGCTTGCTGGCTACCGCAATGGATATAGGTTGACAGGGTTAAAAGAGTGGAATCCAGTGGAATTATAAATTGTTCATTGAGTTTAAAATTAAGTTTATATATGACTTGTTTAGTTACTAAGTTGAACACGATTTTGTCTCAAATTTGAACAGTTTAAATATTTTAGATGACCTGATGGTTGGTCACTTAATATTTTTAAATACTTGCATGATAATTGTTTATAGGTGTGTGATTAGTTGTTAATGAGTGTATTTGAGTAAAAGTGTAAGTTCTTATGTAACGGGTCTCTTGTGCAACAAAAAAATTTAATTAATTAAGAATGCATGATCTGAATATTAATAAAAAAAATTTAATCTAAATACATTTGTAATCAACTAAATTTAAATACTTGCAATTTAAATTATTAATTTTTTGAATCATACACAAATGGAAACTTTCAACTGGGTGATCAGCAACCGGTGGCGGAATTAGGTAGGGAGAACGAGTGGCGGACGTCCCTTTTGATTTTTTTAAATTCCTATTATTATCTCTAAAACTTTTATATGTACCTTATATTATTTTTTAAATTTCGCTCATTCTAATCGTATTTTCTTCTCTTATCTTGTGAATAAGTCTTAATTATGTCCCCGAGTAATCTCTGCCTCCTACAAGGACATGAGGATAAGGTGCAAAGATCGATGCTGATTTAGATAAAGGAATTCTGTTGACCAGAACATTAATTAGGCATGCATCTCAATTAGGTTCACTTCATTGAATGTTCTTCAGGTTGAACCACTAGCCTAGCCATGTGGAGATCGAGCTTCATTAAATACAATTTTTGGTGAGGAATGTCTGGTCTTGGTCTTCTTTCTTTCTGCATCAATCATCAAAATCAAACCCCAGTTACTTGACAGCTTTTGCTTTTTCTACAACGAGATAAATCATGACACGAATTGAATATATATGTATAGGTGGGTGTATTAATTAAGACTACATGTTTTTATGTACAATTCTTTTACATGGAAACGGCAGTACTTCTTTGGCTCTTTGAACGTTAATTCATTCCCGTCGACTCCAAATTCAACGAGCGTTATTAAATGACAAGATTTATCGCATTTTCTAGAAATTCTTTGGTGATTGGGACGGTGATGATAAGATTTAGATCAGTGTTGTTCCACTTCTTGATAAGAATCTTGAAATATTTTTCTTTACAGAAGATGGAAAGAATGCTAGATTTATGTATGCTAAATTTCACCTCTAATTTAATTCATTAGTCCGAGTCTAATTGTATTTTAAATAAGTTTGCACGCTCATAGGGGGCGGGGGCGGGGGGAAGGGGAGCGTAACGGGAAAAGAGGTAAAACATATGTCCCTCTCCAATTCAAAAATTCAATGCTCACGTTATTTACACTTATATTTAATAAGACTTCTATTGCATCTATAATGGGATCAAAATTTTAAATTAGTTCTATCGAAACGGTAATAATATCTAGTATTTGGGACACACGTGCATGCACGTAAGGATTTTTATTTATTTATATTTATAATAATATGTAAAATTTATTTCAACTTTATTTCATGTATCGATCAAATGTAATATATCAGAAACATATATATATATATATAAAGAAAAATACGTATATAAAAAGCTCAGTCACATATTTTTAAGAGAATTTAAAATTGAACAACATGTTTCGTACATAATTAAGACACGTAAATTTAAATAAGGAAAAATAAAAAAGAAAAATGCATAACATATATGTAATTCTTATCTTCTTCTTTAATCAAAACAAGTCATTAACTCCAAAACATGTGATTGACCTCTTGCAAGTATTCTGCGGCAAAAAAAAACTTTAGCGGCAAGGAGAATGCGGAGAGAGAGAGAGAGTGCAACTAAATTTTAGGAACGGAAAAGGAGTAAGAATGCGGCTAATTTTTAGGGAATTTAGACATCCGCGTACTATTAACCAAAAAGTAACCGTCAAAAGCTTTAGCGTGTTTATTATATAGATATCTCACCGCTTGGCTTAGTTTTGAACATTCACAATGTTTTCGGCATTTTCTTGCTCTTAAGCATGAAATTTGAGAAGTTTATTGGCTAACTGATTGGTGGTGTACAATAAGAATAGGGCTACAAATGAGTAGAGTTGAGTCTAGTTGAGTTTTTTTTTTTAAACGAATTAAGTTGAACAAATATTATTTACAAAAAAAAAAATTTGTATTTGAAATTAGTTTGTTTAAATGATCGAATTGAATACAAATAAAAAATTATATTCGCGATCAATTCGTTTAACAACTCGAATTGAAGTATAAACATATTGAGTTTAACTAAACAAATGAATAATTCAATTACTTTACGCTCCTAAATAAGACCTAACAAGGCAAACCTCAAGCAAAATATTTTGACCCGATTTTGACCATGTGATACCTGCTGGCTGCTGCAGTAGTACGTGGTGTTCAAATCACAATACCACTATAGGTGCACTTTCTTACTTATTTACCGAGTCTATATGTTGATTGCGAGAAATTTTAATTTTTAAAGTCATTGCCTCATAGATGTACATCTTATACACAAAATTCGATCGTGTTACTATTTTTTAAGTGCTGTTATAATATAATTTATCGATAACTCCATTATTAAAAGCTTTTTCTCTTTTAGAATTAATTTTTTCCTTTCTCTCTCTCTCTTTGGGGTGGGGTTTGGGGAGGGGAGTGGGGAGTGTTGGGGTAAGCATAGCATAGATGAAGAATTTCTAAAATTTTTATCCGTAGTTCGTAGGTTGGGGTGGGGGTGGGGGGTTATAACTGGTTGTAAACGTTCATATTGTTTGTAAGATTATTGTACATAGAGGACATATATATATATATGATTCATCTACAATTAATGTTAGCTATGGAGAATTTTGTAGTTAATACATTTATAACTGTCGATCGAATGATCCAAATATTGAGATCAAACAACAACAAAACTAAGGATCTTTTTGCCATTTACACTAGTATTTTCGTCAGTTACACTTACGGAAAGATTGTAATAATTTTTTTTTTCTTTTTTCCTAATATGCCATATATTATAATAAAAAAAACTTAGGTTAAAAAAATATCTTATTCTGTCGCATGTAAGTTTTCTTCTTTATTCTCTCATTTCTCTCGTTTTATGAACAAATTGTATATGTTAAATTAATCTCAACGAAAATTATATATGTTAGTGGGCGGAAGTTGTATATGATGTTAAATGGAGGAAGAGTAAGAGAAAATGAGAGCACGGACCGAAGTTGTATATGATGTTTAGATGGAAGAAGAAGATAAATAAAATTAGGGCGACACTGGCGGAGAAAACAAAGAATGAAAGATAGAAAAAAAAAGAATTTTACATACTTTCTTCTAGTCTCAATGATGGAAATTTTTTTTTTTTAAACCTTTTGCCAATCTCATTGACAGAAAAGTTTTTTTTTTTTTACATACTTCTGTCAGTTTTATTGGCGAAATTTTTTTTTTGTTTGATCTCCACCGTTGGATCATCCGATTAGAAATGTGTTAACTATATAAATCTGCATAGTTAATGTTAATCATGGATGACCCTTATATATATATATATATATATATATATATATATATATATTATAGTTTGCCCGTTAACCGGGACACTTAAAATGTTGATGGAAAAGGATGATGGATCGAGTGGTTTAATTAATGCGCCAACTAATGTAGTTGCCACATTATTATTCATTGACGATGACCAAAACTCTCTGTTTGATTTTCCTTTTTTGAGTACATGTGTTGTTTTTATACGTTTGCGGCAAAAGCCAAAAAAAGGTTTTCACATCGTTTCATTTTTATGGATGAGCTTGATATATATTGGTTTGTGAATTATCATAAGGCTGTTCAAATGGTGAACTAACTACGATGGGGGTTGCCATAAATCCTGCCCCATGTGAAACCCAGAATGTTCCACTTCTATTTTATTTACCACACCATATGTTAATGTGTTCTATTTTTGGAGTTAGACTTGTCGGGACAAGAAATTTGTCAAAAATCATTAAGGAAAATTCTCTAGCAAGTGATCAATAACGAAAATAATTCTCGTATAGTCATAATATTTTTCAACTATTTTTATTAAATTTATCTTAGAATGTTACTATGTATAATACTACAATCCGTTGAACAAAATTACATACGATAGTAAAATAATAAAATTAGATAGTAACATAATAATATAAACTGCACGAGAAGAGTTATAATTTATAAAAATTACACGAGAATTATTTTATTTTTTTTTAAATCATTACATCTACTATTTTACCATATATATATTATTCGAACAATAGGTCTTTTAGTTAATATATAAATTTGTTTATTTCAATTTAAATTATGAAAATTCTATATTTGAATAACGTAATATATATATATATATATATATATATATATGTATGTATATATATATATATGTATGTATATATATATATGTATGTATATATATATATATATGTATATATATATAATTTAGTTACATAAGAAATTACTGCCTAAACACTCATGTATATATTATTTTTTTATTTTAAAAAAAAAATAATCGATAATCGATGAGTCTCATAATATATTTTGAAAAAATTAAACCAAAATAAATATGATCATAACCACCGCCGAGGCATTATAGATTTTGATGCCAGCCATTAGAGGAAGAGTGAGGTGGTAAGCCAATAAATGTATATCCTTGGAAGGAAAAATGGAACTCTAATTTATTCCTTCTCGTTGCCCAGTGCTGTGATGTTCTTAAACCCCATGATTTGCATTAAATGTTCCAAGAGCTATGTGCATTGTTATGTTTTATAGAAGGCGTGCATTATTGGGGGACGAGTTTTCTCTTGCATTGCATGATATATATGTTGTACTAAATTTTTTTAGGTTGTCATTACCATAATAAAATTTTGTTATTCAATAAAAAAAATTAAAAAAAGACAATTAAAAAAGTTTTTCTAAGGTTGCTATCAACATAATAGGGTTTTAGTATTCAATAAAAAAAATTAAGACATTTTAAATAATTTAAAAACATGTTATAGACAGTGATACATATTATTGTACAGATAAGTTGCTTTCCGATCTCCATTATTGGTACTGTACTACGAGTAATTGATAATGTGTTCATCTATAGTTCTATACCGTTGTATTAATTGTAATGACAAGGAAATTTTAGTGACCTTATAAATTGATTTTGGTTCATTAATTAGCAAAAGTGTATTCTTCAATATATAGTACATATAAAGTTCTTAACTTTTTTTTTCTAATTCTAAATGTATCATTTATTTATTTATTTTTTTTGAACCCCAAGGGGACTATTGGGGTTCAATCATTAAATAAGAACTGAATTACAAGTAAAGGGTAGGAACGAGACCCTCCCTTACTAAGCTAAATCCAGAACTTGACTTGAGAAAACACAAGCTAAAAGAAATGACTTGAAAGAAGGCTAAGAAATGTATCATTGAATATGTTAAGAATTATATTGTATATGCATTGCTAAGTAAATGTGCATATGTGCAGTAGCTTCGATGTGATATTTGTCGTTGAATTGCTTCGATTTGAAATTAATATTGAACTAAATTACATGATTTGATTAGCAATATTTCCTCGATGTGTTTATCCGTGTTTTGTCTTTTTGAGGTAATTCACAAAATTTTGATAACAAAAGTAAAGAAAGGAAATTTGCTCCTGCCCTTAAACCAAGGAGGATCGAAGAGGTTTATTACGGTGATGGCGGTTAACACTTTTTTGCTAATTAAAATTGTTTATTTTTAAGGGTTGGGTTATTCACTCTTTAAATATGTATGTACATGATATGAGTATTAAATGTTATTTTAGCAGTTCACATGCAGAACATAAATTTTATAACTTCAAAAAGAAAATAATGAGAAATTTATTAAAATATCTTCTTCTCTGTTTTTTTTTGGTTGGAAAAATTTAATTTAGGATATGTATTTTGGTAAGTTTGTTGAAAGTGTTTTGGAACGAAAGTATTGTTAAATTTACTGAGACAAAAATAATAATTATGAGAGATAATTATCAGAGTGTATATAGAGTTTTACTTGAAACATGACATCTTATGTATTAAGTTTTGGAATACTCAATTTGTTATCGCA
>CM025787.1:31402275-31429961 GCA_014636745.2 Centella asiatica
ATATATATATATATATATATATATATATATATATATATATATATATATATATATATATATATATATCCTTGTGACCAGGTTATACAACTCAACATAAATCCGTTTCAATGAGAATTTTACATTGACTTATACAATTTCAACATTTTATACACATATAATATTAATTAATAAAGTATAATTAATATTTATTAAATTATTATTATTATTATTATTATATTTTTAACATACATTCCAACCACTATTTATCCTGCTCTTATAGATTTCTGAAATCTTTTTGACGTTGTATGTTCAAGAAATTTGTCAAATGTAATACGGAGTAAGCTTTAGTAGTGTACGAACTTTACTAAACTTTTGAATAATGGAAAGTAAAATATTATTTGTTTATAAGAGATTAAAGGAAATGAGTTTTAATTTTTATAATTATATTTGTATGCTATAATTTTATTGAAAAGTTTAGTTGTATGAATTAAAAAAAATATCAAAAAAATAAAGAGTAAATAAAATTTCTCATTTTTTTAAAGTGTGTAACCTAATTAAGTGATTATGAAAATATATTTTTGAATCGGGAGCGGAATCAGAATGACATATTAAATATGCAAGAGAAAAAAATGATTAGAATAGACGAAATGCAGAAGATAATATTATGTGTAAGATACATATAAAATTCTAGAGGTCATGATATAAATTTTGATTATATGACATATTTATAGAGCCTGAGGTATTATGGAAAACATTAATTCTGATTATGTGACATTGTGAGTTATAAAAATATTCAAATAACATAAGTTTATTCCAATAATATCAACTATCATTGCGTAAGCATGATCACAAGCGAATTAGACATCTACAAATAAGTTGTCGTATTCAATTAAAACCGGTAAACACGTGTGTGAAAATTCCGTTACCGAAGTCCACACGCAAACGACTCTTCGCAAGAGAGAGAAACGAAAGAATTAGGTTGTGGTGGAAACATAGATTTGAAGAATTACTACAAGTTTAACGACTTCCACCATATAAAGTTAAAAAAAGTTTTAGACATTTTTCTATGACGTAGAAAAGCTGGAATTTAGTCTTTTTCTCTTCAGTCCTATATTAATTATACATTATCTCTACTACCTTTTCAAAGAAATATATATAGTTGGTACTATATTTTAAAGTTAATTCAAAAAAATGTGATAACAAAATGAATATCCATTGAGTATATAAGTGACTTAAGTTAGGTATAAATCAAATTACATGTAACTCGTGTTTTGTAGGAGATACATTGCTAAATATTATTATCAACACAAAATTAAGTATATAATTTTATTTGTCCAAGTAAAGACCTCGTATATATTAATTTTTTATGAGTTAGTTTTATAATAGATTTTGTCGATAGATTTTTTTTTATTTCCTTCTAAATTCACTATCTTAAAGCACCTCGGATTCCATGTAATGATTAGAATTTGAGGCCTTCACAAATAATTTTTCCTCTACAATAACAAAGAAATTAAAACTCTCATCAAAATTATGAAAGACATTGTATACACATAAACCTCGCAATTATCAATGTATTGGTACCCACACCAATGAAAAAACACGTAAACAGCCATTCAATTACAGTACACCAATTAATTGATAATCAATTATAACTAGGGCCGTAAATCAAATTAAAGAGTTGGCAATTTGTTCAAATTTGATTTAAAAATTAATTAATTCAATTCGAATTTAATATAAAAATGAGATAAATTTAATATTCAATTTAAAGTTTAATAAGTTAAATAAACATAATCTGAAAACACCGAGTCATTTGATTTTTCTCTTTATATTAAAATATTATAATATATATCATAAACATATAATCAATTTTGTCTTAATAATACATTATAATATTACTAAATACTCGAAATCGAGTTCGGGTATCGAAAAAAAATTTACAATAAAATCTTAACATACTAATAATTGATTGTATTCAACTCGTTTACGTCCTTATAATATAATAGTTGTATTAAAAAAAAAATTTATAACGTCAAAGCGGTTGACAATAAGGTTGCATGATGAGTCCTCTTTATAGCCAGGGAGAAAGTTTCAATTACAATATTTTCCATTAAAAAATGTTAGATAAAAATAATATCTGTCGAGCTGGTGTTTATATAGATGATTGGACGTGAACTAATAGAGGCAAGAAGATATGCTCGTTATTTGTATTTTAATTTGATAGATTAATTTGAGCTGGTTTATGCCTGTTTGGAACAAAGGCACTGTCATTTCAGCGTACACATTCTCGTTGAACTATAAGTCTACAAATAGTTTTTTCTATAATTTTGATTTTATTTGATACATAAAATGAACATAATATTACTGATATAGTGAAAGCTATATAAATAAGGTGGTCATTGTCTCTCCAACATTTTCCTTCGGTTAAAGATAAAATATAAGTTAGGTAAGAATTGCAATAATATGTACTAATTAAGAAGAATTACTCCTCCATCCACAAATAATAACTTTTTAGAGGATACTAATATTTAAAAATATGTGTTTCCTCATTATTTTCAATAATAAATTTATATGACTTTATGTTTATTTTAACGCCAATCAATGCGGTTTGATAATTACATTTTTCAAACCTTATAACAGAATTTATATTTAAATGAAGAGTATTTTAAGTATATTATAAGGACACATATTTGTAGATGGAAGGAGTAATTAGTTTTATAAATTTCTTTGTTTTATATTCCTTTCAATGTGCCAAACGAGCTGACCGGCTCTTCACCGAACCAAATCCCACCAATGGGGTGGTCAGTGTCCAAATGTCCTGATTTTTGCCACGTATGGAATTGGTAGTTAAAAGAGTAGGAAGATTTCACTTGTCTCAATAGTGGCGGCATGCCATTCCCAACTTCCCTAATTACTTACTCCCTCCATTTTCTTACAATTATTTTTTCCTCTTTTCCATAACTTATCATTCTCCTTATCTCCGGAACTTCCCGAAAATTATGAAGAAGCATATTTATGCATATAAATAAATTTATAATATATATATATATATATATATATTAATAAAAAATTAATATATTGACAATTTTATTATTCTTTTTCTTTCTTTAATTAATGAAGTCCATTAAAAAAAAAATTTGTCTTTATGTAATTTTGTAAATTTCTTTTATAAAATAGTTTGTACACGCAAATATTTATTCACCATAAAAAAAAGTGGCTTGAATGGTGTGATTCCTTCGCCACTCTAAAGTAAAAGAGGTGATTTTGTAATCCTTGGTCTATGAAAATACATTATTAGGTAGTGTTTCATTTTATCTTTCTACTGAGGTCGAACTTAAACATATACTCATACTATAAGAAATGCGTGAATTCCCGAGAAGAGAAGATCGTGACGGTGATCCCCCGAATCGCCCAAATTCCACGAGTGAATCTCATACTAATCCGAAAATTTGATATTATAGTTATTTAATTAATAATATATATTATAATTTATTTTAATATTATTCATCAATTATGATAAATGGAATAAATTATAATTATTTTAATTTAGAAAATTTTAATTAATAATTATATTTAATTTTTTAATAATTGTTTAATTAAAAGTGTTTAAAATTTAATTTACAGATGAACTAAACTCAGTTAACTAAATATTCTAATTGTTCTTGTAGACCGTACTTTTCACTCTCCAGCAGTTCAGCTTCCTTCCATGACCAAGCTAGCTAGCTAGCTAGTGTAGCATTTTGTATATGTATAACATTTTTAGACCACTAACACACAATGGTGTCAAAGTCGTAGAATTTTCACATTACAAAGCCATAAAGAAAAATGGTGGCATTCCAAATTAAACTCAACGAACCATGAAATTAAAAGCTCCCTCCCACTAGCTAGGTCAGTATATATTTTCTTACTTTAGTACTTTCTCCGTTTTAAAATTAGAGAAAATTTTTTAAAATGACGATTTTTAAAGATAATTTTTTTGTTTCAAATATATCCATATTATCATGTTGTTTAATAATTAATAATAGTAAAAATTATGGTTGAGACAATCAAATAGTAGATGTGGTAGAGTTAATTGAAGTAGTGAAATTGTGGAATAAAATTTAAGGAACTCTCCATTACATTTTATAATCCAAAAATAAAAATATATATCTAATTTTGAAACAAACAAAAAAATATATATATATCTCTAATTTTAGAACATGAGATTACTTTTCAATTGGGTTGAAATTAATAAATTGGTTGAAGTCATATTATCAATCCCATGACATCATCATCTCCAACCTTAAATTCTTATCTTTGCACTATATATATACCATACCTTCTCAACACCTTACCACCGTACTCTCAATTCCCTCTAACTCCCTCCAAAAACATACACACATTTATATAAACCAATTAATCTTACTATATCTAAATATGGAGCGTCGTGATACAAAAGCAGCTGCTACAACTTCATTATCTTCTCCATTACCTTCATCTTGTTCTCCTCCATCTCAAGTTGTTGTTAGTCCTTGTGCAGCTTGTAAGATTCTGAGGCGGCGATGCGCCGAGAAATGTGTTCTTGCACCTTATTTTCCTCCAAATGATCCACATAAATTCACTACTGCCCATCGCGTTTTCGGGGCTAGTAACATTATCAAGTTCTTGCAGGTATATATTTGGTACACTTCCCATTTTGTTTTAGGAGAAAAGACATTGTTACTATTCATTTTGAGATGGTGATTGTTTTTTTTTTTTTTTTTCTTTGCTAATAATTGAATTAGGTAGCTGTAATAAGTGTCAAAGTTGAGCTTAATTAGGAAGGAAATGATTATAATTTGAGAATCTAGTAATGATGTAGTGATATTCACACTCGATCTTGTTTGAGATTGAATCTAAGAGTCTCACATTTGATTCTTATTTTTTTCTCTCGAGAAAATAATGATCATAGTTTGAACACAATATATTAAACACAATTTTTCTCAAGTTTGAATAATTGAATGTGTATATGTACTTATATAACTAGGTCGCTTTTCACTTTTTTTAAAATTTAGATAAAAAGCAACCTGTTATTTTTGAAAATGAAAGCTAAAAGAAGAAAAAATGATTCTCTCTCACACTCTCTCACACACACAAAAGTATGTGTGTATTGTGTATGTCAATTAAAGTGGACCCATTGATGTGACAATTGCGAGGATGTCCAACTTGTTTGATAAGTCAAGTACTCATCAAGTTGCATGTGCACCATGCAATACAAATGTGAAATTAATCCCCATCCTTTAATTTCTTATGTGCAATCCAACTTATTAGTAATAACATTGCGTCAAATTCAAGACTCCGTAGAAACCTACCGCGTTAAATTAATTTTATTCTCATTCCCTCCATTAAGATATCATTTTCCGCTTTTGCATTTGAATTTGTGGACGTTATACTGTTTTTTATTTGATTCAGTTTAAATTTTGACAATTTTAGATTTTGAATATATAAATTACATTATTAGAATTTTTAAATTAAAGTTGAAATGAACATGACATATATTTTGTTATTTCTAGTAAATTAAAAAAATGAGTTTATATGCTTAATTTGAATTGAAATTTATATTTAATGTGAATTTATAGGAATTGCCGGAGTGTCAAAGGGCGGATGCAGTGAGTAGCATGGTGTACGAGGCAAATGCAAGGCTGAGAGATCCAGTCTATGGATGTGCAGGGGCGATATGCCAACTCCAAAAACAAGTGAACGAGCTTCAAGCGCAACTAGCAAAAGCACAGGCTGAGGTTGTTACTATACAATGCCAAAATTCCAATCTCATGTCCTTGATTTACATGGAAATGGCCGAACAATCTCCTCAATCCTCTCCTGATCAACAACAATCCTTCCACATTAATGATCTCACTTTTCTCGAGAACGATAACCCCGGATCGTTATTTTGGGATTCTATATGGGCGTGACTGAATTTATTTATCGACATCAACATCAACAACGCTTTTGTTATTGTGATCAGAATTGATGACATAACAATTTGTTATAGTTGAATTCGGATCGATAATATATATATATATATATTTCTCTTAACTCCAACTTAATGAGAATGAGAAATAAGATAATAACTACAAATGAATAAGTTTGACAAGTCATTTTAGGGATTAATTGTTGAAACGAAGAAAAAGAAGAAGAAGAAAGAGGAGGAGGGTAGTCAAAGAGAAGGCTTGTTAATTAGGTTAATTTTAGAAAACTGTACCAATTTGATAAAGAAGGATATGAAATTGACTGGTCTTTTTCTTTTCATCCATCTAACTTACGCTAATATTAGTTATATATGTATTAACGTCATTGTAGCATGTCCATTCTCATACCTGTTTCTTTGATTTTGGTCACCTAATTTTAATATCAACTTTGACTGTGCATTTATTTAATTATCAACTTTCATTTTAACATCTTGGAGGCTTAAGTAATATAAGAAAGGTTAAATATATTTAGAACAAACGTGATTAAGAACAATTCCACGTGAAGTGATAACACATTAACATATTCATCTGGCCTAATTTACGCCAAATTTACATGCAGTTAATCAGTATGGTTTATTAATGAAATGAAAAACTCAATAGTTAGTACTACTCCCTCCATTCTTATTTATATTCGTTTGAATTTTTTATACGTAATTTTAAATTTATTTTTATACATGTTAAATATTTTATTCATATTAATCATTTCTTAAAATATTTTCATTTATTATTTTTTTATAATTAAAATAAAATATTTAATATGTATAAAAATTCACCTAAAATAATGTAAAAAAAATAAATCAAGAGTCATATAAATAAAAGCAGAGTGGGCAATAAACGGTACTTTCTTTATCGATCATTCGGTGCTTTAATAGTAGCACAAGAAAATGCAAAAAATAAAAATAAAAATAAATTCAAAAATCAGAAATCAAAAAACAAAAAACATTGCACTCGCCTATCCGAATGTTATTAATCAACGAATTCAGAAGTTTGTACAAATATAGCAGGCATTATGTCATCAATTTGGAAATATTATATATATGATCATTATTGGCTTTTAAGAGTTAATAAAAATAATTTAATCTTAAAATTAACATATTTAATTTCAGAATACTTGCAAATTAAAATAAAAATCTTCTCCTAAGGTTTCTATTTTTTTTTTAAATATTTACGATAAATCAAATTCCTTCGACTAGAAGCTAGTACATGAAATCAACTAAATTCAAATTAAAAGTACTTTTAATTTTTCTTTCATAATTCAATAATAATATTGTACTACTATATATTACATAGAATACAGGCTAAAATACATATCATGTTTTAAATAATGCATTATCATTGGTTGCCTAATTTCGAGGCGAAGAATATAATACTAGGAATTAAAGGAGTAATACGACTACTAATTTTATTATTATTTCATCTTCTATTACATTGATTAAATCGTTAGGTTGTCAAATTATTTTTTTATGTTTTCTGTAATTAATTAATTTAAAAAGTTTAATATATCTAATACCTAACATCATTTGGAAGAATCAATTATAATATATATTTCTGGTTGTTACTCATAAAAAATAAATATAGAACGACCGAATCCATTGAAAAAAGTGAGTATACATATATTGCTGGTTGTTACCTTGATGCGACTGGGGATGGCCAAGCACTCCTTTAATTTTAACGCTACAATAATATGACTACTATTATTGTCTATATCTTGTTTTTGTAATTTCTTTGGCGCCTATAGTTGTTCTTTGCTTAATTATTATTACGGGGGAAAAGTGTAGAAGCTCAATTTTGCTTGCATTTTCACTTTGAAATTTGAATTGACTTTATTTGTATTAAGGAATTATAACATCAATTTAATTTGTAGCTTTTAGGTACCTCCTAATTTGTTTCAAATATATGATTAATGCTGATTTTTGAAAAATTAATTGAGTATTTTAATTCTTAACATAATAATTAAGACCAATCATAAATTGTCTAACAAAAATATTATACTAAAAATAAGAAAATCCATTATCTTTAGAATTTTTACGGATTATGACGATATATGTATTTATTTAAATAATCAATTTGACGTTATGAAATGTAGCGGTAATTTTATATCAGTATTGCATGAGCAAAACATAATGGAGACACGTGTACACGTTTAACCAACCATTTTCTCTTACGAAAATGTTCTAGAAGCTAGTCCAGTCTTAACAGATATAGAACTGAGAATACTATGTAATTTAACAGAAGTTATGAATAGTATTTGATTATGTCGACGTAGTACTTTGTTGTATATTGTCGATATTAAATGGAATTGAAAAAAAAGGTAAATTGTATTCTATCGCCTATTATTATAATCGAATCGAATTATTTGATGTTTAAAAAGTAATAAATTATTACATATTTGTTATTATATATAATGATAAAGGACAAATAAATAACAATGGATGAATATAATTCGTTAAAATTTCAGAACCACATATAATTATTTAAGTTTTTAAACCACAAATGGTGTAATACAAATTAAATTAAATTACTATGCAATGTGTTTTATCTACGCGCCAAAGAAAAGGCTTGAAAACTTCTTACATTACAGCTATAAGTTTTAACATCCAGTCACTCCGCTACAACTTTTGGGACAGCACGGAAGAAATACTTTCTTTTCTTCTTCATTTTCGCCTAAGCTACGCAATTTGACATAATGGCAATAACAAATCAATAGTAACCAGTATGATAATAAGAGTAATAAGTACTAACAATATTTCAAAAAAAAATTGTTCTTCCACTTAAACATTTATGATATAAAAGGAGATGAAGTTTTTAAGATGTATTTTTAGTCAGCAAATATATTACATTGTAATAAAGGTCGTAAACAAGTCGAGTCAAATTTAGTCGAGTCGGACTTAAATTGTTAAACAAACGGAAAATCGTATTTCGAACTGGACTCGTTTGAAAACTTGAGTTGAATTGAGTTTTAGGTAAATCAAATCGAACTGAATAAACGAACAACTCAATTCGTTTACAGTTCTAGTCATAATATTATCATAATTCTTTCTTTCTGAAATTTTATCTCTAACTTAGAGTGCCCAAATATCGTTATAAGCATCAATTATCTTGATCGCTAAAGTACATTACCAAAATGATAATTCTAAAATTATGCTTAAAACTATTCCTTTTTAATATAAATCTTTAAATTAAAATGCGAAATAATAGTGAAGAAAAAGAATAAGTGATAATATAGCTTAACCATATAGGCAACTTGAAGTGCTTCGAGAGACATTATCTATACTCGCACGACTATCAGATATAGTTTCCATTAATCAATGTTTTCACGTGCACGCCCCTTCAAAAATGTTTTATTTAGCTGAAACACATTTCATGCCTTTTTAAAGCATATCATGTGCTCTCGCAATGTAAAAGTTAAGAATAAATATATAGTATGGGCTACTCACATGAGTTGTTCTTAAGCAAATTAAACAACTTCTCATCAATAATTTCGAAGACTCCTCCAAATTTCACTCATGTTTTTGTTTTATATTTTGACTTGTTACACTTATTGTCAGATTTAAGCGCGGCGCATATGTTATATATTGTTTTTATCGCAGAATTATAGTTATATTTGACATTTTACATATATTTGTGTACATAAATTCTTTCAATACCAAAATTAAGTGGGTTCAATTTGACTCAAGTATGCTACCAAACATAAGAGGGTTCCATTTGACATTTTTGCATATCTACTCAAAGTTATCTACTATGATGATGTATTTTTCCCATCAAAATTAGAAACTTCTATATATTTGATAATTTATGCTGATATATTAAGAGTTATGTACTTAAAATATGTTTTTCTGTCGTTAAATTACTAAAATTCAACAAACGAATTTTTTAGGTTTAGAGTTCAAGTTTTACTCGTCATTTTTTATAAATAATATGTTAATATTACCATAAAATTTCAAAAGTTCAGAGTTAAGTCTTACTAACCATCTTTTTTTATGAATAATCTGTGAATATCAATATAAACCCTAAAAAAAACTGGTGGGCATACCTAAAAGTATGTTCTTTTTTGGTTCACCTGTGAAAATTAGTATGTGTTAATATAAATAAAAGAAAGCTTCTTCCATTTTTCACTTAAATATTTTATACTAAGAGCTAATATATCATCATGCACATTATTAAATTAAGCTTTGGTAGAAAATTACTTAATAATTTTCATGATAACAACGACAAGAGAATTTTGGCCGATGATTTTAATTTCGAGACGTCTATATTTCACTTTTAGGATTAAAGAGACGCCTATAAAATGATGATTTTATTAGATGCCAATAATTTCAGTTGGTTTTGTGAATTAATAATATTGAAGAATACATGAAAAATCTCAACAACAAAAAACATGAAAATGATCAATTACACAACATTGGAGTACTAGACAATTATCTTTTTATGCAAGAAATCCGCATTTACTCTGCTAAAAAATTAATCTAAGAAATGTAAAAACTGATTAAATTTTTATTAATTATAAATTAATAATTGTTATAAAAGAAAAAGAAATCCAAATCGGTGGAAAATATAGTAGTTCGAGGACTTTAGTGACGAATATTTGCTGATTGTCTCTAGGACCGTAAATTAGGATGGACAAACTCGAATTTCGATTGTTCAGCCCGCAAAAAACTTGTTAGAAATTGATTTGAGTGTGAACCGAGCCGAGTTTAAACGATAATTCAAGTTTAAATTAAAATTTGAAGTGAATTTAGTTAATGAATGACTCAGTTGCATACAAGCATGATCGAAATAAACCATTATGTGTGTGTGTTTGTATCCACACACACACACACACACATATTTTTACTTTGCGCTAAAATATATATTCATTACAATATTTTATTTAATACATATAAATCTTCAAACATAATTTTAAATTATTATATAAACTATTAATTACTTTAAAATAATGAATTGTTGAATATTTCTTAGGAATTAATTTATATAAAACAAATTATTTTGAATTAAAAATCATTATTTTTATACAAGAAATTGCCAGTGGGTCATTGTTTTCGAAAATAATTCCAGTGAGTTTTTTTTTTAATTTATTATTAGTTTTCTTTTTATTTGTTCATTTTGTTATGTATGTTTATACCCTTTTCTCTTTTGCTTTTTTTTTATACATAGTTTTCAATGAGTTTGACTAATTTCTTCTTTTTTTATTAATTTTTTTTGAATTTCAACTTATCCTTAATTAGTTTTAAATGTTTCCTTATATTTATCATTCTTGCAACAATTTTACCATTTCTTTTTAATCTTCCAACCATTTTTACTGTTTTTTCAATATTTTCAAATGTTATTTTTCTGTAAGTTTATATATGTATCATGAGTTTATATATGTGTTATGAGTTAATGTATGTGAGTTTATATATACGTGATGTGAGTTAGTGTGTATTTAGTGAGTTTATATATGTCTATTATGAGTTTATATATATATATATATATATATATATATATAGTGTATAAAAGTAAAAGTTTATTTTTCCTAATTTAAATTGTCAATTGAATTTATTAGGACTAATGAATGAGGATAATCTTAGATATTTGTAATTATTTATTTTATTAATAGAATACATATATTTAGTGGTAGTTGGCTCAAGAATTAGAGATTGCTCCTTTTTTTATAATTTTTTTGTTAATTTGAGCTTAATTGAACTTAGACCCAAAACTTGTGAACTTAATTGAGTTGAGTTTAAACATATATATTTTAAAATCAAAATAATGAAACTCAATCTGAATAATTTTTAATAAAACCGAGTTTGAGCTTCCCTAATTCAGATTCACTTAACGCGATTTACTGGCCTAATTGTCTCTAGTAATTGCGGCGAATTAAATTCTGTCGCTTTCGGGTAGCTGCTGTTTCACTGTCAATCCCGGAAGCTAGCAGCTACAAATTTTAAGGTCTCATTAAGCGACTGCACGCATTATTTTTTCCAGATATAAAAATTTTGGAATTAACCCTTAATTGCTCTATGAATTTTCATATTGTTAAAGGTGATTTTGACAAATATTAGTGTGTACGTTTTGTAATTATGATATATCATTATGGTCAGAATATAAAATTGGAAACGATTCATTGACCGACTATTTTCATTTGAAATATGTTTACGACTTCCGTGGGATAAAAAAGTACTTAGAACATAAATTTATTGGACCCATTAAAATGACATTTAAGAGAAATATTTTTTGAAAGTTTTATCTCAATGCAAATAAATATTTAATAGACTTGATGAATCACTTAATAATAATAATAAATTGATTAATAACATTAACATATTATTTAGTAATATTAATATAGCAATTATGATGTTGTTAACGAGTACACTAAAATTACTAAATATAAATAGTACTTGAATTGTATAATTTGAAGACACAATATCATTTAAATAATTCTAATGTCATTATATGAACTATTTATGCTCCCAATCTACTTATAATATACTACCGAGTACATTGTTAACTAGTGTATATTAATAAAGCAGAGGATCAATAACAAGAGGAGGTATACATAGTATCAATCCTATGCCCTTACGATATCCTCAGAATAAAATTTGGCCCATGTTTTTGGGTTGAAGAGTTCGTAGAATGGAACGTTCATCTACGTATAAAATACAAGGATAAGTCGGTGGCTAATGTGAATTTATTTTATTTTTAGTGATGGTATTTTTAAATTATACCATTCAAGTGCTATTAAAATTTTGTTATTATTAATTTTTGTTAGTTTTTTGGTAATTTTAGCATACTCATTAACAACATTAACAAATATTGTATTAGTATTACTAAATAATATATTAATGTTACTAATTGATCTATTAAAATTATTAAGTGATCTATTAATATTAATAAATATTTATTCACACTGTGATATAAATTATTAAAAAGTACATCATTTAAATGTCATTTTAATATCACAACTTATAGATCCCATAAAATACATATGCAAACTATAAATAACGGTGATGGATCAGGGCAAAATTAAGGGCCCTAGTTTCTTATAGTCTTCTACAAGCTCTCTATGTAAATTTTATTTCTGGCCCAATAAAAAGGAAGAAATTATCTCTATATTGTAATTTGTTCGGTTGCCTTTGTGATTGTTAAATCACAAAAGAATGTTTAATTGCCAAATGAATGTCTTTTAACTTTTAAAGTCAATTTTTGAGAAGATAATAAATTATCTTTTCTATTTCCCGTGATAATCTGAAATCATCGTATACTAATATATATGTGAGAAAAGTCTTTGCCAGTATAATTTTGGAAATCATTTCCCTACAACTATTATCACCTTTTAACTCTTCTTTGTAAATGTTCTTTTAAATTTGTTCCAATGTTCTTTGATGGTATATGCATGCACCGACTTGTAGAGTATTTATACTTTGTATGCTTCAAGTATATACAAACTACAAAGTGTCATTTCAATCCCATCTTAAAATGTGTCAATAAATGGTGTTTTAACAAAATAATAGTATATCACCTCACTCATTTTTTAAAATTATTAAACGCTTTGACAAAATAATATTTTATTCGTTTCACAAAAATCATTTTATTTAAATAATTTTTTTATTATAATACTATATCTTTTTAAAAAAAATTCATTATAATCTTTTTATATTTTTATTAATTAGATATTTGCAGAAAAATTCATAAAAATTCTAATTATCTAAATATATAATTCTTAATTAAATATGTAATATTAATATCTGTCAACAACATAAATGTAACTCTATTTTTCTGGAGAGAGTATTATTGTGTGTCCAATAATTGATTCAATATATCTTTTGAAAAAATATATTAAACCTGTCAAATCTACGAAATAATTTTAAATGAAAATTTAGTTAGAGTATGCAACTTTGGAATTATTTTATTCGAAGGATACATTATAAAATGTGCAAGCTGTAATTGACTCTTAATTAAATAAGTCTACACGGAATATAAAAAGATGGACTAATTAATTAATAGGTAAAAAGTAAAAGAAGATGTGCTGAGGAATTGAAAATAGCAATTACAGGTGAAAACCGTTACTACTCTGTCAACCACTTGCTGACCCCCACCACCACTACCCACTGCCACTTTTCCCTCCTCACTCATTCCACCTGTCTCCATCCCCATCCGCCAAATTACAACTCTACCCCTCTCTCTCTCCTCTCTCTAAACCCACCCACCCATCCATCCATGGCTGTCAATGACGCCTCAACCACATTAAAAAACAAAATTTGTATACATCACATTGACATACATACATGTATGTTTCTCCATTTTTGGAGTTTAGTTGCATCACTCACCTCCTAGCTTAATTCTTAAGCGATATTGATGATATACATGACTAGTACATTTTTGATTTGATTTTTGAGATGTCTACTGATGTCAACAAGTCAAGGCCGTGGCGTGACGGCGATGTCGTTTCCAGCATCGTAACTGATGCTCCTGGAATTGGCGTTGCGGCGGCGCCGACTGCGGAGTTTGGTGGTGCCGCATCCGTCAGTGGTGGTGAGGAGGAGGACTGGAGGTTTCATGCGGTGGAGTTTGGGAAGGGATTGGCCGAAATTAGTGTGGACTTTGGGAGAGGTGTTAGGGATGTGGTGAAGCAGAGCTTGATTAAAGAGAATTCGTACCTTGTGAGGAAATTCGGACCGCCGGTTAGAAAGGCGTGTAAGGAATTGGAGTTTTTAAACGAGTATCTGCCTGAAGATCGCGATCCTGTACATTCATGGAGTGTGATTTTCTTTGTCATCTTCGTCGCTGTTGCAGGTGATTCATTTGTTTTCTGTTCGAATTCGATAGAATTGAGTTGATTCAACTTTGTGATTTGATTTCCTTTGTAGATTTATCGATTAGGACACAAGTTTTTGTTAAGTCAAACTTAAAATTATAACTTATGGTGATCCAAACATTTTCTCAAGAACAGCTATTAAGCTTTTCTAAGTCTCTCTCTTGTGACCTTCAGTTTTTGAGGTTTCAAGGTCACTCCCCATCATCTAGTTTGCATTGATATAGATTGATTTCTGCTATTGAAGTTGCAATCGACTTTTAAGTGTTTGAGATTGCAAGGCAATTTAGTTCTGAGATATCGTAGTATCTCAATATCATAAACTCAGTCTCCCATTGCTGCATGAGCAATTTGACTATTTAACAATTATTCTGGGGATTGATGCCTTCTGCACGATTTTGGCTGAAGTTTCATACCATTGGGAGGAATTCACATTTTTCTGTCCTGAAATGAGGAACATCCTTAGTTCTTTTTGTATGTTTAGAAAATCGAGCCCATTTCCTACAAGTAGACTTTCATGTAATAACATGTTTAAAAGTATCTCCTTATTAGGATTGAAAACACCAGGTTTAGAATTGATTCCATAAATAGAGTACTGTCAAATTTTAATCTCTGTTAAAATCAACAACTAAATCTTCCATGCTATACTAAAATTATCACAAAGTGTTGGACAATTAAACTGCCATTATGAGAAGTTGCTCAATTTTGAGGAGAATACTTTATGTTGATGAAGAGCATTCTGGTACTTTTTGCTCATAATCACATCTCCTTTTATTTCCTAGGTAATTTCATAGTGATAAGTTATCAAAGCTATAAGCCTGTAAGTAAAAACAATGAACTACTTGACACAATCTATGATTATCTGTTAGCCTGTACGATGTAGAGTATACATATAAAATTAATACTCCTACCATTATGTGGTTATCATACATGTGATCATTGTTCGAGGACTAAGCTAATGGATTGAAGAGATTGTAATGTGCCGTACATGATCAGTTGTGTCTGAATTTGCAATTAGCTTCTGCTCCAATATTAAACATATTCAGAATTGCATTATCAGGCATTATATCTTTATTTTTCTATACATCACGTCAGGTGAACATTATGGTGTTCAATTGATAAATGATAATTAGATCTCCTAGGTACCAAGGAGAGCCTTAAACTTCTTTACAAATAGAGGGCAGACTGAGAAAGTCAAATGGGGTTAAGGTACCTTTAAAATTACCTATTAGGTTAATATAGTATATTTTTAAGGAACTCGTAGAGATAACATTTAAGATCATCAAGAAATTAAGAGAAAAGGAACTGATATTGATGTCTGAATTCTGATTCTGTACTTGAGACAAACTGTTGGTAGTGGTTGATGGTATGTGTCGACTCTTCTGCCACATCTTTATGGGTTCATTCAATTACAGATTGTTTTAGATTTGTCCCTGGGGTCAAAAAAAATTAAGAGTAAATTTTTTGTATAGTTTGAAACCATATTAGGGCCTATACTCTGCGAAGTCTGTGTGCAAATATTACGGAAGTTGTCTTGTAGTGGAACTATAGATACAATGGATTGGTCAAATCCTCTGATAATTTATTGCACAATTTTCCTTTTATCATTATCCACATCTTACTTGCTCAACCAACATGCAGCACTATATGTAAATTCTGAAAGTGATACAACCAGTCCATTGATAAAAAAGCTGTATATACATCCTCCTAGTGCTACTCTTATACTGTTACCGGATGGTAGACATCTTGCATATCAAGAGCAAGGTGTTTCAGCTGAAAACGCTAGATTCTCGATGATTGCTACACATTCTTTTCTCTCATCTCGGCTTGCAGGTACAGTCATGCTACTTTTACATCCCTCTTAGGGGTGCCTAATGCCTTGCTGCAGTAGCTTATGCCTGATATGTTTTAATTTGATCTTATTGGACATTGTCTTTGGTGAAAGCAGGAATACCTGGTCTTAGGGCTTCACTACTGCAAGAATTTGGCGTTCGCTTGATTACATATGATCTTCCGGGATTTGGAGAAAGTGATCCTCATCCAAACAGGAGTCTCAAATCATCAGCTGATGACATGTTATATTTGTCATATGCTGTGGGTGTTACTGACAAGTTCTGGGTAGTTGGATATTCGAGCGGAAGCATGCATGCTTGGGCTGCTGTAAAGCACATTCCTGATAGGCTTGCAGGTACTTTTGTTCTTTTTATCTGCAGTTACTAGTCTTTATTAAGTGTTCAATTCATATCTTCAGTCTGAACAAAGAGTTGCATCAGATCACCAAAGGCCGCATTGAAACTCTTTCCATTTAGAACTAGATCCGTAGTAATTTTGTTGTTTAGATACGCAAGACCAAATGACATGTTAATGATCAAACTACCAAACTTTGAGTCAAGATCAGTACTGTCCTCTTTTCTACTACCTACAAACCTCATTCTTGATCTGACTTTTCAAATATGGGAGTAAAAATGGTTTTTGGTGAAAATATAGGTAGATTCAAGAATAGTGGAACATAAAGTTGATGAACCAAAATACTCAGTTTGTACTATGGTGCGGGGATCAGTTCTTTTGTTTTGTTACACAAGTTTGTAGTGCAACGACTGATATAACCAAATGAAATATCACATTCAGGAAGGCACCATGTACAAGGGATCAGTTTCTGCTATTTTACCACAAAATTTTCTAATGATACAAGACAAATACACACACACATTTCGTAATTGAATCAATTGCACACTGGTTCCAAATTAGAGGAAGGTTATGGTAAAACTTCGTTCTCGATTCTACGAGAATTTTTATGAAAGCCTTTCATTTGCTTCTCTTCGATGGAAGTTTGATTATGTAACAATGTACATATGTAACGATGTATGTAATTTTGTGTGTATACATGTGTACATGGGCACAATCATAACTCAATCATAAGCATTGCAATCTTTCTGAGCTGTAAGGGAATTCACAACTGAACTGGAACAATGCACTCCGCACAGTACTTGCTATTGATAGGCTTTTATTGGAAGGGGAAAAAAAGGCATGATGACTATGGTTCTTTTGGGTACTTGTATTATCTGGTGGATGTTTTCACTGATCCATCCTTCACCAAATATGCAGGCGTAGTCATGGTTGCCCCAATGGTCAATCCATATGAACCAAGCATGACCAAAGAAGAGAGACGTAGAACATGGGGTAAACTGACACCTCGAAGGAAACTGATGTACTATTTAGCTCGAAGGTTTCCTAGATTTCTCCCTTATTTTTATCGTCGAAGCTTCTTGTCTGGGAAACTTGGTCAAATAGATAATTGGCTATCATTCTCACTTGGAGAAAGGGTGAGGCAACAATATTAAATTGCTTTTCAGTTATAACAAGACATATATATTTAGATTTCCTCCGCCTTCCCACCCCAGCCACCACCTCCCTTAACCTTTCTCCCCTTCTCTTGTTGTGTGGGAATTAGTGTAATGATGGAGAAAATAAGATATTTTTAATATTCAGTTTTTACTTTTAGGTATTTTGGATTCTTATTGGAAAATTCTGCTTAATTGTCTAGGATAGGGCTTTTATAGAAGCAGAAATGTTTCAAGAGTTCTGGCAGAGGGATGTGGAGGAATCAGTACGACAGGGGAGTGCGAAACCATTTAAAGAGGAAGCAGTCTTACAAGTCTCAAATTGGGGCTTCAGCCTAGCAGACCTCAAAGTACAGAAGAAACATAAAGGGAAAGGCATCCTCCTTTGGCTCAAGTCAAAGTACAGACAGCCTGAAGAGGAGTTGACAGGCTTTCTTGGCCCAGTGCATATCTGGCAGGTCAGTGAAGCTTTCTATTATAATTTCCTTTGTCTTGAGATTCTTTGTTAATTATATGCAATACTCAATTAGTCACTACCAGTCTACACAATAATTTGCTGAATGATATACATGCTGTCACTTCTTCATCCTTTAACTTCCAATTTACCGTCAAGACAAATGATAACTACTGTTTCTGTGATTGAGGATGGTTTACTGAGCAAAGGGTTACTAAATCGCTATTCTACATTTAACTGTTGCACTAAGTGGAAAAATATGTGCATAATATGTACATACCTAATTTGATTATTGAACATGTGTTGGAAATGGAAAAGAGTGCTTGTAATTCTTTAGATACTCTTATAGACCAAAACTCCTGATATACTTATGTGGCTTTATGAGTGTGTGTTGGTTTTCAACCCGACATTATTGCTTGTTTTTTTATTCGTTTTTCCTTAAATTGAATAGGGAATGGAGGATAAGGTGGTTCCACCATCAGTGATGGATTTTATACAGAGTGTTCTCCCAGGTGCCATGGTGCACAAACTCCTTTACCATGGCCATTTCACCTATTTCTATTTCTGCCATGAATGCCATAGACAGATATTTAGTACTCTTTTCGGAGATCCTCAAGGTCCACTTGTCACTGAGGTTGATCAAACTCCGGTAGTAGATGAAGATAGTGAAGGCATTAAAGATGTACAACTTGATTTGCCAGAAGATGAGATTTCTACATTAGCTCACTTAGAAATTTGAATGTATATACCACAGGTGTGCTCTACTGGAACAAATGTCCTCAATCTGGTTTGCTTTCCGGTTTCTTCAACAGGTTATATAACTGAGATGCTGAAACTTTTACTGCAAAATATAGGGGATTACACATCAATTGTATCTCAATTTCCAATTTATCCTATAAAGATCATTTATGTTTTACACGTCATAATCTAAATCAAAATTCTGGTTCTGTAGTGCACGCAAGCAGTTTCACATTTGCACCCCATGATACAAATTACTTTCAAGTAAAAGCATAATAGAGATGTTTATAGAATGTTCATCCTCGACTTTTAGAAAGATTAAATGTTGTAGTGAATTAGTGATGGATCAAAGATACTCAAGAGATCCATGCATCTCCAGACTAATTTGCTGCCTCTTCACAATTATGTGGATACATGTCTGTTTCAATGAAAAGATAGAAGACTAATTGCTTCTATCACCTACATCAAGAGCAAGTTCTTTATATGAATAGAATACGATCTATCAGAATATTTAGATCGATATAAGCAGTCGAATATTATTGAAAGAAATCTTTCAGCATTTCAGATTTGCAAAATAGCGCAGACAGAACCTTAATGAAATCAAAAGCCAAGCAAATCTAGCACCTGAGATTACACAGTCCAGTTTCTCTGCAATTTCCGATCACTTCCTGCAATCTGCAGCAACTTACTAGTTCCAAGGCCTCTTCTCGTAACTTCATTCCTTTTATTATACATTACCAGCCCACATTCATTGCCACTACCAATCCATCCTTCGCCGTCACTGTTGTCTTCATTGGAATTTCCACAGCATGAAGCCTCAGCGGCTGGTGACATGACGAGCCAAGTGAGATCGCAAACTTTAAAATTGTGACACAATATGATCGCCATTGATATAATGAGCTGAAGAACCCATGGAGCAGTGGCTAATGTGACGCCGGAGATGGCGAAAATTTGTACGTAGATGAAGTGTTGAGTGTTGGCGGTGGCGAGGCGGAAGAGGATTATGCCTACGACGGTGATCCAAATGGAGTGGATTAAGAGGGAGTGGAAGGAGAAGCCTTGAAAGTTTTTGGCCTTCATTTTGTTTGTGTTTTGGGAACGGTGAGAGGTTTATCTATCTGGGTAGAAGATTAGTTTAGAGAAATTAAAGAACGTTTGGGATGGAGTTTTGATTTGTTTAGAGTAGTTTGTTACAATTTGCATTCTATCTCTTCAGGTTTCAAAATTTTTATAATGTCACCATGTGACTTTCTAGGATTAAATAATTAATAAATGAGTTATATTGGATTTTTATATTTATTTTTGGGTTACATATGTTGGAACCTTTTTTTTTCCTTTTTTGGTAATCGATTTATTTTCAGATAAACTGAATGTCATATACTCCGTATAATATTTACCAATTCATTTCTGTTTTAGCTACGGCTGTAGTATTTAAACTGTTCAGTTCATCTTTGAAGCTGTAAATTTATTCCAGATGTTGGAATTTAATATTTTTTTATATACAATAATATTCTGTATAGTGTTTGATTTTTTCCCCTTTATTTTCATTTGCATCTTCTTTTAACATTTTTAACTTGTAGACTCGACTATTTTTCTTTTTCTGGTTATAAGTTTGTGCTGCATGGTTTGTTAGTTCACTTTTTGTGTTGCTCGTATTTCTCTCTTTTTTGTATTATCAGGCTTTTCTTTCTGTTTTGAGTATCTTGACATTGTTTCCTTTTTCTTGTTTTTAAGGTCCAAGTAATCGCAAAAGAGATGGAAAGCATTAATAACGCAATATTATTAATAATATGTGTCTATATATAGAATTGAACAAAAATATTCAATAAGATCTATTATATGTTTCTAGTATTTAATCTATAAAAAATAACAAAAACAAGAGGTGGAAGAAAAACATGATTAATTGAGTAAGGCTGAATTTATTTATTATTTTCACAATATTGCTTGAATCTGGTTTTGAGATTTAAGTAAAAGTGAGAGATTGTCACAGCTCGGAAGGGGAGATAACTTGCTCACTTTCTAAATATAAACATATTATAAACGTATAAAGCAAGTATATTATACATAATCCTTAATAATTAAGTAAAAGAATTGCTAGTAAATAACATGAGGAATTAGCCAGTTTAGCTAATAAAGTTCATGTGACTCACAGGAGCACATGTCTCATGGCTTCATGGCTAATGAAGTTGAATGACTCACGGCTAATGAGGTTTATGTGATTGTGTCCCATATATACATGGATTTGTTAGGCCTAATAATAATGAATTGCTAGTTTATATAGATCTATTTATAAATTGAATTTTGTACTAAAACTCGAAATTATTATGTACAATAATATAGAGTGATATGAGATAAAAAAAACTATTTTTAAGAAAATTATAAAATTTAATTTTATAAATGGATTGTGATTTTGAATAATTTTTTTTATCTAAGATTGATTTTGATTACATGTGAAAACCAATTAACAATAGTAAATGAATATAGTGTAAATATAATTAAGTGCATATATTGTCTCTGCTAAATGGTCCCATATAGGTTTTTGAAATATAATCCAACGCACATCTACGATTATTTATATTTTCCATTAATATTAATATAATAACTATTAACCATTTTATTAAGTAAATTGATACTATATTGCCTCTGTTTTACAAAAATAATTATATTTAGATTTTTGATAAATATAAATATTATATGTTTGTTTGTTTAAAAATTATACGTAAAAATAATAAATTTTATTCATAAAATTTGTTATAAATTCTCCAATTAAAAATTTGTATAATACATATCCCTTGCAAAGGGGATGTATTCCACTTCGTGGTACTGATGGATCAGGTTAGAGCGTGCTCAACCATGGTTTTTGGTGGTAGCAGAGTTTGAATTATTAGTTTTGTAATTTTACTGATTCAAGATTTTATTTGATTTTTAAAGGTTGTTTGTGTTTTTTGTGAGTTCTATGTATTATTAGACTTAACTTTTAGTGTAGTATATTTTATCTTTAAAAATAAGAAGAAAAAGATTGTAATAATAAATTTTAAAAAATATAACATTATAACCAAAAAATTACCTGAGCAAGTAATTATTTTTGTCTTTGCCAAGCATGCGACCACACCCCTGATTTTTTTTACCGCGGCTGCTCTTAACATTTAGGTGGTTTGATAGATAATTTCTAATTTTCAAAAAATAGTTTTTGTGAAAATAATATGCCTATAGTTTGAACCTGAAAATTATTTTAATATAAGTGATATTACAAGTAAATATTGAGATAATTAGTTATATTTCATTACAATTATTTCTTTTAAAAAACACTAAAGCATATATCTATGTATGTGTAATTATAAAATTTTCAGATTTAGACGAACTTTTAACTGTACAACTAAATTTTATTATCAACATGTTTAACTATAGGTAATTTTGATTTAAGAATGAGCCATTAAAATGTAACGTATATAACTATATAAGGCTGAGATTAGACGTAGTAATGAAGATGGAACTAAAAGATTACAATTATGTCTCTCTCTCTCTCTCTCTATATATATATACTAGCATTTAGAATAATTATTACGGACATTTTGAGTCACCAACAAAAATAAAAAAATGAGAGAAAAATTATCTACAACTTCATAACTTCCCGCTTATATTAAAAAACAGAAATACTTAACTCACACACACATACAAACATATTATCATTTTATCTTTAATATTTTTTCAATCATTTAACTTTTTGATATTTTGAAAATTATAAATTAAAAATAATTATTTGCACACATGTTTGTGTGTGCTCCAAAGGCTAGTGGATATTATACTTGGACGCGTTAAAGGGCAAGTATTATTTTGGGAATTTTTGTAAAAAGTTTTTTTTATAAAAAATATGTAGTCTTGTAAACATATTTAGTCTATAAATACTTATCTCAATGTACAAGAATGTGAAAGAAACGAAAAGGTCAGAATTGCTGTGAAATAGTAGAAGTGATAACAATTTGACTAGAAAAACTAACAAAAAGATAAGACCTTGTCTCAAGGTGAGAGCAGCTCATATTTCTCACCAGACTCTGTAGTATGTGTCTCCCCCACAAAATGCCAGCAAACCCATCAAATCTCCATGCATTCCAACACCTGTCGCCAATAAACTCTCCCCCATCTCTACTTAAACCCCTCTTCTCTACTCTTTCCAATGCATCAAACATAATACCCAAACTGCTAATTTCTTACTTTCTGATTCGTTACTAAAACATAGAGAAATGGAGAAAAAGAATTTAAGTGCTCTGTTAATGTTACTGGTGCTGGTGGTTTCAGTGGGGGCTTATAAAGATGAAGGAGGAAGTTCTACTACTCCAAGTGGAGGGAGTGGTGAGGGTACTCAAAGTAAGTTGTTTTTGTTGCAGGAATCAAAGCATGTGGTGAAGACTGAAGCAGGGGAGATGAAGGTTGTCAAGGGAATTACTGACAAATTTGTCGAGAAGCCAATGCATATTGGCTTCATTACTATGGAGCCCAGAAGTCTTTTCATCCCTCAGTACCTTGATTCCAGCTTGATCATTTTCGTCCGCAGAGGTATACACACACACACACACACACACACATATGTGTGTGTGTATTCTTCACTTTCTTTCACTATCCATATATGTATTGATATTGAGAGTGATCATAACAACCAGTTGATTGTAGCGACTACGCTGCATAGTGGAATCTATTTTTTGTTTAGCAAAATACGGGCAGAAGGTTGTTCGCAACTGATTGATAGCAGGGTGTTTTACCCATTGTATGCCACTAGTGTTAATTTGGTATCTGTGAAATTTTGTAATCTGATGCCACATTGTCCAAAATTACTTTACGTATCTAATTTTGCTGTCCCGGATACAAGTCACATTAATCTTTTGTTCAAAATTTTGATTTTACGCGTCTTTAAAACTTAATTTTTATACAATACTTATAAAACTTTTATATCATAGTACTAGTAAATGTTGCATATTTAATAGCAGAAGTTGTATATATGTTTGTGCAATAGATATTGAGTACGTTCATTGTGAATGAAATAATGTTATAGGGGAAGCGAGGATCGGATCAATTCGGGACGATGAGCTAGTGGAAGAGCAGCTGAAGACTGGAGATGTGTATAGAATTGATGCGGGCTCGACATTTTACTTGGAAAATACAGGGGTGGGGCAGAGGCTACAGTGCATTTGCAGCATTGACACCTCTGAGAGTTTGAATTGGCA
Organism: Centella asiatica; assembly: GCA_014636745.2. NCBI lineage: Eukaryota > Viridiplantae > Streptophyta > Magnoliopsida > Apiales > Apiaceae > Centella > Centella asiatica. The sequence continues at coordinate 31,426,782 of CM025787.1, forward strand.
TACCTTCCAGGTACTACAACACACTACAAGAAAGAAGGCTTCATTGCACTTCTGGGTTTTGTCAATGCGCTTTTATGGATACATACATTTATATTTAATTTGGTAATAAATCCTAAACAGAATATCATCTCTCGAATTGTCTTCTTTTGCATGTCATTTTGTTGTTTTCTACCACATGTAGACAAAACTTACATGTTTACTTATCTACCCCTCAATCCCCCACCCGGGTTCAACCTGCCTTGTTATATGTTTCATCACCAATTACATATAATAAAAAGTTGGCAAGTGTCCTTTTTCAGTTTTTTAATTAATGAAAAATTCTAAAACCCTGTTCGAAGGGAGCAACCCTCTTAGTGGGTTGGAGGGAGCCCATGTAACATGTTTTGATACACAGAAACCGCCCCCATCCTCCACCCAAGAAAAAAAAAGAAAAGCGAAGTCCCGTGACTCAGATTATTGTGTATTAAGGGAGGGGGGTGGGAATAAATCAGAACAGGTAATGCCTATAAATTTCTTACAAACTGAGTTCAATTGATGTTTGTGCAGTCTTTCTTCATTGGAGGAGGACGCAATCCAACCTCTATACTCTCCGGCTTTGATCCGCAAACATTGTCAACTGCCTTCAATGTAAGGATAAAAATTGTATACCCATCGCATTTGCTGTTGGTTTATGCAACAGTTTTTACACATTTAAATATTTAAACTGTTTTGTGTGATCACAGGTATCAATGTCAGAACTACAAGAATTTATGACTAGTCAACAGTCCGGCGCGATCGTATACTTATCCCCTGATACTCAACCACCAAATAAATGGACACATTTCTTGAAAATGGACCATCAGGAGAAGAAAGCACGCCTCAACAGACTCATCCGATTCGAAGGAGAGCCGGCGGAGAGCAAAGAGGATAGACCGAAATGGTCGTTGAGGAAGCTCTTGTTATCTGTTTTTGGAGAGGAAAACAAGGAAAAGGATAAGAAGAGAACTACATCTGATGATGTCTACAATCTCTATGAAAAGGGTCCTGACTTCAAGAACAATTATGGGTGGAGCTTGGCTGTTGATGAGTCTGAATTCTCCGCCCTTCATTCCTCCGGCATTGGCATCTATCTTGTCAATCTCACTGCGGTACGTAAGAGCTGCACTTACGTTTCTTATTTTTAGATGAAGTTTCCTCTATGAATACAACACTGCATAAAGAAAAGGCACCAAAAAGTGAGCCGAGTTTTACATTTTGGACTTGCAAACACAATGAGTATCTTTAGCCGATCTGTTTTTAAAAAGTTTGAAATTTTGATCCATAAATTTTTGAGATGTTGGCTCCTTAGTGTTTTACAATCCCTCATACCTTATGGGGTTCAGCCGCCAAAACAATTTCTATACAATTTGTGTGTGCAAATTTGTATTTTTAGCACTACTTTTGCTATTCTAGTAGCACCACTCTTATGAATACAGCACATATTGTCAAATTTTAAAATTTTGAACCATTAATTTTTAATTTTTAAGACGTAGGCTCCTTAGAGTTTCCCGAGTTCCCTGATCCCATAAGGTTCAGCCGCCACAACAGTTTCTATACAATTTTTTGCGTACAGATTCATATTCCTAGCATCACTCTCACTCTTAAGCTATTTGCACCACTCATGCTACTATAATCCATCAAAAATTAACAATTCCTTTTCAAATGTATACTAATTGGGTGGATTGATATAGGGATCGATGATGGCGCCACACATCAATCCAACAGCAACTGAGTACGGAATCGTGTTGAGAGGAAGTGGAACCATCCAAATTGTGTATCCAAACGGAACCTTAGCAATGAACTCGAGAGTGGACGAAGGAGATGTGTTTTGGGTGCCCAGATACTTCCCATTCTGCCAAATCTCATCACGAACAGGACCGTTCGAGTTCTTCGGATTCACCACATCGTCGCGGAAGAACCGGCCGCAGTTCCTCGTCGGCCAAAACTCGCTGCTGCAGAGCATGAGGGGTCCTGAATTTGCAGCTGCATTTGGGGTCCCTGAGGAGAGGTTGGAGAAGCTGACTGATGCTCAGCGTGAATCCACCATCTTGCCGACGGCGTCCGTCGCGCCGCCCGATCATTACAACGGTCGGGCGATTCGCGACGACGAAGAGGCGGGGAAGGTGATGATCCCGAGGATTGTGAATAAGTTTAGTAGTGATATGATGATGGGGTTTGATTAGATGAAGGTATAGAGGAAGAGACTGAGCTTGGGAGTCTAGTGGAGATAGTTGTTTGTTTTGGTTTGTGTTAGTCGAGTTAATGTTCTTTTGGTTCCATTTTCTTGGTAATTCTCAGATGTGAATAAATTTCGGTTTGTTTCAATTCTGTGTCGATCACTTTGGCGTAATTATATGCACCGCAAATTGTGACTCACTTGGCTCATGTAGCTGAGGTGGCTGCTCCTCTTACTCGAAGAAAGAAAGTGATTATGCCAACAAATTTTCTATCTTTTGATAATATAATTAGGTTGTGAAAAAGTGAGTATAATATTTTGTTGAATAAATTATATGGAGTATTAGTAGTAGTCAGACTTGACATTTGTCGATTGAATATGATTGGAGTTGTATAATACGAAGTAGACTACTAAACCTTCAAAATGGAAGAAGGGGGAAAGAATGAATGAGTAAATAGACGAACGAATGAAACCCGCATGTAAGAGAACACAAATGCCCCATCAACACTGATCACAGCGAAGAAGAAAGCCGTGAAGCTTGCCAACCAACTTACAAATTAATGTCACGGAAAGAATGTTTCATGAATTTAAGTGATAAAATAAAAAATTTATGTCTATTTATTTATTTATGTAAAGTTGTGGATTAGTTTATGTGACTAAGAGTATTTCTTTTGAACTTGAGAGAATTAGGTTTTGAATTTGAGAATATTGAAAGAATTAGGTTTTGAACTTAAGAATATTAAAAGAATTAGGTTTTGAACTTGAGAGAATTGAACTTGATCTTTTGAAAGTTTGAAAGTAAGGAGTAAGATATCTTTTGAACTTGAGAGAATTAGGTTTTGAACTTGAAAGTAAGGAGTAAGATATCTTTTGAACTTGAGAGAATTAGGAGTAAGATATCTTTTGAACTTGAGAGAATTAGGTTTTGAACTTGAGAGAATTGAACTTGATCTTTTGAAAGTAAGGAGTAAGAGTATTTCTTTTCA
>CM025787.1:31436843-31517502 GCA_014636745.2 Centella asiatica
TCAATACCTCCAAGCTTGTAGATCAAATGCCCAGTGGTGGTCGACTTTCCAGAGTCGACATGTCCAATGACCACAATGTTGATGTGAAACTTTTCTTTACCCATAGCTCAAGCACAAAACCTGTGGCCAAAAATATATAAATCAACTTAATTAGGAATCCAGTGGATATTAGTGATACCATACAACAACAATTTCAAAGACAAAGATGGCTTATTTTATTTATTAAAAAAATAACTAAACAGACTGTCAAGAGAAGTATAGATGGAAAAGCAGATAGCACTGTATCAAGGGACTACAAATATGCAGTAGTTCACAAATTTATTCATTCTCAAACTAAAAAAATATAATTGTCACTTGAACATTAGATCAATTTATTATATTGAGCCAATTTCAAACAGTTATTAGCTGAAAACAACTTAAGACCACATCAAACATAAAACCTGTTATCATATACAGATCTACATACAAAATTATCAAGCTCGTACAAATAGCTTCAAGCCACATTACTACACGATTTCAGGGTCAACAATTTTGTGCCGCAGATCTAATTATGCATTCATAGAGCCAATCAAACAGAACCAATAAGATATTTAAGATCCAATTACGCAGGGACTATGGACTATATTTGAATGATAAATAAACAGGGACAAGCAAATTAAGATTTTTTTTTTTCTGAAATCAGAGCATATGGTCTGTTTCCCTACAAGCACATGAATTTTTATACATGAAGTTTATATGAACCAATAATCGACTGAGGATTCGAGCAGATTGCATCGCATATGCAAGATTCTAACAGATCAATAAAATTGAAACACCAGTAGCATGTACTATCAAAGATTAACAATAAAAACCGAGTAATTGCATAGATACAAAGTATAAATCAATCTAAATCAATTCCAAAAACATTAACTAATATACGGGTAAAAGAAACACAAAGACATACATATGATATACATACAGATACATAATCAAAATTGATATAAACTACAGAAAGATCTAAAAGCAACTGAAATTGAGCTGGAGATTACTTACGAAGAAAGACGGAGCTAATAGAGTAGTTCTCTCGCTCTGCTGCCGACCTTAGAAGAGGGAGAGGAAACTGAGAAATGACCAGAAGCAGCCTCTTGAGACATTTTATAGTGAGAAAGTGTTGTTATTAGGGGTTAGGGTTTTCTCTCTACCGTTGGATTAGAATGATCGAACGGTCTTGAGATGCGTTTGCTTTTTTCCGCCGTGGAAAGCATTTGGATGCCCTAGCGATCGAGGATACATACTTGCGGACTTCTTTTGTTTTCGGTTGTGTAACTAAATTACATAATTAGCCTTCTTGATTATGATAATGGCATCTTACGTCCAAATTCTCTTTTTCTTTATAATTTTTTGAATTTTAATAGTTACATTATTACAAAAAGGAGAATGAATTTTGAATCCTCGTTGTTGAAGTAAACGATAGGAGTTTTTGCCACGGTAATGGATGCTCAGAATCGCCGTGTAATTAGCAAATGGCATTTTAAGCCCAAATTCTCTAAAGTTAGACTCATGCTGCGTTTCAACTGGGTAATCGAATGAGAAAAAGAATATATAATAAATTTAAAAATAATTAATTAAAAGTAGGTGCAAATAAAGATGAGAATAAATCAGACGAAAAATCACAATAAAAAAATAAATGGATCATTTCTCATTTTTATTCATAGAATGAAATTAATTGTTCATTCCACAATATTATAAACTTTTATGATCACTTTTAAAAATTACTTGGATCAAATTTCATTCTCTCAATCTAAACGCATTCTTAAAATACTCACATCAATATCTTTATATTCTTTAAATTTTCAATAAGAGATATTGAAAAATGATAATATATAAATTCTTCATTTACATTTGATTCTCTAAATTAAGTTCTTATATTCATATTTAAACAATAAATACCTACTCGTGGTCTCTAGCGTAAACTAATAACTAGTATAATAAAAATGTCTGTGGAATTTTTAGAAAATAGAGATTTTAAAAATAAAAATAAAGGTTGCGGAATGTAAGTTACTATTTACGTCAATAGTTACAGAATTTAATTTGATATAGGAAAATAAGAAGATAAGATGAGTCTCATAACGAGGATAAATTGGTGGTGGTTGATGAAATAATCACTTATTTTCTGTTTTCTCATAAAAATATATTTTTTAATTTGTAAAAAAGTAAATGTTGTTAGGAGCATCCGATGCTAATGCACTCACACAATTACGACGAGACTATTCAAAGCTAATCTTCGATTTTTATGCAAACTAGAAAATGTACCATTTGATGCAAATAATTTTTTTTATATATAAAATGTTTTCTTTCATTTTATGTTCTTTGGAAATGGAAATGTTTTTCTGAAAAATATTTTTCAATAGTTGTTGTATAATGAAAATTTTTAAGTTAGAAAATGTTTTTCACACTCTTTGTATTTTCTTAATAATTTTTGAAAAATAACTTACAGAGTTAAAAAAAACGTTTTTTAAAAATTAACCAGTCGTCACTACACAATTATAACCACCACTACCATCTTGACATTGTCACTACCACCTTACTATTGCCACCACTGCCTCAACAACCACTGCTCTGTCGTCGCCGTCACCCAACCACCACATCACACCCGTTGCCATAACGTCACCATTGATGCCGTGTAACCACCACCATCGTCACTACAACTCATCATCACAATCATAATTGTAATTTTTATGTATTTTTCAAATTAGTAACCAAACATCGAATATTTTTGGGAAACACTTTTTTTAAAAAATAATTTCCTATGAAATCTTTTTTCAAAAAATATTTACATATATCAAATGGAGCCTTATTTTTATCTTACTATTTAACTATTTTGTGGTATATTTTATTTTTATATTCTCTTGATTTTGATATTGACAAACAAATTGTCATTTTAGCATCATATGATCGATGATGAATTGTTATCTAAACAAATATAATTTGTAGAGATAGTTGTCGTTTTAAGAGATGATCGATGTTGTATTATTATCTAAACAAATATAATTTGTAGAGGTAGTTGTCGTTTCAAAATTTATCATTAATTTTATATCGATAAGTTCTATTAGTCAACTCTTAAGTGTTTGATAGTTTTTTTAATGGAGAGAAAAAGAAAAGAGAATAAGAGAAAAAAAATGTAAAATTTTCTTTTATCTCATTTTAATCTCAAGGCGAGAAGAAAATATTTAAACAATGCGTTTTTTCTCCAAATATTTTATTAGCGATATCAAAATAAAATACCAAACTATTTTTTTCCTTAACGTCTAACCATTTCATTATTCAAGCCTTGTGTCCCTTACGTAACTTATCGGTGAAGCCTTACTATAACCTAAAGAAAAAAGAAAAAAATTTATCATCTATCTGACATCTCTTTTCACTCTTTTTTTTTTAAAATTCTATTTTCTCTTTTGTATTTTACTCACAAATATCTACAAAACCAAACTAATTGATTGCAAAAAGATCTAATATAAAAATAATTTTCTTTTTAACTATACTCAAATTAAAATTACTATTATTTCTCCGGCAAACTGCATATAAGTTATCATTTAAATTGTATTTTGACTTCCATTTTGTAATCTTCAAAATATTTCTATTGTAAGTGTATTTTACTGCTCTCGAATCTGATTTATGTATATTTTTTGTTGATTGATGATGAAAAAGATATTTATACATGTATATGTGTGTCTTAGTAGCTAGTATTAATAAAATCACGAGTAACATTTAGAATATTATCATTCACTATCTACATACTATATTTGTTAGCAATATTAACCCAATTATAACCATTTTTTTTGGTCTTTGGCCACACTACTCATGTTAATAATTTTGGTTAGAGTTATAAGTTCTTAATCTCTGTTAGAGTTGTGATATTTTTTTAATTGATATGATCATTGGTAAAAATAGTTAATTTTGAAAATGGGAGAATAACTAACTTTTCTATTATCATTCATTATAGAACTCATTTTTCGTTTTCCACTACTTATATCAAGCTAATTTTTATAATTTATTTCAGTTTTTCTTCTCACTCTCATATCAAATAAGTTTTTATGATTACCTTGCATCTCGCGATCTCTATTACAATATATATATATATATATATATATATATATGTTAATCAATGTTGGTCTATATACTATCGATATTTATTTGGTACAAAGGGGCCAATGACCCGAAAAGGAAAGATAGAAAACTACACACTAACTAATTTACCTGAGATTTCACCCTGACCATTCATAGCGATGAGCGTATTGATCCCCATAAGGAAGACTTAGGAGGTAAGAACGATTTGAATCATCATCAATAATATTTGATGATAATATTTTTGTTGAGTCAATTTGTACTCATGTTTATCTCACATAAGACATGAAGCACCGGTATGGACAAACTATAGACATTGGTTTAGTTTCAGTTGAACAGATTAAATGATGATGTTAACCAAAAAATTATCCTTCACAATAAATACTAAAAAGTATCAAAGAAGATGCACTAAATCAATGGATAATCTTAATCTTCTTAAAATATTACATGTGATAAATAGATATGGAAAAATGTAAAAAATAAAAAATTGGATTATAAAGACTATTATATTTGCTTTATAGTACAAATGAAAACCAGCACTTTAGAGCAATAATTGATAGTATTATTTACTCCGTATGTATTATATTAAATTCAAACAACCCGAGAAATGAGTACTAAAAGAATTTAACAACTATTTACTTGAATTACGAAGTCAATACTTATACATAAAATAAACATAGATTTTACCTTTCCCTTCAATTCTTCTTAAGCCAAAAATAACTACTTGCCGGAGTAGAAACCAAATGGGACTCTCACTTGAAACCTAATGGCTTAGCGCCAGAGGGCTCGGAAAAGGTTATTTTAGCTCTGACTATATCGACCAAAAAAAAAAAGAAGAAAGAGAGATATTTTTTTCTTTATGCCGTCTCTCATATGTTAGATTTGCACCGAGTTATTTTTTTGAGTATGCAATTTCATTACCCAGTTGGTTTTTGGGATTCTTTTTGTGTCAACGAATTTAAAAATGGTAATGGATAGTTTATTTAATTAAATTAACAAACTCCAATTAAACTTTTTCCAAAAAAACAAACTCCAATTAAAATGATCAGCTAAAACATGATCAAACTCCAGAAGTAAAAGCACAAACAACAACAATTAACACACCATGCCTTAGAAAATGATTGATCATACAATATCCAACAAGTTGATGCCTAAAATTAACTCATCCACTCTAGAGATGAAAGATCTACAGGGAGAGTTATATAGCTAATCAAGAAATACCAGAGCAAAATAAAATCTAGAATTAATATAGTATAGAGATTAGCTAAAATTATGCAGCTTTAGCAGAACATGGCAGATGGAAAATATCAAGAATAGTAGCCAGATCTTCATCAACCCCTCCTAGTCTCATCTCTGCAACAACTCTCTCAACATTTCTCTGCATACCCACTTCTTGATCTGCATCAAAAACCTCCCTAGCTTGACATTTTTGCTTGTTCATGGCTGCCCTTCTGAGATCATGATCTGCCATCCTGCATATATACCCAAAAGCCCAAAAAAAATGTCATAGTCAAGCATTTTAGAGAGAGAAAAAGAGAAGAGAGAGAGAGAGATCTGATCAATGGAGAGATTAGTACTCTTTGATAATATTGGGAAGAGGGTGTGTGATCCCTGAAAGACAGAGAGGAAGCCCATAGCTGCTATGGATGTTTAGGAGGGACTGCATTTTTTTCTTCGGAAACTTTTAGAGAGACGGAGGAGGAGGAAAGGGGCAAAGGGAGTACCACTGTACTATAGTTTCAATGTCCGTCTCTGTTAGCTTTACTATTTTAGTCTTACCTATCATTTATCGTGATTTCAATTTAGTTAATTTAAAGAATATGGAAAATATGTTGGGACTTTACAAATAAGAAAAATATTTTGAGAATCGGACAAATTAATTAGAGAATATGTCTGTGTGTGTATGTGATAATTGTGAGAACCCAATAATTCAAAAGTAAAATTTTGAGGATTATTTATGAATTTATCGTCCAGTAAATATTTTTTTTTACGGTTACGTGTACATAAGGGTTACGTAATTCATTACGCACACGTTCATTAATATTTATAACAAATGTTATATTGTTAATTATTGCGAAACAATAAATTGTGACAAGATATTTATTTTAAATTTATTAGATGTTAATTTTGATAATAATTTTATAAACGCATTTATATTTCGCCGAGGCGGATTAATTTTTCGGTTAATGCAATAAATAAATGCATAACCATTAAAAATGTAAATTAGTGAGTAATTAAATTTTTACTAATTACTCCTATGGTAAATAATTAATTTACATCAGTTACAAATGATAATTACCATGCAATTAGTATGTAATTAATTAGGGATTTAAAATTTGAAATTCAAAATTTAATTAGTGCATTTAATAGGGATTTATTTACTCCTTGATTTCCTACTTAGCATTGTTAAGCATTTTTACTAGAATAATCACAGTATACTCACTAAGAAATCATCACAAACACTCTCAAATTCGGAGCTTTGTTCTTGAGCAACTTGAAGTTTTGGCAAGAAATTTCATAAAAACTTTTAAGAGGTAAAAAAAAAAATTTCTGCACTTTTATTTTTATGTCGAAAATTTTTTCTAATTATACAATGTCGTAGATAATATTTTTCAGTATGATTTTCATATATTACATTTCTTCATATCATTTATATATTGAGAGATATTAACTTTCGAAGTTTAATAAAAATTTAAATGGAGAGAAAACCTTTAGCGACGCTTGTTCATCCTTTAGCAACGAATTATTCATATAGAATCCGAAACTTTGGATCCCTATTTCATCCGATCTATTGCATGTTAATTCGAATAGATTATGCCATTAGATTCCTTATGATTATATCTTCGATTTGACATAAACAATTTAAAAAATGGTGGAGTATTTCGTAGATCCATTTTCGGACTTTTAAACCGAAACTTTGAATCGATTTAGAATGCGATATAGTTTATGAAAATCGAAATTGATTGTATGTATGAATTCCTTGTGATCTCTACAATTATTTTGATATATGATTCGTCAAAAATGGTCATGGTTTGAGGATTTGTTGCAATGCCGCGAGCTTCGCCGGTTTTAATGGCGAGCTCGCCGGCGGCACTCCCAACGGCCGTTCTAAGGCCTTTCAGGTCGCGGCAAGAGGGATAGGAGCACGTTAGGCTATGTCTTTTGTCATGACGTCCTCCTTTCCTCGAATCAGTGTGTGTCGCGGGCAGTGGGTGTAGGACTCGCCGGTTTCTGCAAATCCTTGTCGGCGGCACTGCAGTCGCCGGAAACTGCTGCTGGGTTGAAGGTGATGGGTTGACCCGGATCCGACCTGGTCTGACCCGAAAACTTTTGACCCGATTTCGAAAATAAAATTTTGGACTTTGATCCAATAAATTTTACCCACTTGGTTTTAAAATTTCAACCCACTTTGAAAATTATTTTGACCAATCCAAGTTTTCAAAAATAAAATAAACACTTACATTTTTTTAAAAAAAAAAATATTAATAAATAATTTCTAAATGATTAAATATTAATTATGATTTAATTAAAGTAATTAAATAATAATTAATAAATGATTTTTTAAATAATTAAATAAGTCATTTAAGTTAAGATTTAATTAAGAAATAATTCTTAATTAATTATAGACCAATTATTATTTAATTAAAGCAATTAAATAATAATTAATGAATAATTTCTAAATGATTAATAATAATCATTTAAAGCCTAAGTTGATTAATTAATCTAAGGCCTCCTATAATTAATTTAAATTATCGAGGATCTACGAGTGACGTTTAACCAAGTCCACTAATCTCTCGGACTTCGATTCGGTTCCAACTGAATCCCAATATTATGAGTGACGACATAAGTAGTTAAGTATAGACTTGAGAATTTCATTAACACTTTGCATGAACATTTATCATGTGTATTTAAGTGGAGATTTCTCATATTATTATCTATACATGTTTTACAGAATTTTCTGCTTTCACGAGTTATTAAACGTGAGCATTCTAAGGACCAAAGGCAAGTATACATTCAATCTTATGTTTATTTCAAGATAACGCATGATTACTTGTTTCGATATGCGTATGATATGTTATGAAATGATATGCATGTACATATCTCTTTTATATTCATGACAAATATGTTTCCAAATGATTTATATTTCAAACTAATGCGTATAATCAATTCTTCGATATACGTACATGATATTGATATTATGTTGATATTTATTCAAAGTTAAGTAACGTATGATCATTCGATCCGATGTACGTGAAAAATATTGTACTAGATACAAGTACTTCTTGGGCGGTTATTAGCTGTTTACGTTCGCTAATACGTCAAAGTAAACCCTATACGGATATAGAAGCCTTATTCTTTACCCCTTACTTGAAAAGTATATCCGTGTGGGTAAACTAACGGTTACGTGGATGCATATGCCTGGCATCCCGTGCCTATTATGGATAGGAAACGGAAACCGAGGCATCGGTAACCGAACCCTTGCAGACAAATTTTTCTGCATTGACTACGTATGTCATTATGGTTAAGTCAGACGATCAGGTTGGCCATCTGATATAACGTTTGATTTAAGATAGTTCTTAAGGGCACGTGCGTCAAACAGACGGTGTTAAGAGTTCTTAAGGGCACGTGCGCCAAACAGACAATTTTATAAGGCGCATATGGTTTATTCAAGACTCCTCCAAGAAAATGGTCAAATCCCTCGCTATCACTCTGGGACCCTATAAACTATTTTCTTCTATATTATTCGGAGGTGTTGGACATTGTTTTCGTCCAACCTCATAAACACTTAAACCATTATTTTCCATCGTTCAAGCTTACCCAAATACTATCGAATATATACTTGCTGAGCGTAAATCGCTCATGTTGCTATGATTATAATTTTTGCAGGTTATGGCGAGACGACCGATGCGTCTCATAAGGGAAAAGAAAAAAAATGAAATTCTGAGAGCTTCCTGATATCCCTCCTATTGATGGCTTTCAAGGGTAGGGTGAAGAGAGAGAAGATTATAGAAATGTTTAGACTTTAAGGCCGGTGTGGGCCCTATTTTAAGACTTCCGCTGTATTAAATATTCTTTAATGGATAATGTAATAGAGATTCGCTATTTATCTCCTATTTAATGTTATGCGTGCTTGGATGTATTATTTATCTTTTGTCAATTATTGATGGTGCCCGAAATCTGTTTTATGATTTTTGGGGCCGTCACAATAATAATACTAGTCACTTCAATAAATTACACAAATAAAAATACACAAATACATGTGACAAATTTTGAATCCTAAAATTTTAAAATGTGGACTTCTTAGGGCCCGTTTGATTTATTGTTCATTTTTGTTTTAAATGAAAACGAATAAGTATTTTCATTTTCATTTAAAATGAAAATAGAAATGCATTTGGATGAACTTTTTTCGTTTTAAAACAAATTTTGTATTAAATAAAATAATTATTAAATTTCAAATTATATGTAAATGTACATTATTTTAATATATTATAATTATGTAATACATGATATGTTACATTATTATTAATTATTTTATGTAAAATAAGTTAGTGTAATACAAATAATATATTAAATGATATTTTATACTCTATATAATATTATTTATACATATATTGTTTAAATTATAGTTCAATATTAACACAAAATATTAATATTATAGTATAAATAATAATATAAAATATTGTATTAATATCTAATATATTATATATAAGTTGTTGTATATTTATTGTAATATTGTAAATATATTTTAATTATTTATTAAAATATATTTTAATAATGTAATAATTTTATTTGATTATTTTAATATAATATAATTTTTTTTTAAAATAACTATAAATTTTCATTTACTTATAATTTTAATACAATATTACATATACTATAATCTTTAAGTATATATATTTAATTTATATGTATGAGTTATATTATACGAAGTAGATTATATATTTTATATTCTTTTTATATTCTAAACTGATAAAGAATTTCATATTATTGCAATATATATGTATATATGTGTGTGTGTATATAATAGTATATTATTATATATATACACATACACACACATAAATAAAGTGGTATATTGTATTTTGATCATTTTGAAATTGCTGTGAAAAATAAAAATGAAAAAAATGAAAACACTTTTTCTGTGTTTTCGAAAATGAATGTCAAAACGAAAATGAATGTCAAAACGAAAATGTCTTAGTTTTTTTTAAATGAAAATATTATCAAACAATACAAAATAATGTGTTCATTTTTAAAAAGTAAAACGAAAACGAATAAAAAATTAAACGGGTCCTTAGTATTCACAAATCCTCTTATGTATAACTAAATGTCTCATATGTTTGTCCACAACAAATAACACAAAAATTAATGATGGTACCATGGATCAAGGCATGCTTAATCTCATTTGCGAATTAGTGTAATTCATTTGAAACTGGTTCAATTTCATGATGCGAATGAACGAATTAATTACAGCTATGTTGTTTTTATTTGACAAAAATTTAGATCTATCGACTCGAATCTAAAATTTCAAAGTATTGCGAATATATGATGTAGACCATAGAGTGTGGAGTGTGGGCCTCGGCGTGGTTGGGATAAGGCATTTACTATTTGCAGGGGAAAATGGGTATTCCATGGGCCAGTTTGGGAAGTAGTTTTAGATGATAACTACTACTTTTAAGTTATTATGAATTGATTAAATTTATAATTATTAATTCAAATAAAAAATAACGACATTATACTCATAAGATATGACTCTATGTAACTAATGTATAAGCAAAAACATGTTAGATAATAAGCTAATAAAAACAGTAAATATAACTTAAAAGTCATAATCAACTGAGGACAAATCGAGCTACATCTGCCACAAGCAATGTTCTGAAGACCAAAGAGGTGCTCTTTCCTTTTTATGCTTCTAGTGAAAGGCAAGGACAAATATGGGGTAGTCCGTAGTTGTACTACTGCCGTATTATTTTGTTTTGTAACAATTGAAATGAATTTTAAAATCTTAAAATTTATTCCTCAGATCTCACATAAATTTACAGTTGACAAGTTTCCGTTGCTATACCATTATAGTCTCGTAAATTTGCAATAAATCCAATGATTATGTTAATAGTCATTTCAATGTGTTCTTTATATCGTATATTTTACTCACAATGCCAATATTATTACAAGATTATAAATGAGTCGAACTCGAGTCGAACTCGAATCGAATCTAATCGAATTTATTTATTTAATAAGTTAAGTTGAATCGAATTGAATATATATTATTTAATGAACAAAATATTATGTTCGAGACCAGTTCATTTAATTGATCAAGTCAAGTCAAGCCGAACACGAGTCAAATAATATAAATTATTCGAGTCGAGTCGAACTTTTTAAGTTTAAACCAAGTATAACTTAAATTATTAAACGAACAGAAAATCATATTTGAACTCGACTCGTTTAACAACTCAAGATGAGTTTAATTGAGATTAAAACGAGTCGAGTTGAACAAACGAGTAATTCGCTTACTGCTCTAATTATTATGATAGTTATTTTAACGTGCCTTTTGTTTTTGTTATGCTATTACCCTTGTGACTTGAATTTTTTTTTTCACGTGTGTAATGTATTTTCATGGATTGATGATGATATTTTTTCAATTTTTTTCGTGTTTATTTTTGAAGAGTTATGCTTTCGATCTGATATATAGAAGTTTCTTTAATTTGTGCATACATGCATATCAGATGTTCGACATGTCCCAACAATCGGGGCAGCTGTTTAGAAGGAAACTTCAGTCTGTTTGAGATCATCGAAGTATCTAGGCTTCATTGCCTAAGATTGTGGTGACAGCCTTCTTTTGTTTGGGTGCATTTCGTGCTACAACCTTCTTATATCATGATCTTGAATTCATCTTACTTACTTTTAAGGCCTTATGCTAAATATATTATTTCTAACCGTTTCAAAATTAGAAATATTTTTTTAATATAATATTAATTAGGAATGTTATCGTTTCGTTTGTAATATGAATTCATAAAAATATTAATATATAGAAGTTTGTATTTAAAATCAAATATTCTTCGTATAATTTATGATATTTGTGACGGCCCAAAAATCTCATATCGGACTTCGGGCACCGTCAATAATTGACAAAAAAAAAAGTAATATCATCTAAGCATGTATATCAATAAATAAAAGAAATAATAAAAATCTCTATTACATTATCCAAAAATAATTGTCTAATAACGAAAATCTGTCAGGAACTCACACAAGCCTTACAATTAAAACATTTCAATAATAATCTCGTGCTTGACTCTTCCTCGACAGGTCATCCAAAGGAGGGCGATCAGAAAGTTTATGCACTGATTTATTGCATAAACCGAAAAGTTTATCCTCACTGACGATATAGAAATGTGATTATGAAATTCTTATAGTAATTAGTGTCTCATGACTTTTATAATGTTACGTTCGCTACAATTTATCGTTAGTGGATATACGTGCATTGATTTGCGTAATTTACACGTATACTTAATCGTAGAAGTTATTGGTCATTGAAACGAAACGAAAATTTTATAACTAACATAAATTAAATGTTCATACAATTTATTTGAATTTTCGGATTCTCATAATATTTCACTTCCAATTTATAAAAATTTCATTTTAATTTTGAATTATCAAATTTTACAAATATATTTTATGTGAATTAAAATATATTTATAATTTTGAAACAATTGAGTATTAAATTAACAATTCAGTCTCAAGACTCGTGAGCGTTTAATTTGGAAGTATTTTGCTTTCCTAGGTCAGCTAAAATTTTCTATTAATATATGATTGCGAGGTTCGCCAATTTGGGTTGTGATTTGAGCTCGGTTGTCAAAGACAAAATATAATATTTTGAGAATGTAAATTATACTATTGAAATTATTATTTTCGAAAGAGTCGGACCAAAATGTGATTAAAATTAATTAAAATAACTCTAATACCGAACATGAAGAAAAGAAAAAAAAGACAAAATATAATAATTAAACTCCACTCGAATACTCAGTAAACCGGTTCATAAATAACTTAAAATTCCCGAATATAATTGAATTTTGAAGTTGAATGTATATCAATTAGTCAACTAATATTTTATAATTTAATATTCGAATCGAGTATCAATAGAAATAGTGAACAAGGTTGTTAAAACAATACTCATTACGTATCACAAAAAATTGTTAAATTTAAAAATAGATTTATTCACAAAAAAAGTTATATTTACATAATTTTTTTATTATAGTGCTATATTTTCGAAATATTGTTATTACAATTATCTTAGTTTATTATTAAGTGAACATTCGTAATAAATTTATAAAAAAATTATTATTTAAACATGTAATTCTTAATCAATTATATAATATTAATATTAATATCCGTTAAAAATTTAAATGTAACTCATTTTTGTGTGAGACGAAACGAGTAAAACTACTTGTTTATTTTGTGAAATAGGGATGGAAAGGAAATAAGAATGAGGTATGAATGAATGTAGAGGAATAAGAATAAGAATTTAAAATTACATTATTTTGTTTATTTAAATATAATATAATGAACAAAATAAAATCTTTCGTATATTATATGAACAAAATTACGATTTGAAACATATAATTATATTAACAAATGTATTATATCAGTTGATATATTTTTTTTGAAATAAATAAAGAAATTAAAGTGTAATGAGATTGAACCATTCCTATTCAGGGGAAAAAAATGAGCTTGTGGGGAGGGGTTCAAAGAACAGAAGAATTGGAGAATAAAATAATATATTATAAATAATAAATAATCTTTATTAGTCATAGAACCACTGGCACTGGGCTTTAGCCCAAATATACATGAGCAATGTTCTACCTCTAAATTTGGGCTGGACTTCCTCTAAGGATTATTTTTTCTTTCTCCCCAAAGTCCAAACCAAACCCATACTTCCATTGGAAACATCTTCAAATATTTGTTGCCATCGTGAACTAGAATATATCTTCTTCAACAAATGATTCTATGACAAAACATAAATAATTTTTATATCTATAACGTCAATGTAATTTATCTTTTTAGTAACAATATTCTACCATACTGTCTCCGTTCTATTTTATGTCTTTTGGCTGCATGGATTAAGAAATATAGACCTAACTACGATTTGTACTCTAAACTTTATTCTGAATTTTGATTTGGATCCTAAATTTTCATATAAACAAAATGAACTATACACTTTGTTTTTTTGATTTTTAAGCAATATTAATTATAAGCATGTAGGTTGCATTTAGCTGATTAAAACAAAATAATGGGTGCATTTAATTCAAATTTAAATATGGAGTGCAAATCAAAATTGTACTTTGCAAAAAAAAAACAGAAGATAATTGTACTTCATTCACAAATATAAGAAAAAGTATTTTATATGTAAAAAGTTAAGGATACATGTACAAATAACAAGAACTCATATATAGAGATAGCAATTAAGAAAAAACTATAATTATGAAACTAGTAGGAAGATTCTAAGAACCAACGTAGATCCTGTGCCAATGTAGTATTTTTGACGATTCAAAATATGCTGGTAAACCTTATACAGAGTATATTACATGCAAAAGGGGAAAATTGTTGAAACCAAGAAATAGAAAGAAAAACCATAAAAAGAGAAAGAAATAAAAGAAAAGTCTTGAATTATGAGTTGGCATGGGAATAAAGATGCAAACTTAGACCCTTTACATAATTAACCTTTTCCTATATTTGGAAATGCTGATCTGGCTACGACTGCAATGACCTGCCAAAATAAGAAGATGTTGAAATGGTAGGGTATAAATCATCCCCATACACATGTTTATCTGTAAATAATATATGTACCCCAGCACTGCCACAGACACAAACTAATTATCAAAGTCTGAAACTGTTGCCCTCCTTCCTCTACCCCATCTGTTTTAGTATAAGTAGCTTTCACATATAATTCTCTTGAGAGTACTCTTTTGAAATAATGTGATCCGAATTAATTGAAATAAATGGGATGCTAATGATAAATTTAAAAGAAACAGATAGAAAAGAAGTAGCTTTTACCCCACCTCATCCACCCAATATTTAATGATTAGTCTTGCACCTTATCCTTGCTTATGAGTATCATTTTTGGATAAAGTTTGACACTTGAAATGTAGTCAACTAAATTTGTTTTATTGTGATCAGTATTTGTACTCAAATTTTATAAATAGCATATCACTCCTGTTGAGTGATTCTTGTGATTAGTATGATACTGAAAAAGAAAAAGAAAAGTAAGAAAATGATTCAAATGATACAGTTAGTTTTAATTTTCTTATCAATGTTTTGTTTTGTTTGATTACAAAGGTAGTTTCATTAGAATATATGTAGTGAGATGATTAAAATTGAGACCATCAGATGATTCTTTAGCAACTATTTTGTAGCTTTATTTCTTTTTATTGAAGAGCTTGAAATTTATGTATGTTTGTGCTTATAAATTGTAATTTCTCATTCATCAAAGGTGAAGAATATAACATTCAATCCATGTTTTGTGCTGCTGAACGAAACTATTTTAAAGTAGGAGATTGAACAAGTAGAGCATTTAGTATGACTCAAAAGTGATCAACCAAGTTTGCTTTAAAGGGCAATTCACATTTATATAACTCGACTTCTGTGAAGAAGATCTGCCAATTTCATTAAACGCAGGCTTGACTCGTTGATTTTTTTTTTTTGGTGGGTTGGGGGTTGTAGGGACCCCTATACATATGACTAAACACAAAGATCAAATACTGCCATAAGTGGAGATAGAGAATCCCTAAAAGAAAGCATGTATGAAATGCAAAAGTTGAAGATGTTGGAAAGCCTTGTGTAGAATGCTGTAAAGATGCAACAGGACATGCATATATTACAAATGACCGTCTTGATCTGCAGTGACATGACTAATTACAACAAAGCCAGCAGATTCTGCCAGCCATGTGTAAGAATCTAGCACGAGAAGATTTAGAATTTGGCTTGAAGTAAAGTGAAAGGAAAGCAATGCTATAATCCTGCCAAGTTCACATTGATAATAAGTAATAACCTTGTGATAAAGGATTAGTGTCAAAAATGACATTCAAACTATTGAACTGAAATAACTCAGGGCCAAACAGATGCTAAAGGGTATTCTGCATAATGCATGTGGTTTATCCCCAATATTCATGTCAACCTCGAAAGTATATGGAGGTATCACCAACTTGTAATAATCTGACATACAGCAAAAACTCACTTTTGTACCATATCAACCACTCAAGATAGTTGATGAAAAATTCATGAATTTAGGAAAGCATGAAACCAGTGGATATTAGTGCAAGAAAATAATCTCACCCACTCAATTGCAGGTGAACATCTTACAGAATCCAAGGCAAAAACGGCTTAAAATATGACTGATAATTTAATTAATAGAGCCAGATCTGAAACTCCTAATGTTAAACATGGAGTGTTCACAAAATCTCATCCTTCCAAGAAACAGAGTACTGCTATTAGTTAATCACTCTTTAGTCTGCATCTTAGGACGGCTAGTGAGTAATACACAGGATCCACATATTCCGGGAGAGTTACAGATTACTCTATCATGGCTCTGTTGGTTTCAATCTTGTAGACAGGTAAGTGTGTACCAAAAGAGTAGCAAACGTTAAATATAAAGAATTGAGTTGGGGTTGTGCGGGTAGGGGAGCTAAGCAGTTATTTGTTTCTTATAATGTTATGTGTATGTGTGTTTTGGCTGTGCATAAAGTACCTGTTTGCAAAATTTTAGTCATTACTGATCAAGATGCTAAATGAATAAACAGACAGAAGAACTCACATTACAAACAATGCATTCTTATGGGGAACTTGAATGTGTACCAGCAATACTCTTGAAAGAAAAAGAAAGAATTCCACAACACCATCTGATGCTAAAGCAAGGAAGTAGAAGAAACCTCAGACTGTGGAAGTTATGTTAACAGGAATGCTTTAAAGGAATAATAAGTTCTCATCTTGAGAAAATTCCTGTTAAAAAGCCAAATTTGGGTCAATTAATAATTGTGCAGGCTAGCGCTTAAGGGAAATTTTAATTGCAAAGACCTTCCGTTTAAGTTTCTCTATAAAATGAATCCTTAACAACCCATGACAGCACAATTGTAAACAAACACCCCAACATTCTCCTTCACTGCAAGCACCTTCCAATCTAAAGTCCCATTCTTGACTCCTGATTTTGGGCACCACAAATTCAACACAATAGCTTCTCCTTCTTGGCCCCTTTGGCCACCCACCACTAAAAGTTGCTTTCCAAAGGCCTTGAAAGCCAGGCCCCAACCATTTGAAGAGTCTGCTCTAACCGGAAGTCTACCCAACACATCCCATGTGTTCTTCTCCTTATCATACTTCTTTACCATGTTGGTCAAGTATTCAACTGCGTATAGTTGGTTATCAACAACTGCCACAAGAGGAGGAGCTTGGGCAGCCCTATTGACATTTGGATACATCCCTTCAATTTTCCTCCATTTCCTTGTCTTGAGATCTAGCTCCTCCCCGCAAGTCAATGAATCAGTGTGACTTATCATCCCTCCTATCACATAGAACTTCTCATCCATAAAAAAACCAGAGCATAATTTACGGGGAGAATGCATAGTGGGTAACATCTCCCATTGCCCGGTTGATGAATCATAAAGCTCAGCAGAATTCAGAATATTCCCGTTCTTGTCACTCCCACCTGCAACAATGGATATTGATCCAAGATTACTAGAGCCAAATAAACAACGAGGACGATGCATACCTTCACACTTCAGCCAACTGTGATGAACCAAGCTGTACTTCCAGATAGCAAACTCGAATAATTCACGGCCAAAAACCAGCAGTTCACTGCCTACAGCTAATGACTCCTTATCTGCATGATTAAAACACTCATCACATGGAATATTAGGCAACTTCACCCACTTATTTCTCATTGAGTCGAATGCCTCCCAACCCCTAGGATCACAAACCATATAAACCCAATGCTCCACAATCTGCGAACTTTTCCGCAACTCATACAAATACCCACTTTTCATTACGGAATTAAACCTTTTGTTTAAGCAAGATAGTGAAAGATAATCGGATCTAGAAGCCCAAGCGAGACAATTCAAAGCAACATCATCATAGAGACCAGGGAAAAGAGAATCACTTGATCCAAACTTAAGACTCCGATCATGTTCATCTAATCCCATATCTCCTACTTCCCTTTCTTCCCCTTTTTCTTCCTCCAACAAATAATTCGAGAAAGACCCATTGTTATTTATCTTCGAAGAACAACATAACAGCTTCTTCTTAGATTCAAAAGCCATTTCCTATCTATATATTTCCTCCAAACGAATCAAACAAAAGGAAAATCAATCACAAACTAGCTCTAAATCATTTTCCCAAAAATCAGAAATCAAGTTGCTACCTTCGAAATGTTACCATACGCAGTTTATCATCCATCAAATTTAGTTAATCAAACCTCTTCATGCAAACAGACCATCCCAAACAACGTTCTCAATAATACCAATCACCGATAGACCGATTCAACAATTTAATACCAAACCGCTGAATCTCAAACACAGATTCAAGGATTTTCTCATAATCATCGGGTTAAAAAAAATTGATTATGATATAATCACATTACCAGAAAATATTGAACGACAAGGACCATGATTCGGATCTCGCCGGAGACACCCGAGACCAGGTCGAAGTAGCTCTAGAAATTTAACAGAAAATACAGAACTTCAGGGTTTAAGATGAATATACCAGAACATGAGGTGATTCCATCGCCGGAGTTTATCGAAGTCCGATCAAATTATTACTTCGCTGGAGATATTTTATGGGCAAGCATCTCACCATTCACCATTATCCGGTGGATTAGAGAGAATCAACTTAGAGAGAGAGAAGTCAGTGCCGTCAGGCGATAGATTGTTCGTTTCTTAAAAAAGAGAAACTAAAACTGAAAGCAGAAATTTTTGTTGCACTAATATTATTTTGCAAGTACGTCCCTCCACTTTTATAATATTACGTTGTTCGACTGTCAATTGAGATGGCAATAGCTCAAAAGGACTACTAGTTTCTATTTTTTAAAATCAGCGTGATTCATATTTATTTTAAATTTATCAGATATGCAAATCCAAAAAATGCAATCATTATCTTTTGTTTCAATATATATATTTCCATAAAATATTATAATTTGACAAACAATTAGAATTTTTTGTTCCAACACAATGCACAAAAAATAATGTTATGCGTAGCCAACGAAATTCACTTGTCCAGCCTTTTAAAATTATTTTGTTCATATTATTATATACCTAGTAGTAATAGATAGATAATCCTAAATTATTACTTTTTTCATTCTTAAAATTAAACATATATTTCACTTTACACGTAATAAGTTTGTGAAATGTGATAATTTAAAATTAAATATATTTTTTACTTTAATAACTTTGAAATGAAATATTATGAAAGATGTGATTTTTTTAAAAAATAAACTTTTAATTTAAATATTTTATAAATTTATATCACAAATGAAATTATTAAAATTTTGAATAGTGCAATATTAAAAGAGAAATATATCTCTAAATTAGAACAAAAAGAATAAGAATGTATGGAGAAGGATAATAAATGACTGACGAATGAGTTATTTCGACTATTAATATATAACAATAAAAACATATTTACAAAAATTACAATAACTAACCTCTGAGTAGTCCTACCGTAAAAAAATATTAGTTAATAATTTGATAAATACCATAAAAATTTTGTGACTACTAAAATAAATCACACTAACAATCACTTATTCTATGTTTTCTCAAAAAATGATATATATAATATATATTTACGTGGAAATTTGGAATCTCTCTCTCCTCTATGTAGTTGTTTTTGATTGTGTATGCTTTTGCCTTTTGTTGTATATTCATAGATTTTTGTATAAATTACTTCCTCGAGTTTGTCTTGTCCACATGTAGAATTATTTTAAGGCAACTTCGTTTTGACCATGGTGCCCCTGGGAAGAATTTTCAATACAAGATACCAGAAGTTGGAAATTGGAGCAACGGTTTCACTATATATAAGCCGGTAAACAGTATCTAGTGCAGAAGAAGAAGTGCAACAAAATTACAAAACAACCAGACTTTGGGCGCTATGACTTACGAGTAGATACTTAATGCCCATTAAAATCTCTGAACTTATAGGTACTTTTATGAAAACTTCTTCAGCGCCTTAAGCGCCGTCCTGCTCCCTATTTTAATTTTAAAACATTTCTGAATCATTTGAAGTTTTTAGAATACATTACAAATTACATGTTTGTCGTTATGAATGTTTACCATATTAACTGAAAATATATCAATATATTTCGTTCAGAAATAAGTGTAGTTACACATATTCTTAAATGACATTTAATATATTAAATATTTTATATAAATTAATAAAAAAAAGAAATTAAAATATTTTAATCCCAATTTCATATAAAGAAAAATGTAAAATTAAATAAAAGATATAATACAACATATATTAATTATCACTTAAAAATACATACGTGATAATTATTTCTAAATGAAAGTATCATATGGACTTAAAAGGTGCCAAGTTTGTCGTATTTTTGTGAATTTGCACTTGAAGAATAGTATTGTTATTAATTGAGTAATGTATGGAAAAGAGTCATGGGGCACCATGAGGGGGTCTGAGTCCGACACCGCTTTCATGGGCACCAATGCCACGAGGGTAACAATTCATGGTATTACTACTATTACTATTTCTCCACTTAGGAGAGATAAACTTATACGAGTATTTATTTATTTAACGGATAAATTATCGTCGAATTGAAGAATTTATTACTCCTTTTATTTTAAAATTAAAAATATTTTTTAATTTATACAAAATAGGTATGCAAAATATTATAATTTATAATTGGAGTAAAATATTTTATTTTTAATAATTTTTAAAGTGAAATATTGTAATTTATATGAAAAATGCTTTTAAACATAAAATTTTATATTTATATATTTTTACAAATTTATATCACAAATAAAATTAAAATATTCGAGGTAATACTATATAAAAAAAAAATATTATCTTTAATTTTAAAGCAATGTAGTACAAATTTTGGCATACTGATACATTCTTTGGACCAAATCATACTCTTAAGTTGGCACAATCTTATGTAAAAACTAAATAACAATTAATATAATAACTTTATATTACAAAATTCAATCCAAATCATATTTGGATATTGTAAATTTGTAATGCAATTATATATTAAAATCATCTCTTACCAAAATAAATATAGTTTAAATACAAATCAAAATAATCAAATAGTAATTATATGTAACATAGTCAAATAATGACTTAATCACTATTATTTATATGTATAACTTAATTAACCAAGTCATGATAAAAAGAAACATAATTAAGAATAAAATTTAATTTATTATAAATAAATATATTATAATCAAATTAATAATTAGAAATCACTTATACCGGTACGTGTTTTATTGTTAGTTTTAAACTTCTAATATAGTTATGCAACGTGACGAAATCCAATAAGCTATGAAAGACAACAATGTAGGTACATATATATATTTTTTGTTCTTCCTAATATAGTATATCTATACCTATATTATACGTAGTAGTATAAGATTAAGAGGATACATATATCATATAAGATTAGCGTTTAGTTTGATCCTGTGTACATTTTTTTTATTTTAAATTTAGAATTCTTCCTTGAATAAAATATTAACGGTCTGTAAGTGTAATAATTTAATTTTTAAACTTCAATTTAAAATATTTTTAAATTTCTAGGCAGATTTTTTTTTTCACTTTTTAGCGTAAACATTAAAAAATATTTAAAAGAAACTAGTTTTTCTAAATACTGCTCCTGCGAATAATCCATAAATTTCTCCATTTTCGATCATCTACTATTCTAGTTATAATCCGAAGAATTATTATTATTATTGGAAAGATTAGTAGTATAACGTTAAAAGGCATTGAAATCCCAAGTAAATATGGAAAACAATTATAGAAATCTGTTCGGAGGAGAGCGGCAAATTAATACGTACTCACAAAAATTATATAATTTTTAAATTCGTCTCACTTTTATTCGGTTATCTAAAATTATTATTTTTAATTTAATTAATTAATTTATTATTATTTTTTATAAATTTTTTAAAAATCATTATAAAATATATTTTATATATAAATGAGTCAAAATTTAAAGGGAGGGAGAAGTAAATTTTATATCATATCTTATCGCTGTATAATTCAAATAATCAGTGCCTTAATGTTAAAGTTGGACGTAACATTAGTGGTTCGGTAAAATCGACAACCCTGTTGATATGTATGAGCCAGAAAGAACTACTGCAAGTACAATGGTGCGTTCATTGAAGGAGAAAAATGTTAGGAGATTGAGAGATCACTAACTTATGGGCTTCGAAGAAACAAGAGTTTAAGAAAAAGATCAGCGTTCGAGTATTTTAAGGTAAGATTTGTTTTCAATTATGGAGTAACTTATGGCTGTACTTATGTTGGAGCTCAGGGTTTTATATGTGAAGTATTTGACTTTGTAATGGCTATACTTGCTCTCTGTGTATCGAGTAAATTTGGGATTTTCGGTGTGCATGTGTAGTTTATACATTTTTTTTAACTCCAGAATTGTTTATATCTTATGAATTTTTGTGTGGATTTGCGAAATACTAGTTTGTTATATTTTAGTATAAACATTAACTCTCATCATATTTGATATTTGTTGCTTTCAGATCTTATGTTAATTGAGATCAATTTTGGAGTTCAGGTTCTAAAGAATTGACTAGGAAAGGCTGATGATCAGTGATCTTGGCTTAAAGGGTGCAACTTTTGTCGAATGAACATTAGAAAAAATGGAAAAAGGGGTTAGAGTTATGAGCGCCATGCTTTCAAGTAAGCATATCAGATACGATATACGTTGTACTTCTTGAAGTTTGGCGAGCTTTATAAAAAGAACTAGTGATATACTGTCAATTACTTTTGCTTTCCTTTGAAAAACTCTTAAGTAGATGCCTCTGAACTACAAGAGTTTTGGGTTCTAATGAACCTGTTAAATCCCCCGTCCTTTTCTCCCACCTGTTCACTGTTTATTTTTTTAAATTTTATATTGTTGGTTGTGCTTTTTCATCGAGATGGGATAATGTTTTATTCGTTTTCATGCTTTGGTGGTAACTATTTATTCGCAAGAATAAGTTATAGAGAATTATGTGCTTGCATATTACGGAGTATGTGATGCTTTTGTGTTATAATTGTATATCTTCATCTGATGATTGATATTTGATAATCATGACATTCATGGCATCCCCTTCCAAATCTCTTTCTAAAAGTTGAAAGTGCAAGACCTAGTTCGCAAGACAGGTGTATATCTTGTTGAACAGCACATACGTATATAGCAGAGCCATGGTGGCACCTTGAAAATGCTGAATTCATGTATACTTTTAATTCCTGTTGCTTTTCAACAAACTATTTCTATATACATGTACACAGTACACACACATATACTTAATTAGTTACTTTTATGTTGGTGATTGTCAATAATTTGGTAACAATTGATTAATTACTGTTGATTACTAGTATGTTTACTTGATGCATAGCAAGAGGAAATAATATGCGGGTTAGACAAAATTAGGCCTGGCAAACCTAGGTGTAAACCGTAAAGGATTTCTTAGCGCTTAGGCAGGGACTAATCTGACTAGGCGCATAAGCATGGTGCTTGTATTATGTTTATATTCATTACTGAGAGATGATTGTATAATTTGGAAGCCACTTTGCATTATCTTTAGTCAACTTTGCTTATTTGGAATTGTTGATGTAATTTATATAGTTTTGCAGTTTTTCAGTTTGCTTGCATACATTTGCTTGCAGGAGATGGAGGATGATGGTGGTGATTATGTTGAGTATGTCCCCGTTGCGAAGTGTAGGGCAATTCAGGTGCAAAAGATTCTTCAGAAAAAAGGGTATTCCTTTTCATCAGGTTTTCTTGAAAACAAATTGGGAAGTATTGAAGTTATGGAACTAAACCGAGCCTGCTTGTTAAAGAAACACAACTTAAGCACGACTGACCTGAGACTAGCCCCACTGAAAAAATGATACAGCAAGAGAAAGAAATTATCGAACACCTGTCTGATTGCAAGACTTTAATGTCGGTTCATGAACTTGCTAAAGGGGTAACATACTCCGAACCATTGCCAACTGAATGGAAGCCTCCGGTGCCTGTCCGATGGATGTCTAAGAAGTCTTGCAGTGCCATTAGGAAAAAGTGGCATATTGTTGTTGATGGTGAAGATGTCCCACCTCCAGTTAAAAATTTCAAGGACATGAAGTTTCCTGAGCCGATTTTGAAAAAATTGACAGAGAAAGGAATTGTAAGGCCAACACCTATTCAAGTTCAAGGTCTTCCTGTCATTTTGTCAGGGAGGGACATGATTGGGATTGCATTTACGGGTTCTGGGAAGACACTGGTTTTTGTGTTGCCATTGATCATGATGGCATTGCAAGAAGAGATAATGATGCCAATTGCTCCAGGGGAAGGATCAATCGGATTGATAATTTGTCCTTGTGAGCTTGCTAGGCAAACCTATGAAGTAGTTGAAGAGTTCCGTTTGTCAATGAAGGAATATAGATATCCAGAAATAAAGAGTCTCCTGTGCATTGGAGGCATGGATATGCGCTCACAGGTGGAGGCTGTAAAGAAGGGTGTTCATATTATAGTCACTACACCTGGACGGTTGAAGGACATGCTAAATAAAAAGAAGATGAACCTCGATAACTGCAGGTATATGGTTTTGGAGAGTTCCTTTTGTCAATGAAGGAATATAGATATCCAGAAATAAAGAGTTTCCTGTGCATTGGAGGCATGGATATGCACTCACAGGTGGAGGCTGTAAAGAAGGGTGTTCATATTGTAGTTTCTACACCTGGACGGTTGAAGGACATGCTAAATAAAAAGAAGATGAACCTTGATAACTGCAGGTATATGGTTTTGGACGAGGGGGGTAGATTAGTGGATGTGGGCTTAGAAGATGACATACACGAAGTTTTTGATCACTTCAAAGCCCAGAGACAAACTCTTCTGTTTTCTGCTACCATGCCAATGAAAGTGGAACCTGTGACTGTTAATGTAGGTAGGGCAGGAGCAGCCAACTTGGATGTGATTCAAGAAGTTGAATATGTGAAGCAGGACGACAAAATTTGTGACCTTCTTAAGTGCTTGGAAAAAACTTCGCCTCTTGTTTTAATTTTTTGTGAAAGCTAAGGAGATGATGAAATACATGAATTTCTTCTTTGGAAAGGCGTCGACATAGTGGCAATCCATGTCGGTATGGATCAAGAAGAGCGTGAGCATGCCATTTTGTCCCTCAAATCATGAAAGACGTGTTGGTTGCGACAGATGTTGCCTCAAAGGGTTTGGATTTTCCTGACATTCAACATGTCATTAATTTTGACATAGCTCATTGAGAATTATGTTCATAGGATTGGACATACCGGAAGATGTGGAAAAACGGGAGTTGCGACCACTTTTGTGAACAAGAATCAAAGCTAGACGACACTTCTTGATCTTAAAAGACTGTTGCAAGAAGCTAGGCAGAGGATGCCGCCAGTCTTGGCTGAGCTTAGTGTTCCAATGGAAAAAGAAGCAATTGGTAATGTAGAAGGCTGTGGAGGTTTGGGGCATCAAATTGTTGAGTGTACTAAACTGGAGCAGCACAAGAGGATTCAAATGGCTAGCTCTAGAATCGATTATTTTGGAGCTGGGGGTACAAGGGAGAAATATAACAGAATGTAGTGTTTCTTTGTTTTGTAATGAACAAAATTATTTTGGTATCAAACATGTGAAATTCATAAACTGTACTCTGAGAAACATTTTTTTCGATGGTTATATACTTGCCTAGAAATATTACTGCTTTCTAAATGGTGCAAATAATAGTGTTATCTTTTTTCTTTTTTCGGGATTTGCCTTTTAGAAAAGCCTAATCCTCATTTCTGTTCTCTTGAAATGCTAACATGTTTTTCTCTAAGAGCACATTCGCAACTCTAAAAGTACCCATTACTCTTATGTGACTAATATGTTTGGCTTTCATTTTGTCAACGCATATAATATGGCTGCTGTTGTCCTTTTTTATCTTTCTTTATGGTAGATATATTTCCTAGTGTATGATAAGAAAATGTTAACCCTTTCATAGTATTTGACTTCAGTCTAGTATATTTCCACATGCTTGTGATGAAACTGTTTTTATTTTTAAATAGAGTAATTTTTTAATACTATATAATTATTGAGACTAATGCTCATGAAGCTAAATTAAGTTTATCACTGAAGTAGAAAATAAAATTAGATATTTGATAACATATTATAAAGTGTGCTATAATTGATTTACATAAATCAGTAAAAGGAAAAAAGTAAAAATTAGTCAGATACTCAGATCATAACCTTCCACTTCCACACACCCAAGGCTTTCGATGCCTGTCTCTATACTTGGAGCTCTCTATATATAGTGACCTTGATAAAGCCATTTTTCTTTCCATAATTACTTTTCCTTTTTTGTAGATCCTCTCAAATCTGTAGTAGATCTTTTAATTTGGTCCATTTGGTAGCACCACCAGAACCTTATTATAAATTTCCACATTACAAAAATTTGAATGCTTTGAAGCCAATATTGCAAAAAGAGGGATTTAAACAAATTTTTAGACAGTTATTTTAGTAATTGCTATGGATATATGATTTTTTTTTGTTATTATATATAAAAAACTGCTAGTTCGGCTAAATCACTCCCCCTTGATGGATCAAGATGGACGAAAATTCAAATTTTAAACTAATAAAGATCAAATGTATTATTAAAAAAAGAAAAAAGAGAAGAAGATCAAAGGTATTATGAACACTTTCATTAGTACCGACTACCGAACCCACTAGTGAAGGGTTACCAAAAATATGAAAAAAAGAAAAAAATCGATTCCAACCGAACTTATCACATTATTAGTGTCAGAATCACGTGAATTTTGATGCATTTGAGACAAATACTTGAGAGCACCAGCAAGGCACTAACTGCACAGGTAGAGCTAGAATGAAGAAAACTTATTTCACGAATAATATCTGGCATTTTATGGTAGTTATATTACAAGAGCTTTATATTTGTGAACTTGAACAAAGATTGATAGAGTAACTAGTAATTAGCCCAGCAATTCAGCAAAACGTTACTCTGGTTCAGATTAATTAAAGATTTATGCTGTCGGCTTTATTCTGGTTTCGTTAGTTTAAACTTGAGTTTTCAAAATTTTTAGATTCTCGTAGTGCAAAATTATATTATCAAAATTTAGAATTCGTAAAAATTAAGTTGAAACAAAGGAGTTTACGCAAATGTTTACGTAACATTTACGAAGAATAAGAGCTGGCTCAATCACGTTTCACAATGAAATTTAAAATTTTCATAATTAGCTTGTGGGTGTTCATGTGCATTTTACGCCAACATACATATCAAATTATTAAAAATATACTTAATCTGGAGATCACTACTATCAATGAGCATCAACCGCCCTGGAAAATTTGAGAGCTAGAGAATTATGGACAACTAATTAAGCTAATTAATAAAATGTGCATTTATTGGTAAGTAGTGCAATGCAAGAAACTGTTAGCAAATTAAGGCCGGTAAAAACTTAATACTAAAAGAAAATGATTTCTCTTGATGAAATAAGGGCATCTCATATGGCAAGGATACGTAAACTTTCATGACCCTCTGTTCTATGTATAATAAAAAAAATTTCATTATAATTTTCGTATATTATCGTTAATTGAACATTTGTAATAAATCATGAAAAATCTTGTGATTTGAATATGTAATTGTCAATTAAATATACAATATTAATATTCGTCAGAATCTCAAATATAACTCTTTTGTAAAACAGAGGAATTATAGAGTTTATAAGTCTATGTTCATTCTTTGACGTGTGAGATGACATTTTTAAAGTAAGATAATGACAAATAATACCTCTCAGATGATATCTCACACGAAAACATTCAACCGGCTGCAGATGAAATGAGTTCTCAACAAATATAAATCGCGTCTCTAATGTCAAGAAGATTCCTTGACTTGAAGTTTCAGAAAAGTGTGTTACGGGAATTCTAATAGAGTTGACTAACCAAGAGAGGGATCACTTAATTTTTACTTCTTCTCTTTTCAAAAAAAGTCTTTGGGTAGACCGCAGAATTGTACACATAAATGAGTTTTTTTTTTGGGAGAAAGAAACACTCTACCCATTATGCAAGGTTTGTAATTGAGATATTTACAGACTTCGGAAAAAATATTTTCTGTAGACATATATTTGTTTACAACACAAATAATTTTGCTTTTATAACCAACAGAATTACAGATAGCAAGAAGCCCATCAGTGCATGTGGCATGTGACCACATTTGTGGTTTTCTGTTTCTGCTTTTGTTGGTGTTCTGTAAAACCAGAAGATAAGTTATTTCTTTTCAATTGTTCAATCAGAATCAAAGACTTATCCTCGACTCAAAATGTAAGACTAAAATTTATCTTTTAGGAGTCAATTCGATTTATTTACAAAATTTGAAATTGATATAAGTTCATCCAATGTTATAGACAGCATCATCAATATCATAACACTATGTAAATGAAATTGTTACTAATAAACCATACTTTTTCAGAACTTCTTCAAATGAATTGAGTGATTTTGGGTTTGAAAGTAAGTTCAATTGACTTTCAAAAGTAAAAATTGCATCTTATTTTTTCAAAATAAGGAATAATGTCCAGAAGTTATCTACATGACACATTATGCATTTCATGTCTTAAGTACTTAACTATAACATTATTCAGATATAATTCTGCTGATTTCTCTTTCATGCAAAAACAATTTTATATAAAGTTCAATGGAGTACATTGCACTTAAATTGCCAAAACCAAGACCCACAAGTAAACCCCCATTAGAATAACTAAAAAGAGCTGGGTCATAGCTGTTTGATTACTACAAGAAGGCAATTCAGCAACAGTGCAGCCGAATTCCAAGGCCTAAGCTAGTTGCTGAGCAGCTATATATAACCCTCTTCCACCCCATTGTATTTCCATGGTTTCCTTTGTATACATAAATCAAACATAAGTTGAAAGGGAAAGGGAAAGGGAAACATAACTAGTTTAAGCCATAGAGATGGATAGAAGAAAGTCATTGCTTTTGGTGGCTCTTCTTGTTGTGTTCATCTCTATGGAAGCTACCACTGTTGTAGGTCAAGGCAAAGACAATGGAAACGGCAAAAACAATGGTAATGGAAATGGAGGAAAAGGAAATGGGAACGGAAACAATGGTAATGGTAATGGAAACAATGGCAATGGTAATGGAAATGACAACAATGGGAAACCACCCGTTGATGCTAGTAACAATTATGATGAGGTGACAACAGTACCTGTGACGGGGCAGGAACGAGCTTTATGCATAGGCCAAGGGCCGTGCTACTACAAGACACTGACATGCCCGTCTCAGTGCCCCGAGAGGAAGCCCAAGAAGAATAGGAAGCAGAAGGGATGCTTCATCGACTGTAGTAGCAAGTGTGAAGCGACTTGCAAGTGTAAGTCTAATCTCTTTTTACCAGTGCTATATTTGATTTTGCTCTCGTTCTGAAACTAGAGATATATATCTAGTTATCGTTGAACTCCTGATATGTCGTTGATTGTATATTAAGTAGATGGAGTATTTTAAGTGAATGTAAACTTGTTTCTGGCAGGGAGAAAAGCAAAATGTGATGGATTTGGCTCTCTATGCTATGATCCTAGGTTCGTTGGAGGTGATGGGGTGATGTTCTACTTCCATGGAGCAAAAGGAAGTGACTTTGCTGTGGTGTCAGACGACAATCTGCAGATCAACGCCCATTTTATTGGGAGTCGACCCACGGGTAGGACTCGTGATTATACATGGGTTCAAGCTTTGTCAGTCATGTTCGACAGCCACACCCTTGTTCTTGCTGCAAAGAAAGTCTCGCATTGGGATGACAAGGTTGATGCTCTGACCGTGAAGTGGGATGGAGAGACAGTCAGCATTCCCACTGATGGAGAAGCCGAATGGAGGATTAACGGAGAAGAAAGACAAGTTGTAGTCGAAAGAACTGATGACACCAACTCCATCAGAGTGACTGTAGCTGGACTTGTGGAAATGGATGTGAGGGTGACCCCTATAGGAGAAAAAGAGAACAAAGTTCACAACTACCAATTACCATCAGATGATGCTTTTGCTCATTTGGAGACACAGTTCAAGTTCTCCAATTTATCGGATCTTGTCGAGGGAATTCTGGGAAAGACTTATAGGCCAGGCTATCAGAGCCCTGTGAAGAGAGGGGTGCCCATGCCAATGATGGGTGGGGAAGACAAGTACCAAACTCCATCACTTTATTCTTCTGTCTGCAAGGTTTGCAGATTTGAGAGAAAGTCTGCTGTTGCTACAATATAGAGTCATCTGATTAGTCCTAATGAGAATCAGGATGTTTTACTTTCTGTTTTTTTAATTAAGCAGACATTAATGTAATAATATCTAAAGATGTATATGTAGCATCTTAATAATGTGAATAAGGCCACAAATGTTTGCCCATTAATTATAATTATTGGGTTATACCTTATATCTATTCTTAATTGTTTGTGTGAAAGAAGATTACTTGCTTCTAGACTAGCTTCATGGACGGGTCAGAACACTTAAAGCTTTCTCTAACAAATTGGAATCACAATACTCTAATTTTGAAGCCCAGCTAAGAATAATGATAATACTCTAATTAGATAGCAAAACACACATTCAGTGATGGTATGAAGCACCACCAAAGAAGATGAGACATTTTATTTTTATTTTCACAAACAACTTTTCTTCGTCAAATAATATTCTGGTGAAAAGCCATTTTTTCTTCTCTCTTCTGTAATAAGGAAATGAACGGTGCTGAAAAACCATCATTTTCAGTACGTGGAAGATTTATTACTTAATTCGAACTTGATGAGCAGTGACAATTCAAAACATTTTTATTCTATTACTGTACACTTGGTCAGAGAATGCTTTGCTTAGCCGGACTTAAATGCACTGCTAAACTTTTTACTACTCTTTCACATGGGTCACCAAATGTGTCGATTGAGACTTCAATAGGGCAACTCCTTGCTCCAATCCAAGCCTGTAGCAGTTTTATCAGTAAGATAAGGATTTGATGTTTCATGGCAAAGCAAACTCTACACGAAAAACAGGAAAGATTAAAACCTTTTGTACAACTGAAATAGCATTGTAAGTTTTGCATTCGCCTTCGGTAAAAGTTCCACAGGTCCCCTCAGGAGTTCCAAAGCTAGCAAACTTTATATTTGAAATAAATTGGTTAGGTTGAGGACATTCCAGTGCGAGTGTTGGTGTTGAAAGACTTGAACTCCACGTCTACAGGGGGTGGATGAGTCTTTGACACTACCGAGCACAAACTTTCGACCTGTCTGGTAGCGAAAGATATCTGTGTAGGATCACCTCCTATTTCCTCGAACAATACTAAAATATTTCCAGATGATTTTAACAATGAACGAGATACGTGGTACCTGAAAAATCAATAACTTAATGTGAAATATTACAAAGAGATGCTTTATATGTTATCATATACTACCATATAGCACTTACATTTCTTGGGATGGTTTCCCACAATTCTTAAGACATTTGCTTATACTGTAAGTTCCTTTTTTTAATCGCAGAAGTCTGTGCAACCACTGTCTGCAACAATATAACTTGGCCAATAACGCCCGATGCTTTGACGATTTACCCATGCTTGGCCTTTCCCTATTTGGGACATGTCCAGTGCAATTGGGTCATTGCCAGCAGGGACATCAAATGTTGCCTGAGCCAACTTTGTATGTTAGTATCAGAAGATTGCACTCAAATATACGCAGAATTACAGAATAATAGCCTTTCGATGAGGTCAAGTTCTATCTAAAGCATTTCAATGAAACTTGTTTGGACAACTTTTATATCTAGCTAGCCTGGACACAACATATGAAATATCTGGCCTAGTGCAGTTAGCAAGATACTGCAAATTCCCAATAATTTGAGAATATCTTAACTGAGACAATACTACTTTGGAATCATATGGTATGCTAGAGATTCTACATTTTGAATAATCATATTTCTCAAGTATAGACTTCTCTACGTAATGAGACTGCGACATGGTTATTCCATATGTTGATTGAATCAACTTGATGCCAAGAATCATATTAGTTACACCCATATCTTTCATTTCAAATTTACTTGTCAAAAACACTTTGTCTCATTAATCATCTCTTAATTCCAAACAAAAGAATATCATCTACATATAAGCATAACACAATACTTTGTTTACCTTTAACTTTGATATAAACGCATTTATCATTTTCATTCATAACAAAGCCAAATGACAAGACTGTCTTGTCAAACTTTTCATGCTATTGTTTAGGAGCTTGTATTAATCCACAGAGGGATTTAACAAGTTTACATACTTTCTTCTCATTTCCAGAGGCTACAAATCTTTCAGGCTAATTCATATATCTTTTTTTCAAGGTCACCATAAAGAAATGTAGTCTTCACATCCATTTGATGTATCAGAAGACTATGGACAAAAGCTAATGCAACTAGCACTCGAATTTTAGTCATTCTAGCAATTGGTGAGAAAGTAACAAAGAAGTCAATACCTTCTTTTTGTCTAAACCCTTTGGCAACTTATATGGCCTTAAACTTATCTATTGATCAATCTGATTTTAATTTCTTTTTAAAAATCCATTTACATCCTATTGTAGTACAACTTGAAGGGAGATCAACCAATTCTCATGTCCCATTTCAGACAATGGAATCCATCTCACTTTTTATAGCTTCTTTCCAATGCCTTTACTCAACAGAGTTCATGGCATGTTGGAAAGTCAGAGGTTCATCCTCAACATAAGTCTTTAACAACCTTAGCCTGCTTACTCCTTCTAGGTTCCTCTAACTTGTCAGAATTAGAGCTACTAGGATCTACCCCACATTAATTATCCTTTCCACACGATTTGGAATGAAACTAGATGTTTGAGTTGGATCATTTCCAGAAATGTTCTGCAGTATACCTGCCTTCATAGGGAACACTTCCTCAAAGAAAGTTGCATCACGAAATTCAACTATAGTGTTAACTACAATGCTATTTATTTCAGATTTTATAACTAAAAATCTCGTAGCATATGAGATATCCACATATCTAAGAAAGATTACATCAGCAGTCTTATGTCCTAATTTTTTCCTCTTGTGTTCTAGGACAAGTACCTTTGCAAAACACCCCTCATACAAAGATATTTTAAATTAGGCCTCCTACCTCTCCATAATTCATATGGACTATTCCTAATATGTCTTAGAGGAACTCTATTCAGAATATGACAAGCAGTATTCAAAGTCTCTCCCCACATATATTTAAGTAGTCCAGAAATAAGAAGCATATTGTAAATCATATCTTTAAAGGTTCTATTCTTTCGTTCAATCACCCCATTAAACTCAGGAGTATAAGGAGGAGTTTCCTCATAAACAATACCACTGATTTGACAAAATTCATTAAAAGGATTTCTTGTATATCACATCTTCTATCAGATCTCAATCTTTTAAGTTTCTTACCAGTTTGTGTTTCAACTTCATTTTTGAATATAATGAACTTTTCTAGAGCTTCAACTTTATATTTAATTAAATAAACATAACAGTATCTAGAACTATCATCTATAAAGGTGATAAAGTATCTTTTTAAGTCTTTGGTCAACACACCATTGAACTCACATATGTTAGTGTGAACTAAGTCTAAAACTTCAGAATCTCTTTCAACATTATGAAAAGGTTTTCTTCATTAGTTTAGCTTCAACACATACTTGACACTTAGATTTCTTGCCAATAGCATGCTTTGATATCAAATCTAAATTCATCATCATTTTAAATGAACCAAATTTTAGATGACCAAGACGAGAATGCCATAACACAGATGATTCAACAAAATTAACATTAGGATAGACATTAACATTATCCAAAATAGAATTCACAAGCTCACACTTAACTAAAAAAACCATTAAATAAAAAACCTTTGCCAAAAAATACACAGTTATGTGTAATAACAACTTTATTACATTTAAAAGAAAGTTCAAAACCTTGTTTAACTAAACTAGAGCCACTAAGAATGTTCCTATGAATGTCTGGAACATGGTGCACCCTTGTCAAAGATAAAACACGTCCTGAATTAAACTTTAAGTCCACATTTTCAAGCTCATGAACCTTGACATCACTTGTATTCCCCATTTTCACAGAATTTCCATGACACTGTTGATAAGATACAAAAAGAGTTTTATCAGCACAAATGTGCACATTAGCTCCTGTATCAATCAACCAATCATGAGATTCATAAGTGGCTAGTAAAGTGGGCTTATAGGAAACATACACGT
Organism: Centella asiatica; assembly: GCA_014636745.2. NCBI lineage: Eukaryota > Viridiplantae > Streptophyta > Magnoliopsida > Apiales > Apiaceae > Centella > Centella asiatica. The sequence continues at coordinate 31,471,362 of CM025787.1, forward strand.
TATCAATTTTAGAAGTCGATGCTTCACTAATAACCATGTTTACCATATGCACCATAATTGAATTGGTTTCAAGACCCTACTCCAAATTTGCTTGGTCTACTAATTCTACCTTTTTCACTTTCTTATTCGGACAGTTTTTGCTCCAGTGACCAACCTGTCCCAAGACCAACACGATTTTTCAACATGCATCACATGTCCCTGTTTGGACTTGTGTTCTTCCTGCACAACTATATCCAACATCAGGTTAGTCCAAGTGATTTCTTCCTTCTGTCTTTTCAGGGATAGAGCAAACTCTTCCCAAGACTTAGGAAGTTTTTCAATCATTGTCATAACTTGAAACTTTTCAAGAAAGTCCATGTCAGCTTCCTTCAAAGCATGAACTAATAGCTCAAATTCATGCACTTGTTCAATCATAGATTTTGTATCCACTAGTTTAAACTCCAAAAACTTTGACACAAAGTATTTTTCCAGACCATGAAAGCTTGTATTGTGTGTCTGATCCATCTTATCCCACAACAGTTTGGCTGTGAAGGATTCTAATGAATAAACATTAAATAGAGCATTCTCTAAAGCTGCCAAAATAGCGCTCTAGCTACTTCATCCTTTTCAGCCCACAAGTTATGAACAAAAACTGTATTAGGTTGAGCTAGATCAACAATTGGATCATCATATTGCATTATTGTCCATAGGCCTTTAACAATTAACCATAGTTTCATCTTCTTTTGCCAACGAGAGAAACCTGAAACCCCATTGAACTTTTCTAGCATACCAGAAAGATCAATGGGCTGTGGAAATCTATACGTAGCCCAGTCAATAGTGGGAACAACAGAACTAGAGGAATATGTGATGTCCATTTCAAAAAATATATAATCAATTTGTGACTATTTCTTCAAGATTGTTAGAAATCTTTTATACAGCAAGAACAAACTGATAAATATATAACAACAAGGCCTTGGATCCTAAATTCAAACAAAGAATAATTGGAAAGAGAAACAATACAATTAATACAATAATTGAAATACAGAAAGAGAGAAAAGACTTATTAGGACTAAGAATAGTTGAGTCGCCAATCCTTAGAAAATGATAGACTATTCTTAAAGAAATATTCACCTCACTCACGTTGCAATGAGATGTTGTGAATTCAACAATTGCTAAGCAATAATTTGTGAGCTATGAAATCACTTGTATGTTTCTGAGATTATTTTTCAAAACCGTGTGTCCCTCAACATACAAGATTTTCGAGTATTATAGAACATCTCTCAAGTCAACGGCTCTATTAACGTTCCCTTAAAACACTTCATGTAACGTTTGCCTACAATGTGCCATTATTTAGGCAGTTGGAAATTTGAGTAGAACATAACTAGAATTAAAGTACTTAGTTATTATCTAAATCTGATAATAACACTTAACATTAATCCGAATCATATTGGTCCTTTGAAATAAACTTCCACAAGAGATTTACATCATCAAACAAGAATTATCCCCTGACGAGGTTTTTATCCCCTGATGAATTATCTTATGACGAGGTATTTATCCCCTGACGATATATTTAACCCTTGATGGACAATTTATCCACTGATGGCCAAATATCCCCTGATAAGCATATTATCCACTGATAACCAAATATCCCTGATGGGCATATTATTCATTAATAATCAAATATCCCCTGACGACCATATCCTCCGATGGACAAATTATCTGCTAATGACCAAATGTCATCAGTGGATGATCATATCATCTGTAAACTCTTATCAGTGGATAACCATATCAGCAGTTAACTCAATCAGTGGACAAACACACTGCGATATTTCAAATACACGCAGTCTAATTTTAACTAGGACATTAAGTAATTTCTTACTCATTTATCTATGGATTTCATTAAGAAAATGTCTTAGATTCATGAACTGTTACTTATGTTAGATTATATAGAAACATCATTAGAATCTACATTACATAGATTCTAAAGTTCCCATTTTCTAATAAAGGCTTCCACTATTAGTCCAATCTGCATGGATCAAGATCAAGATGAATAGACATTAATATAAGTAAATTAATTTTTCGTGAGCATGAGTGTGTAACTCTGAGGAGGGACAAAAAAAGTTCCTATTCTACAACTCCCTAGCTATGACCAGCCTGAATATCACATTCTACATAGGTTCTGAAATCTCTTCATAATTAATATAGTGCTAACCTAAATTTCAAAATTGGCATGCATGCAAAGGAAGTATGTAAAATGAGAATATGTTTAGAAATGGATTTAAACTTTAGCATTCCTAATAAATTTGGTACTTTGTTAAGACTAACACACACACACACACACACACACACACACACACACACATATATATATATATATCAGCAATCAGCCTATTTCAGAAGACACGATTAACCTAATATGTCCACTGGTTTGAAGAGAGATCAACAATAGATCTGTTTAAGCTTTCTAGCTTTACTGGCCCGGTGATCCCAACACTGGTTTCATCAAAGAATGCTCCATAATTCAATGCGTCTTTTGTACTTCCTTTCTTCCCTTTAGACTTTGACTTTCCATGACTGCCTTGTGTTTGCTTTGTCTTGTTCCACGATTTTTCATCGCTAGTGCCGTAGAAGATGTAGATACGGAGTAATGGTTGTTAGAAAATGGAAACTTTAGAATCTATGTCAAATAGGATTCAAATGATGTTTCTACTGAAATCTAATATATGTAATAGTTCATGGATATAAAACATTTTCTTAGTGAAATCTATAGATAAATGAGTATGAGATTACTTCCTATAATGAGGTTAAACATAGACTGTATGATTCTAACACAACAATGTGTTTATCCACTGATTGAATTATCTTCTAAGATGATCTTCAAAGATGTATTTAACTACTGATATAGTCATTTACCGAGGGTATTAACTGATGTAATGGTTAGTCTATGATCTAATTATCCACTAATGGCAGTATGGTCATCAATGGTTAATTTGCGCATAGGAGACTGTTAGGTTTTATAACATTTGATGATGATTGTAATTAGAATACTTAGATATACAAATGTACAGAAAGTGCTAGTGTATAGCATTAGAATTTTGTAGCTGATAGTTTACTCTCTGATTCATGTAATTTATTTTTGTAAAAGAGTAAGTTAAACTTTGTATTATAAGAGACTATCAGAATTGTATCAGAGATTTCAACAAGTCAGAGACTATGTTTAGTCTATCGGAGACTAAAGAAATTGTTCATCAGAGATTACAGCTTAAAGTATCGGAGACTAATATCAAAGCATCGGAGACTAATTTTGAGTCATTAGAGACTAAGTATAAGGCATCGGAGACTAAGATTAAGTCATCGGAGACTAAAGCTTAAACTGTTGGAGACTAAACATTTGATCAGAGACTAAAGTTGAAGCTGTCAGAGACTAAATTAAAATTACTCTCTGATACAAGACAAACTTCTGATTGAATTAGAAGTCATCTTTGATATGGAGATTTGAAGAGTTGTAAAAGTCGAAGCTGGTTAGGAAACAAGAAGAATGAGAACAACCAAAGAGTGAACCTATTCGTTTTGTACATAGATATATACATTGAATAGGATTAGAAGCTGAATTACGATTCAGATTTAGAAGCTGTAATTAAATTTACAGAATTGTATTAGAAGCTGTATGTTTGTAAAGATTTATAAATAGCATACAGGATTTTGAAGCTGACAATCAGATTGTGATTGTTAGAATTTGTAATTAATTGTTCATCAATAAAAGCAATTGTTTATAAATTTGTTCTTGTTTTTGTTCTTTAATTTCCACAAGTAAATATACTTTGAAGAACAAAAATTTTAAAAGATTTCAAGAACTTGTATTCAATCCCCCCTTCTACAAGTTCTAGGCTATTTCACTGGTACAATAGAGACTGTTTTCCCAGTGAGATAGCCGAGAACTTGTAGAGGGTGGGGTGGGGGGGGGGGGGGGGGAGTCTTTTAAAAAAGTTCTTTGAAATCTTTCCTATTGCTTGTTCTTCAAGAAATTAATTATAACTTGCGGAAATAAAGAACAAGAACTCAAATCAATTTATAAACAATTGCTTGTATTGATTTTAACAATTGAATACAAATTCTAACAATCACAACAATTGTGATCGTCAGCTTCTTTTCTATTCTGTATAGTAAAAAAAAAACTATGAATTCTATACAGCTTCGAAATTCTATTTTTTTCTGTAAAACTAATTACAGCTTCTCTCAAAACTGAATTCTCAGTTTCTATTCTAAATCAATAATGATTCAGCTTTCTTATTCGAATTAAATACAATCTTTTCTTTTTGACTAGGAACAGATTTCTGGCTTGTTTCCTTACCAGCTACGTCTTCAATAATATCTTGATTTATGTGGAAGACAATCCTTATTCAATTCGAACTCTGTATCTCTTAGGAAATAAATCACGATTAGTCCTGACGCTTCATCTTTAGTCTCTGGTGACGTCATCACTAGTCTCTAGTGCTTTTAGTCTCTGATGACGCAGATTGTGTAGTCTCCGATAGAGTTATGTAGTCTCCGATACTTTAAGGCTTAGTCTCTGATGACGTCAGCTTAGTCTATGATACTTTTAAACTTAGTCTCCGATGATGTAACCTTTAGTCTCCGACTCTTTTAGACTTAGTCTCTGATAACGTAAGCCTTAGTATCCGATAGGCAAAACTAGTCTCTGATAGATAAAATCCTTAATCTCTGACAAGTTTTCCTAGTCTCCGACAAGTCTTTTTATAAACTCCAACAGACCAAATACACACTTTGACTTGCTGAAACTTTGATACTCCATTCCAGTAGTTACTTACAAATAAAGAATAATTGTATCTTTTTACAAAGAATGAATGAATTACAAACAAAAAGATAACTACCGGCTACAAAACTTCAGTGTTACTAATTAACACTTTCTATACATTTGTACTCTAAGTAATTTAAAAACAATCATCATCAAATGTTCTAAAACCTAACAGAGACTATGGTCATCAGTCGTTATTTTACCCATAGGAAACTATGGTCATCAATAGTTATTTTACCCATTAGAAACTATGGTCATCGATGGTTAATTTGCCCATCGGAAACTATAGTCATCAGTGATTATTTTACATATCGAAGACTATAGTCATCAGGGGATAATATGTCCATTAGGAGATATTTGTTTGTCAGTGGATAACATACCTCAGCCATCAGGGGATAAAATGTCTCGATCATTAGTAGGTATTTGTTCGTCAGTGGATATCTCGTTAGGAATAATTTCTGACTAATGATGTAAAGTTTTCGTGGAAGTTTATTTCAAAGGACAACATGTTTCAAGTTAATGTTAAGTGTTATCATCAGATTTAAATAATAACTAAGTAATTTAATTTATTTCTAGTTATATTCCACCCAAATCTGTAACTGCGCAATAATAACACATTGTTGACAGACGTTACATGAAGTGTTTTAAGGGAACGTTAATAGAGCAGTTGGCTTGATAGATATTCTATAATACTTAGAATTTTATATGTTGGTACTAGTTTTGAAAACAATCTCAGAACATATAAGTGATTTCATAGCTACAAATTATTGCTTAGCAATTGTTAGATTTTCAAGTGAACTAAGGTGGTAGACGATGTGCACTGATTTGTATTGTACCATCTTTGTGTTGTTATTTTATCCTAAAAAAAAATTCGTAATATCTCATTTGCAACGTGGATGAGTCAATATTTCTTCAAGAATAGTCCATCTTTTTCAAGGGATAAATGACTCAGTTGTTCTTAGTTCTTATAAGTTTTTTGTCTTTCTAGTTTCGAATTTTGTACTAATTTACTGTTCTCTTTCCAATTGTTATTTGTTTGAATTCAGTGTTCAAGACCCTGTTGTTATATATTTATCAATTTGTTCTTGCTGTATAGAAGATTTCCAACCGTGGCCTCCCCAAAAAGTCTTTTCCGCATTTTTTTCATCCATGATGTTGTTCACAACATTACTAAGAGTCAAATCGTCCTTTAAAGGGAGGAATCCACTCTCTAATCCATGCCTATCCGTGAGATGGAAATGTAACTAGTGGATAGACAGTCTTTCTTTCTAGAGATAATAATTGGAGTTAGTCTCTCACTCTCAGCAAATTACTACAATCATCTGGGAACGCCAATCATGAATATATAACAGAAAATAACGTTAACGTTATTCAGACCTTATATAACAAAAATTTAGGAAAGTCTTACCTGATGCCCCATTGTGAAACTCAAGAAATCGAACTTGTTTGTTCCAGGTATAAGAGTAACCTGAACGGATAAGGAAACTTTAGGGTTATCGCTACTTCCTTGTCCACTCCCTTCAAAAAAGCCAAAAAACTAAATAAATAAAAAAAAAATTAGAAACACAAGTATAAATTAATGAGAGCATGGTAAACCAACAGAAGCATTATAGAACACGAATATTTCCCCCTTCGAAACTGTAAAGAGCAACAAGCATATAAGTTTTCTTGACACTATTCTAACATATCATAAAGGAAAATATTAATACGTTAATCTAAAAGAATGCACAACAAATTAAGTCATCCTTAAAACATCATTTAAGTGCCATCACCTGCAAGCTTCCCATTGACAAAAGCATGAAGAACATGGCCAGGAGATTCCACATGTAAAACAGTTTGAGATCCATCATTAAGGATAGCAGCATCAGCTGCTATATAAGTGCTGAAGAAAGAGAGCAGTAAAATAGTCAAAAACTGTACAGAAGGAATCAGAATGCGAGAGAACTAACACAGAATTGAATAAACAGTTACCTTTGTGAATACCACAAATAATCACTACTATCAGCTGTCGCATTTATTTGCTCCAATAATCCAGGTGATGTGAATGACTCGCTTGATATACCCACAGGTTCAGCAAACGAACTCCAAGCAGAAAAGAGTGCTTCAGATGAATAATTATCATATCCCGAAGAGTTTCTAACAAATGTTGGAACCGTGGTCATGGAGTTGACCTATCACACAAATTCTTATAAAACATCTGCTATTAGTGGATGAAATATGGTACATCAAAAAAATCATAATAAAATTAAGCTCATTTAAAGAATAAGCCAATAAAAATTTAGATGTAAATGTTGAGTTTGTACTATTCAGAAAATAACTAATTTTCAAGTCTAAATGGGAAATTAAATTTCTGAAAACAACCCATGTGTGAGTTAATTACATAAACCCACTAGAGAAAGGGAAAATTAGAGCCGTAAATGGAATCTGAAATATTCATAAATCCACTAATTTTAGCAGTTTTTTACACTAAATTTTACTCAACATCTGTGTTTTGTAACTTTTTTTAAGCTGATAACTTCAATTATAATCTTAAATACAACAAGCTGATGTGCAGACCTTCGCAGTATTAAGGGCTACATTCTTGCAGTCAGGTAAGATGCTCACAGACCACGCAGGCAAGTAATATGTTTTGCCATTAAAGTCCACATACACATCAGGACTAGTACCAAAATTGGCAAGGAAAGCAGCACATAATCCTGTTCCTGATTTATAAATGGTGACCTAAGGCAGGAATAGGCCCATGTTAGAAGAAAACAACATTGTAAAAGTTGCGAGGTTATTTAAGGTACAACATCTTGAACTGTCTACATGCTTATGTATCCAGCACCTTATGGATCGATATCCTTAATACACAATTAACCTCTGCTAATGAAATGCTCTGCAAGATAATGGAACTTAATTCATGCAATTAGTGGCACTAAAGGCTTTGCTTATATGCAAAACAAATGTATGGTAACCATACATAGCTAGAAACCAGAACATATATTACAGTCATGCATAAAAACTATATAAGTGAATTTCAGGTGGAAGGAACATTCCAAGTGCAGAATTTTGATGTATTGCCCATTTATAGTCACTTCTGTAGTAGAACTGCTAATGATATATGCACAGGCAAAGGTGATTTATTATTGGATAGGGAAATAGATTTAAGTATGTGGAGTCTTGTATTACAATCTGCTTATGTACCGTGTGAATTGTGAAACATTGATCAGTTCCATGCTCTTCGACCACAGAAACATATATTTTTCAGAACAAGCTGATTGCTTTTAATCGACACTGTTGAAAGGAACACAGAATTTATACACACCTCTCGAGTTGGACCAAGAGAAGTGGTTTCTGGATCTGCTGACAGCAGTGCTTTTTCACAGAGCTTTATAGCCTTGTGTAGATCTTTAAGGTGACCCCATTTAGGTTGTCTAAGAAGTCCTGCAACACACAAGGCAAAGTGGACTATGTGAGGCATACTTATATCTAGTATCATATATTCTGAGATTGAAATTACTACTAATTAGAGCTGAGCAAGATGTGCTATTATGATTATTTATCTCAAAAGATAGCATAAGATCAAGCTATCTATTTTTCCATGATTATTGAAACTTGCAGCAACTTGTGATTTTAAATTCTAGTCGGGTTGCACATGAATGAAAAATTACAAATGGTGGTTGCATTTGGGTACAGTAACTATAACTACATGGCATATGTGTGTAGCGTATCAAGCAGCAAGAATAGGAAAATATTGATATTCTTAACAAAAGGCTCACCGTACTCATCAATTGGAGCATCATAATCGTAGCTGGTAGAAACAAAGGGTCCTCCAGAAGACCAGCCAAAGTTAGTTCCCCATGATACTACAACAGTAGACGTTTTGACATGTAAGCTTTCAATCTTGTCAGTCCAAAGCTTCCGTTTTAATTTAGTACTGTATAGCATTTGTGATATTCTAAAGACTACTTATAAACAGGGCTAATGCAGTACCATATAATAATTTTGAAAGGTGCCACCTCGCTGATAAAAGCGTGCCGCAGCGAAAGTTAGGTCTTCCACAGCTCTGTATGGGACAGCACCACCAAATGAAAGAAACCTACATTCTCAAATTGATCAAACAGTTGGAGTGAACTTCAGTAATGAACTCGTCACCCTGTCAGACAAAACATGAACCGAAAGATCTGAGAAATAGGTACTTTACCATCCACTCCAATTCTCAGTCCACATTTTGGGTTTGCTACCAGAATTAGGGGAGAATGAATCACAGTAAAACCCATTGCAAGTGTTAATCTGTAAAGCGAGATGTAAGTCCAAGTAATCTTGAGCTGCTATATAAGTTCAAAAAGGTAGAGGACTCACAATAGGATCAAGAGCATCTGGTTGCTGGCACATCACCCAGGGAACCCCTGTATCTAAATATAAAGCCATGTTTGCTGCCCAATTCACATAAGTCTTGGCAGCAGGTCCGTAACGTGATTGGACGTTTCCATATTCATTTTCAATCTGGCATTAAAATGAATCAAGCAAATTATGGGGTAAAAAAGAACCAGTGCCTGAAAAAATTTGAGGGACCGATAAAGATTTAGGGATTTACTTCGAAATCATTGATATATTGATGCAGAACACTTCTGGGATAATAATGCACAATTTTAGTATCCATTTATGTTAAATACCAAATTAACAAAATTAGTTTACCTGAGATAATATAATTGGTCCACCTTGTCATGCATAAAGTCTTTCTTGCTTCATCATTTCCACAATCTTGACAGTGAAACGCAACATCTCAGCCTACAACAGTAAAATTCTTAATACAAATTTACTTTTTTATCTTTTTAAAAAATTTCGGTTCAACAACACGAAGAGAGTAAGAGAAAACCGTGAACGGCTCGTTATCAGTTCTAAACTGAATTCCAGGTATGAAGTGCAACCAAACTGGAAATCCCTCCAGAACAGAGAACAGAGAACAGAGCATAGATAATTCATTAGTATGCAGGACCAATTTAATTTTAGTTAATACAGAAATTCATGCATAATAGTCAAAATAGAAGAATGAAAATTTTAGCCATAATTCCACTCAGCACAAACATAAGGCCCAATTCGGAGATGAACATACAGGCCAGCTTCCCCAACCAACTTTATGAACTTAACCAAGTCATTTCTTCCCTCAAAATTATACTGCATAGTAACAGTTTGAGCGTGTAAATAATACAGTAACAAATAATTTTAATAATGCAAATTATGGGTTGTGTTTCTAAACTTCGATTGAGTTGATCAAACTCAATTGAGTCATTATGAGTGCCACTTCACTATTTCCTGACCCTCTCATCCCACTTTATCATCAACCATATAAAGGCAAGCGAAAAACAATGTTCAAAAATCAGAATAAAGTTAGAACTGGACTTTTTCAAAACCTGATATAGAACTGGTTTGTGCAAATTCCAGAAGACATAAGTCTCAATTACGTCCAAATCTCCGTCCTTAGCTTTCTGAATAAGGTCCGGCCACATCACGCGCGCACACACAATACATGAATTGCAAAACTCGAGAGAGAAAACTCTAAAAAGGAGCTTAGAGAGAGAGAGAAAAATAGAATGCCAATACTTCAGGAGTGCTACGAGGATAATGAATGGCCATCGTACGTCACATTAACTCCAAACGTGCTGGTTACAAAATCTCCGACCACAAACAACAACAAAATCACCAGCACACATTCTGTTTCTCTCATACTAATAAACTAGCTTAAACACCACCGACGCCGCCTTGCGCTTCCACCGCCTCTCACTAACCAATCATATTTATCTCTCTAATTCTCCTGCAACAGTTCATTGAATCAATTAAATGCCTACTTAATTTTTTAATTTGCATTTTTGCTATAAATATGGATTGGATTGGTAGTAGTTGCTTAACCGCTATGTATATCTACAGTTTATATAGAGAGAGAAGTATAGAAAGGGAATACAAATGAAGGAAATGGAGTGAAGGTAGCCATTGTACGGCGGAGATGACAATGGACCTCTGTTAATACTGTACCTGCTCTTATTTTACTTGTGCATTTGCTACTAACATATGTATACATATAGAGAGAGATACACATAAACATATAATACATATATATATATATATATATATATATATATAGATAGATAGATAGATAGAGAGAGAGAGAGAGAGAGAGAATTAGTAGTTAGAGTTCATTTCATGATGTACAGCATATTCTTAGTCACCATTTGCCGATTCGTCATTTATATGGTGATTTTCTGGTGAATGGTGAGGCTCGAAACAGTAGGACTGCGATTTCGGGTACAGAGTATCGTAAATTGATAATGATCCGGTCTAATTTTGGTATAAAATTTTTTATGAGCCATACAGAACTTAATTATCTAATGGAGTAATAAAAACCGAGCATATGTTATTAATTTATTATCACGTGAAAATTTTTTACCAAGAAATTTATTAATTTTGATGTTAAAATGATAAAATTTAATTAAAAAGATTGAAGTTAAGCAGGCACTTATTTTATAAGACCAAAGAAAATTAGGAGAAAGAGGATTATAATTAGGACATAAAAATAAATAGAGAGGAAGAGCGTGAACGAATAAAGAGACAAATTAATACAAATGGTGAATTGTAGTATGAGAGTACGACGGTGGGAGTATGATTTATAGAATAATCTCATAATTATATTTCCATTGCAATCCCAAAAAGTCAAAAACTGTCTTATTGCCATAAACGTTTTGATGTTTAGGATTGTATTATATTCTCTGCCTATAATTATTCAATTTTCCTTTAAAACCCTCGATTTTCTCCCGGAATTTGTAGGGATGGTAATGGTACGGATCGGTTCCTATTTTTGTATGATCCAATTCTAAACCACTTGAAAAAAATCTTGCACTAAGACCGCATCACATGTGTACCAATTTAAGATATCTATGAACTAAAATCGAACTGACTGGTGCAATGGTTCAAACCGCACCGCAACGCTAATAATAAAAGATTATTTACCATATATTTAATATACTATTTATAAGAATTATACAATTATATGATATAAATTTTGTAATGTAGTAAAATTTATTGATTAAATTTAGTATTTAAATAATTGAAAACAACATTCAATGAATATGAAACAATAATTATTATTATAAAAATATGAAAATCAATCAACATATATAAATTAAAACTAAATGTTTTAATTACTTAAAGTATTAATGTGTTGCGGTTCGCATTATCGCTTCACTAACGAATACTAAAATCGCACTGAACTAATACCGATTCAAAAACTTATAAATTAAAATCGCATCGATTATGAAGTCGGTTCAGTTAAAAACCGACCAATTCAAAACGATTTAACTGATTTAGTTTGGTTACGATTTAAAATAGGAATTTCTCACTTTCCTTTTATATTTAAGTTTCACACTCTCTCCCTGTTAAAGTTTCATACTATCCTGAAAAAGAAAACAATCATAATTCAGACACCCGAAACCTTAAATTTTCACCCTATTACTACCAAAACAAAAATTCCACCTTACCAATTGATTCCAAGTAAATGTAATCAGAAATTTCCATGAGGTATATTAGCGGATTTGTAATTCAAACTACGTTGCTTTAAGATTATCTTCTTGAAACTAGAACTTGTTAGTAGGAGTAATAATTGCTCGATGGATTTCAAAAGTTTCGTCAAAAAATTTTAATTCGTTAAATTTTACCCTATTATTACGAAAACACAAAAAACCACCTTACTGCTAGTAAATCGTTAAATTTTACCAATGCTTTCATCAATTCGATCCATTCGAGCATTTATTTCACTTTATATTTTATAAGAGTTTTCATTTTTATTATCATATCTATTTCTTTGCATATGTACCGAGAGATATAGAAACGACACACTCGGCTGAACTCTTCATCTGAAAAGTTCAGTGGCTGAAGCACTATCGAAAGAGATGAGATTTCATTTTCTATTTTCACAAACAAAGACCTTTTTTCGTGAAATGATATAGATGTATGGTGGCGAAAGGCCACTTATTCGCTTTAAAAAATAAGGAACTAATGGTGCTGAAAAGCCATCATTTTCATTTTCCAATCTATGGAGGACTTTGTTATTTCATTTGAACTTGATGAGCATTTATTCTATTATATTGTTATACACAGTCAGGGACAATGCTTTGCTTAGCCCAGACTTGAGCGCATGAACAAATCATGAACATAAAGCTTCTACTGCAGAACTCTTTGTTACTCCTACACATGGGTCATGTCCAAATGTGTTGACCGAGACTTCAATGCTGCAACTCCTTGATCCAATGCAAGCCTGCAACAGTTTGATCACTAAAATAAGAATTGATGTTTCCTGGTAAAGTCAAGTCTATTGGAAGAAAAGGAAAGATCATAACCTTTTGTACAACAGAAAGAGCCTTGTTACTTCTGCATTCTCCATGGCTAAAACTTCCACACTTCCCATGAGGAGTTCCATAGCTTGCAAACTTTATTTTAGAAATGACTTGACTAGGATGAGGACACTCCAGCGATACTTTTGGTTTCGATACCTTTCCTGTCTTTTGGTCTGAAGTCCACACGTCTACAGGAAGCGGGTGAGAGTCTGACACATGTGAGCACAAACTTTCAACCTGTCTGGTGGCGAAAGATATTTGTGTAGGATCACCTCCCATTTCCTCGAATAGTACTAGAACATTCCCAGTTGATTTAAACCATAATCGAGGAACGTGATACCTGAAAATTTGGTGAATTAGAAATGAAATATTATGAGGAGATGCTTTATATTTCATTATATGCTATAGAACACTCACAGTTCTTGGGATGGTTTCTGGCAATTCTTACGACATTTGTCTGCACTGTAACTTCCTCTGTAATTGCAGGAGTTGGTGCAACCACTGTTTGGAGCAATTTTAGTTGGCCAATAACGCCCGATGCTTTGTCCATTTACCCATGCTTCACCTTTCCCCATCCCGGACATGTCCAGCGCAATTGGGTCATTGCCGGAAGGGGCATCAAATGTTGTCTGCGTCAACATTCTATGTTTATCAGAAGATTGAATTTAAATGTACTCAGAATACAGAATAAACGGTTCCAAGAAGAGTGCTAGCTCTGACGAGCTCTAGTGTTACATGCCTACTTTTAAAACATATAAAAAGATACGATTTTAAAACTGGACAATTTAACCTGGAAAGTCAAATAGGGGCAAGTAAAAGCGGATGGAGGGAGTATAACTATTCCGTAGGCTTTAAATCATCCATAACACAATGAATTTGGGCATTTCATCAAATTCTATGATAATTTGGAAATCATTCATTCTAAGATCAACTGTTTAATTGTCTATGAAGATCAAAGTTCACTTCTCTGCTCGTCTAACTACAGTTCAGAAAAACGTTTGATGCCTCAACTGTGCACTCTGCACATAGACACTTTCAACATTAACTCATGCTTGTGTGTTGATTTTTCATCCACCATGTCTTCGCAGTGTGCCAAGCTGTGCTTAATTGTTTATTTTGTCTACAGATCACTTATTAAAATTTTAGTGAGACCTTCAAAAATAAAAACCTGATTATTTAGAGATGGAAATTATATTCCACACTATTACTTGATGACCTGGTAAGTTGGAGTCTAGGTTGGCCTACTGCACAGCAAGTGCTATGTTACAAACGAACAACAATTGCTATAATTAAAGTATAGTTTCAATCTAGAAAATATTAGTATAATTTATGATCTTCTTCGTTTGATAATCACATATATATCTTCCTTTGAGCAAATTGTATGCGAAATAGCTATGATACTGACATACCTTGTACCATATTAATGGCTGCTTCGTAGGCAAAGTAGATTGTGACACCCAAAGTGAGGAACTTCCACTAGACAGGCCTAAGGCTTCCCCTTTTAGTCCAATCTGCAAGGATTGATACCAAGATCAAAAAGACATTAAAATAAGTAAATCAAATTTGCATTAGCATGAATATGTAGCTCCACATAGAGGAAAAAGTTCTTGTTCTACATCTCCCTTCTTAAGACCAGCCTGAATAAGCCATCCCACAGATTCTGAAATCTGTCCAAAATTAATACAGCCAAACCCAAATTTCCAAGATTGGAATGCTTGTATAGGAAGTATTCTAATTGAGAATATCTAACTTCAATTTTGGGCTAAACTTTAGCTCTCTAAGCAACTAATACTATTCATTTTAACGAACTTATATCAGCAATCAGCCTAATCCAGAGAACATGATGAACCTGATATGTCCACTGCTGCGAAGAGAGATCTATACTAGTGCCTTTTGAACCATTCAGCTGAACTGGACCCGTGATCCCAGCACCTGTTTTATCAAAGAATTCTCCGTAGTTCTGGAGATAAAAATTAAAGAAAGACTTCAGAGTGATAATTTTTGTGATTAGAAATTTCTGAACTAATTACGACAATCAACTAGGAACACCGACCATAAGTATGAAGCAGAAAGTAACATTTTAACTTTATTGAGAGGTTACATAAAAATTGACGAAGGTCATACCTGAAGTCCCACTGTCAAACTCAAGAGATCGAATTTGTTGGTTTTGGGTATTAGGGTAACAGGAACTGATAAAGAAACTTTATTTTTATCGTAATTTCCTTCTGCACTCCCTGATAAGCCAAAAAATAAATTAGAAACACAAATCTAATTGTGAGTATGGAAAACTAAGAGAAACACTAAAGAACATGATTTATTTTCCCTTTTTTTTGCATAATAGGCTCCAGGCAAATGTCTATAAGTCAATCTTTATTCATCTCAAAGTAGGAATACGGTGTCTTGGTCCTATATAATTTTTATGGACTTTCATTACTTTAACTGACAAGTGAATAAGAAAAGGGCAAACACTAGAAGGCATATTAGCAACAGAAGGTGTGGCTATCTCTGCCGACTATTTTTTGGTAACTAAAAGATTTAAATAGATAGTTAACTGGCACTTAAGGCTTTTCCACCTTTTCATGGTTTCAATTATAAAACAATTCCAAGGTGCTATTTTCTTTCGCATAATCTTCCTGAACATGATTATACCCTAAAGGAATAAACACAAAATAAAGAATCTTCCTTGAGGACATCATTTATATGCCATCACCTGCAAGCTTTCCGTTGACAAAAGCATGAAGAACATGACCAAGTGATTGCACATGTAAAACTGTTTGAGATCCATCTTCAAGGATAGGGTCATCATCCTTAACTTCAATGCTGAGAAAGAGGGCAGCGAAGATTCAAATACTATACTGAAGGAATCAGAATGCCAGAGGAACTGATAGACAAATGAATAAATAGCTACCTTAGTGAATACCACAAATAATCGCTACTATCAGCTGTCGTATTTATTTGCTCCAATAATCCAGGTTTTGAGAATGCCTTGTCACTTGAGATACCCACAGGTTCACTAACTGAACTCCAAGCAGAGGAGAGTTCTTTGGATGAACCAATGGCATATTCCAATGAGTTTCTGACAAATGTTGGAACAGTGGCCATGGAGTTGATCTATCGCAACAAATCCGTATAAGATTAGCTTATGTGAATCTTGTCAGTACAGACGAATAGTGTACTTTGTCATTATAGTTAGGACTACAAAACGAGTAACAGAACATGCACAGCAGTCACAACTAAATATTTCATGTTATTATATACATTTGATTGATTAGAATAGTGATATCATCAGAAATGGTTATTATGTAAACTACAGAATGAGAAATAGCCACTCAGTAGATTCAATTTTACGGCAAAAAATTGTCTTGCAACCTACCTAAAGTACTTATTTAAAAAAAAAATTAACACTTGTAGGGCTGACATATTTCTTGAAAGTTTCACCCTATAACTCCTTTTCGAGTCTAAATGGGAAATTGAACTTCTGAAAAGAACTCGTAAATACATTACATAAACCAACTAGCCAACGGAGAAAAAAAGAAGAAGAAGAAAAGAATGGATACAGTAGCATAGAGCAGGTATGAGGTAACTTATAATCTTAAATGCAACAATCTGATGCACGAACCTTTGCAGTATTAAAAACTACATTCTTGCAGTCAGGTAAGATGCTCACAGACCACGCAGGCAAGTAGTATCTTTTTCCATTAAAGCTCACATTTGCATCAGCACTAGTACCAAAATTAGCAAGGAAGGCAGCACATGATCCTGATCCTGATTTATAAATACTGGCCTAAAACATGAACAGATCCATGTTAGAAAGTTATATATAACACTAATGTTTGCGATGCTATTTTGAGTAAAACATTTGCACTCTCTAGATGCCTGTAGTCCCAGCACCTTATAGATCTGGTTAATTCACAGCTAACCTCTGACAATGAAATGATGTTGAAGTTAATGGAACTTAATTCCTTTAATTAGTGCTATAAAGGTTTTGCATTTTTACAGAACTAATTGATGATTACCTTACATAACTGAAGACCAGAACATTTATTACAATTTGCAGTCATGGATAACAAATAAATAAGTGTGTATCAAGTGGAAGGAACATTCCAAGTGCAAAATTCCGCCATTTATACTCAATTCTGTAGTAGAACTGCTAACAGTTCATATGCACAGGCAAAGGTGAGTAGTTAGAACCGAGAGGGAAATGAATAAAGACTGTGGAGAACTTACGTAATTTTAACCATAGAATCTGTGTGTGTTTTATTTATATTTATTTTTAATAAATATAGAATCTGCTTATATACCATGTGAAACAGCGAATAACGCAATCCCCTTCAAGCATAGTAGAAATTATGTTTATCAGAACATGCTAAACAACATTGCTAAAGAAATTAGGATTTATACATGCCTCTAGATTTGAACCAAGAGAAGTGGTTTTTGGATCTGTTGCCACCAATGCTTCTTCACAGAGCTTTATAGCCTTGTGTAGATCTTTAAGGTGGCCCCATTTAGGTTGTCTAACAAGTCCTGCAACACAGAAGAGAAAATGAACCCTGTTATTACATAGGTAAGTCATACTGCTATATCTATATTTTTAAGATTGAGGAAATATCTTCTCAGTGAACTACTACTAACTAGAGCTGAGAAACTATGAATCTATCAAGTTATAAATTTTTCTAAGAATATTGAAATTACGGCAACTTGTAGTTATAAATTCTAGTTGGAGTGCGCATAAGTGAGAAATTACAAGTGGTGGCTGCATTCTGGTATAATAACTGCATAGTATGTTGCAAATTTTGTGGTAATAATAACAAAGAAGTGACATACTTTACAAAAGGCTTACCATACTCATCAATAGGAGCATCATAATCGTAGCTGGTAGAAATAAAGGGTCCTCCTGAAGACCGGCCAAAGTTAGTTCCCCCATGATACTGCAATAAAATACCTTTGGCATGTAAGCTTGCAATCTTGTCAGTTCCTGGTTTCGGTCTTAATTTAGTAATATTGATAACAAATTAACAATTGTGATGTCCTAAAAACCATTCACATAGGACCCAAAGATGCAGTACCATATAATAATTTTGAAATGTGCCACCTCGCTGATAAAATCGTGCCACTGCAAAAGCAAGGTCTTCCACAGGCCTGTATGGAACAGCACCACCAAAAGAAAGAAACCTACATTTTCCAAATAATCCAAATGATCAAAAAGTTGGGAGTTAACTTCAGTAATGAACTCCTAGCCAGTTAACCTGACAACATATTGAAAGATTTAGAAATCATGAACTTCACCATCCACTCCAATTCTCAGTCCACATCTTGGGTTTCTTAGCAGAATTTGGGGTGAATGAATCACAGTAAAACCCATTGCAAGTGTTGATCTGTAAAGCAATATGCAAGTTTAAGTAACCAAATCTAGAGTTATTGTATAAGCTCAGATAAATATAGAACTCACAATAGGATCAGGAGCATCTGCTTGCTGGCACATCACCCAGGGAACACCCGTATCAAGAGATATAGCCATGTTTGCTGCCCAATTCACATAAGTCTTGGCAGCAGGTCCATAATGTGATTGGACATTTCCGTATTCGTTTTCTATCTGGCATAAAATGAATCAAGTAAATCATGGTGGAGACTGGGTAAAACACCAGTGCCTAATAAAATATGTATGACTGACAACAATTTCAGGACTAATAAAGATATTAATGCAGAACACCTCTGGAATAATAAGGCACAATTCCGTTTTTTATTTTAATCCATGTCCATCAATCACCAATGTTAAAATTAGTCACCTGAGATAATATAATTGGTCCACCTTGTGATGCATAAAGATTTTCTTGCTTCATCATTTCCACAATCTTGGCAGTGAAACGCTTCATCTCAGCCTAAAACAGCGAAGTTCTTGATATAAAATTTACTTTGTCATTTAAAAAAAAAAAACTAGTTCAACAGCAGCAAGAGAGTAAGAGGGAAACCTTGAACGGCTCGTTATCAGTTCTAAACTGAATTCCGGGTATGAAGTGCAACCAAACAGGAAATCCGCTGTTCCATCACAGAAAACAGAGCTTAAACTTTCATTAGTGTGTAGCACTAAACATTTCTTAATTAATACAGAAATCATGTCTATAGAAAAAATAGAAGTATGAAGATCTTTACCCATAATTCCACTCAGCACAAACATAAGGACCAATTCGGAGATGAGCATATAGACCAGCATCACCCACTAACTTTATGAACTTAACCAAATCATTTCTTCCTTCAAAATCATACTGCATAGTTAAAAGTTTGAAATATCAGTAATCATGACAACATAAAACAAGTCGTAAATAAGGAAAGACTATGGTTATGTTTCTTTATTTGAAAGTCTACAATTGACTACTGAGTTGATCAAATTGAAGTTAGCTGGACAGGACTAAATTCCCTGTTCGGCTGTTGAAAAAGGAAATTGGCACTCAAAACTCTGAAACACAATTTCCAACTTTCTTAGTCCTGTCAAGTTTTTAGTACTGATTACTGCACTTGTTCTGGGTGTTTATGTCGCAAATTTCGTGCTAATTTATCACCATCCAGACGGAAGCAAGCGAGACACAAGTTCAAAATAAATAAAGTTACAAAAGCTGAATGTGAAAGACAACCTGATTTTGAACTGGTTCGTGCAAATTCCAGAAGACGTAGGTCTCAATTACATCCAAACCTCCGTCCTTTGATTTTTGAATAAGGTCTGGCCACATCTGCAAATATATATAGATACATAAAATACATATACTCCAGAATTAGAGAGAGAAAACCGTAAATAAACTGAGAGTGAGTGAGAGAGAGAATGAGAATACATTGACGTACATCGGGAGTGCTGCGAGGATAATGAATGGAACCGGAAACTAAAACCCTCCGTTTGCCGTCGATTACTATCGCCCGGTGATCGTACGTCACATTGGCGCCAAGCGCGGTGGTTAGAATATCTCCGACCAAAAACAACAACAAAATCATCAGCACACACTCTGTTCCTCTCATTGTAACAAGCTATCTAAACCACCACCGTCCGCCACCCACCGCCGTCCGCCGCCGTGAACCTCCACCGCCTCTCACTAATCAGTCAATTTCTCACTCCAATTCTCCTAAACAGTTTGTTGAAACAATTAAATGCCTCCTTACTCCAGTTCCAGTTTCCCTTTTTCTGCTTAAATATGGATTGTGGATTGGTAGTAGTTACTTCACCGCTATGTATATCTACAGTTTATATAGAGAGAGAAGTGAGAAATGGAGTGAAGGTAGCTATTGTACGCCGGAGACGACACGCCACCTAGGCTTGTTGGCTACCTGCTCACGTGTCGTTGTCTTCTTCTTCCACTCCTTCTTACTCCAGCAGTGGTGCATCTGCTAAGGGAGAAATACACCAGTACTCCGTGGTAGATAGTGTTCATGTCATGATATTCTAGTATAATAAATAAATAAATAAATAAATAACAGGAAAAACAAGAAATCCATAATATATATTCTTATAAACTCGTCGCTTTCATCATTTATAATTTTCTGGTGACTGGTGAGGCTCGAAACACTAGAACTGGGACATGGGTCCATATACGAATAAAAAACCTATACGTTGCTTTATTGCTTTTTTTTTTTTTAATTTTAAAAATAACATCATTGAGCAACTTCATTCACCCGTACCAAATTTACCGCCGAGTATATTTGAAGAAATTTTCAGCTCGTACCCATAATTTACTTCCATATTACTCCTCGTTTTTTATTACATATTATTTTAACTTTTGGTTAAAAAAAATTTAAAATATTATTTTCACATTTCCAAGATAAATTTCAAATCTTTTTTCTCAATGTTACTCTTAATAGATATTACTCTTAGAGTAATAGACTAAGGGTAATTTTAGAATATTAATAATAAATTTTATATTTTTTTAATATTTAAATCATTTTCTTGGTCTATATAAAAAAATCTTAAATAATATATATTAAAAAATAAAGGAAATATTTCTCCATCTATTTATTTAAAGTTAGAGTTTGACGATCCTTTTCAACAAAAACCAAAAAGCATAGGGTGAATTGAGTTTGATGATGTGATTCCAAAGGTGAACTGGGTTCGATAACAATTAGATATCTTAAGTTAATGTTTGGATGGAGGAATGAAATAATATGAAAAAAAATTAATCAATACATGATGATAATAGAATTAATTTCATTACACGAGTGAGAGGAAAAAATGATATATTCATTTTTTTTAAATTATATCACTTTTTACTGTTATTTTTTACTGAATTATTTACAATTTATGATTTATTTTTCCTCTCATTCTATTATTTCATTCCAAACGCAGCAATAAAGTATTAAGACAATCTTTTTTATAAATTGATAATTTGGATGTGAAATTTTACATTTAATAATTTCATCTTAAATATGTTTTAATTTTGATCAGAATTATAAATAATATTATAAAACTCTCCGTTTTTTTTTTTGAATACTCGTTATATATGTGTATGTATATATATGTGCGATTCCACATGTACGTACGTATATAACCGCTGAATCATCAAATTCGGGCATAACATCTTTAGACTCTATTCACAAGTATAAACTTGGGTTGATAATTTCAGAAACAAACTTAATTTTTAACTTCTATAATAAGGGAGTCAAACTCGAACAATTCGTATAAGTAAGGTTAAAATAACTGATTACGCATTTAATTTCGTACGCCAGTTCGAAGTGGACAAAATAAATATCATACTCAACCATTAACTCTTCTTATCTTTATGCCAGAAAGGCACATATATCTCAACACTAAAGTTTCATAGTAAGGCTGTGTTTGAATTCTGATAATAGAATAATATTAGAAATAAATTAAAATTAGGACTTTAGTAAAAGATAATAATGAAAAAAGTGATGAGAAAAAATAAAATGGGTAATTATAATAAAGACAAAGTAATGAATTTTTTTTCCTCCTTACTCATTGGAATGGATCATACATTCTCCTTATTCATTGAATAAAATTATATATGATAAAATAGTTCATTTAACCACCATCTTCAATAATAACTATAAAATTTTATGATCTCATTTAATAATTATACTTGAATCAATTAATTCATTTTCTTTCTCGTTCAATTCTCTCAATTCAAACACAACCTAAAATATAAATATGTGTTCCGAATTTATGGATCATTTGCAAATTTCTCTTTTTAAGTCATATCTTTATGAAATTCTTCTCCCATCTTACTAAAATTTATCAAAATTAACTTGATTTAATTGTTTATCTAAAAAACATGACGAAAATCGATAATTATTATAAGATTCATTAGTTGTTAAGTCAAAATAATCATTTAAATAGTTAAAATAAAAAGAAAAAAATAACGCTTACAATCATTTAAATGATTGTTTTGCCATTACATTTTTTATAAATCAAAATTTTAATTAGGAAGGTTATATGTTTTTTTTTTCTTTTTATTTTTAACTATTTAGAATGCCACGGAAAAAGCATGGACTAAAAGTTTGGTAAATCATGTTCTACACCGGATTTCCCGGAATAAACCGAAGTCTCAAATTTTGGTATTTCAAATCTCTTAAATTATTGAGTAGTTCATCTGATATATCTAGAATACTGGAGACCCATTCGAAATCAGGATTTGATTATTTATATCTTATCTTCTAAAATTGGAGATATATATATATTTTTTGGTTGTTTCAAAATTAAAAATATTTTTAAACTATAAAAAGTAATAGAGTTTTTTAAATATTATTCAACAATATCATTACTTCAATTAACTTTGTTATATTTATTTCTTGGTAATTTCTACCATAACTCACACTATTATTAAATAACATGATCAAATATATTTAAAATATAAAAATTATCTTTAAAAACCGTCATTTAGAATCGTATCTCTAATTTTGGAGCATATCAAAATATATTCGAATCTCGGTTTATTGTCAAGAGAGATCGGATTTTATCATAGAAGCTAATGCTCCGGGAAAGTCAAGATTAAATTTCAATCTCAATACTCGAGTAACCGTTAAAAGAATATTACAATAATGTACTTGTATCGAGCCAACCTAAAGATTAAGCGATTCAAAAAATGAAAATCTCATTTTTCTATTTCTAGATTGTTACATTTTCATACAACCACCTATTAAAGTTATTTATTGACTTTTAAACTAATGACATACACATTAATTAGTGAATTCTCATGACATTTCTTCTCCCTTGTATTTACATTGTGTTTGTAAAACCAAAAAAGAGGAGAAAAGAAAAAAAAAATGATGGATGAATTTCGATGCATTTCCTTCCAAATCTTCCCATTATGTAAGACTCGTTTAAAGAATACTTTATACATAAGAATGTCAATAAATTTTAATAACTATTAATAAATTAAACTCAAGTTTTAAAATAATAACATGGATACTATATTGATCTAACTATTTGTCTCATTAATTATCAACTATCTGCTGACTTTTTCTATAAAATTAAAAAGAGATTTGATTTTTGAACTTTACAAACTAATAAAAAATTTTAAAAATTGATAAATAAGCATGTGCGTGTGTTAGATAGTAAACTAGTATGTTAAAAAAAAAACATGGACACTGTTTACGTTCACTAAGTTCCTGCGCAATCAATTTAAGCTCCGTATTATATATTCGCTTTTCCTTGTCGATGGCTATTTTGGTTTAGCCATCTGAAATCGACGCGTGGAATCTTGATTTGTTCGTGTTACCAAATGAATATTGCACACTAGTTTTTAGACAATTAAAAATAAGCAGCTAACAAAAACAAAAGGAAAAACAAAAATTATGATATCTCTTCCATTTGTTCTTACGTGGTAATGTGGTATAATAGGTACTGCATGTGATTTAACAATTGGATATGCGTGTAATTTCACAACTAGGTCATAATACATATTGCAATATACAAATCAGATGTGACAGACGATGTCGTATCTTTCTTCTTCTTCTTTTTTTTTTTCCTTCTACTATTTTACATATTATCAATCTTAATCAATAAATATATTATCAATTATACTCCATTAATTAAGTTAAAAAGAAACACTGTACTAAAGAGAATTTTTTTTTACTCAAATAAAATGAAATATATCTCATCAATTATCGATAGAAATATGCAATCTCTTGAATTTGCCTATTAGACCAAAATCTCGTCGACACAAACTATACAGTTTCATTTCTCAAACTTTGTAATCCTTAATCTCAAGAGTATTTTTATTTTCTTTCTTTGTATTAATTGGATCATTTTTTATTTCTCATATACAAAAGAAAACATTCTTTTAAATTATCAATATTCATATTTTATTATTACTAATACTATTACCATTGTTGTTAAACTATTGTTGCTTTTATTGTTCGTAATAATTTGTTACTCCAACATCCCTGTAAGATCTGAAAAAGGTTGTTCCAACCCTGAATCGTTTATGTAACAAAAAATAACCTACTAATGAGAAATTGCATACTTAACAAATCATCGCTGTCATAATCCATCGACATATGTAATAAATATTTTTTCACAAAAAGAGTAACATTTAGACTTTTGACAATTATTAATTTTATATTTTTGACCAAAAATTAAATATACAAATAATAAATTATTCTTATAAATTTTGTTATGAATTTTTAAGTTATAACGAGATTTATAAATTTGTAATTGAAATTTTAAATTTATAGTAAAACAATATTCAATTGTAACTTTTTTTTAGAATAATTTTTTTTTCTAAATTTAATATATATATTTTTTAAAACAGAGGGAGTATAAATAATGCATTCCCATTTCCCGTCACCTTTTATATCGTCCGTAATACTCTGTATAAGTGGAGATTCACGGAATTAAGTTTGAAGTTTGAACTGAACAATATCTCGAACGTGTTCTAGAAATGATGACCCGTCACCTACCCGAATTGTTTTTGGGTGTATATTCCTTGTCGATCAATTGCCTCCACACTTTTTAATAAATTATAAATTTTATTTCGAGGTAATTAAAAAAATACGATACATATCACAAACGTGATACGAATTTGATTTATCGTACAAATAATATAGGATTTGGATTTAACATTTCAAATATATATCCATTCATTGGTGAACTTTCTTCTCTACAAGAATTTAAGAAGATTATTTCTGTAAATTATAAGTCCTTAAAAAGATTTGTGTAGCATATCTTGATATTGGATCGGAGAGAGTCCTTCAATATAAATTTTTTAAACAAACACACAAAAATAAAAAGAATTATCACTAAAGGAGTAAAGAAAATATTAAAACACTCCGAATAAGACAAGCTTTAATATATTTTGACTAGAATTACACGTTAAAACAGCTAATTTCATTTCTTACCATTTCTTTTATATTATTCTTTTCATTCCATAAAAATTGCATTTAAAATTAAACTTTATTCTTTTATTATAATGCTATATTTTTTTTAAAAGTTACTAGTAATTTTCTTATTTATCATTAATTAACATTTATAAAAAATTATTATTTAAATATATAATATTCAATCAAATATACAATATTAATATTAATTAAAAACGTAATTTTCATACAATAAAAAGAATCAATTATAACTATTTTCCTAGAACAAATGTATGTTTTGCACCTGCAGCGGAATGCGACTTAGGCACGATTTCGTCGGCCTCTCTGTCACTGCTCTCAATTTTAACCCTTGGACTAAATTTCCATAAACAATTTTGGAGTGATTGCTTTTTACTCATCTGTTTTATAATAAATGATATTTTAAAGTTTATTTTTTTTAATAATAATTGATAGTTCATGTATTACTTATACATCTTAAATTACCCTTGAATGAATTATTTAGAGTAATTAAAATGATTACTCTCTATTTTTCTCTATATTTTTGGTATGCTTTCTCCTTTATACAAGTTTCTATTTTTTTGTATGATTTAATGAAAGGTAAATATGTTAAGTTATTACATTTTAGCATAAATTTTAATTTTTTAAATATATATATATAAATGATTAAAATGAAACTTATTATAAAAGGGATGGAATAGTTTTCTCTATGAATTTTTGTCAGTTCTGATATTCGAGATCAGAATGTTGATGAGAATTAAATAGCAGTGGGTAGGATTGTTAAAGATTATTTCAGCTGTATCTACTCCTTCCCTTATCTTTTACGGGTCGTTTTACAAAAAAACACATTTATTAAGAAGTGTATTAATTTTATATCTAATTCATTAAAAAAAATAAAAAATCTAATATTATCTTTTGAAAGTTTATTGGAAACAATGAAGGTAAACAAATTAATATGAAATAAAAGAGTAACATAAAAAATTTAGTTATTAATGTTTCAATAGAACTTGAAAATGACATGTAAAAAAAAAATATATTTTTACTTTAAAAAGGCATATAAATATGAATGAAGAAAGTATTAAATAGTAAGTTCAAATTCAGTTACAAACTTGGGTGAGGCCAGCATTCTGTTCCGAAATCAGTAGCGATTTACTCGTCCTTTATATAGTTGTGTTTGTTTGCGCTTAGTATTCCCGTCATTTCTCAACTAAAAGAAAGTATTCTTATAATTTAGTAAAAACAAAGAGAAGAAAGTGCAACTTAATTTTTGAAGTCAAGTGAGGTCATATTAAACTTTTTTATGCTACATTATAATTTAAGTTGAGGAAAAACATTCATTTCAGGGTCAAATTAATAACTGAATATTTACTGAATATTAATAACTGAACTTTCATTAACAAAATTATATAAAATTTAGATTTATCTAAATGTAATAGATTGAGTTGGGACAATTTTTTGGTCTACTTTAGTAGTTGCTACTTAGACCATCGGATGTAGTTACCTGTTAACTATGTTTTAATTCATTTACATGATAAACGTTTTATAATCATTTCGAATCAGATATTCAAAAATTTGCATTAATTCCAATATAAAGCAATTGAAATTACGTGATAATAGACTAAAACGAGGAATTTTTATCACAACATCCATTATAAAATTAGAAATTTATTTTATTTCAGTAAATAAGTTAAGTGATTCGATATAGTGTTCATACGAAATATGTTTTAGTCGTACAAATTTTAGATGACCTTGACATTGCTGTAGAGTTAGGTGGCCTAATAGTACAATTCCACATGCGAAAAAGCTAAACAGTTTGCAATAAGAAAGACCACTTATTCAGTTGTTCCAATCGCCGACGAATTATGATAGAGATAAATTTGAAAAATATGGAGAAAAGTAAGTGAAATATTTGATAAGATTTTGGACGCATTTCTGCACCAACTATCCACTCTATTTGTGCAAAATAGTGGCATGTGAGATTTCTGTATTTTATTTTAATGATAACAAATTAACAATGACATGAGTGCCTAGTGTCAGTTCTAGAGACCAAGCAATTTTTTTAGCAAAATGCATATCTATAATGCAATATTAGTAGTTTGAATGGTAATTTTGATTCCAATTTAACTCGTGCAACTACTCAGAAGGTGATTGTTCATGGTATGGATACTAAACTAATATAATGATATTATAAACAGAAATTACATAATGTAAGTAACTGTCGATAAAAATAATTGTATAAATTAACTGGAAAAAAAAATTCCCAAATATAAATGACTGATATGAATTAATCACTTTTTTTTTTCTGTTATAAACAAAATAAAAAACTAATATAATGATCATAACACTATAATTTTGTTAATTAAGAGACATGGTCGAGGTCCCAATTCCAAAATGGCGTGTGAATTATTAATGAAAATGGTGTGTAGGGTTAGTGCAGTGTCCTCGTCATTTCCCAATTATTGGTTTCCTCATCATCCAATTTTGTAGTTTGCATCATACCATCGTTGACGGTCCAACCAAACGGTGCCAACAACTAGAAAGTCCGATATCGAATTTTTACCTTACCAAATATAGTAATAAATTAATAAAATATCATTATTATTAAAATTATATTTTCTCTCTTTTTAAAAAAGACTATATTTAAATGTTCTATATGATAAACTAATTACTTATTTTATTTAAACTTGCAAAAATTATTAATTTCGGAAAATCTTGATTATAAACTTTTTTCCTAATAATGTAATCGGGTCGGTTTACGCAAATTTTTAGCCATAACATATGGTTCCTAAATAATGGTGTTGATGTTTGTTGAAAAAGAGATAAGGGAAATAATAATAAAATAATTCCAGTGCTCCACTACCAAACATGCTACGATTCCACTTTCACAAACACAATATGTTAACAAAAAATTGAGAATAAGTTGAGATAATAGCAACAAATAGGCTAATCACTCAAAAGTTTGAAGAAATTTTGGTCTATCTATTTATTTTTGAGTGATTAGAACAAATATTTTGTACTTATCAAGCTATTATAAAAATTCACATGGTCCATGATAGTAATCGAATTGACAAATTTTTATTCTTTAATACAGAGTAATTATTACTAAGCTTGTCGTGGTTGAACAAAAATCACAATTTTATGGTTGAACAAAAATTAAAATTTTATGGTCCATACCCAAATAAGACACGCCCTATCATTTTCGAAAATGGAGTTATTTTTATACTTTTTTGAAATTTGGATATTTGTTAAATAACATTGAATTGCTAGTGGAGACAGATGATATGTCCTCTTAAAACAATTAAAATTAGATTCATCGAAAAAAGTAAGAATTTAAAATTAAAGAATATTTACGTGTCATCTAACTGAAGAAACATTTAATTTAGCGTAGAAATATACGTAGAGTAAAAAAAAAATGCTATTATGATCATTGATAGATTAAAAAAAAATTGTTAGCCATACAATTACTCTTTTAAAGAATGGATTTGACTTGGATGAAGTATTAAATTCTAATTTTGAGTTTTCATAACAATCTATCAAAAAGAGAACACAAATGTAAGAGAGTGGATAATGAGCTCTCGAATACTCTAATATGATTTGAATTTTTTTAATTATATTTTGTGTCTCGTGTTTTATTCTTTTTTAAAATTGTCACGTAACTCATAGAATAAATATAATAACTTCAACTTCATGGAAATATCTAACAAGATATCCTTATCAAAATATAAATGACAAAAAAGAATGAGATCTTGAAGAGAGTTTTTTCTATATTTGGATAAACTGTTTTCCATATTTGAGATTATGGTGGTTATAATTTTAATAGAGAATACAAAGAAAACAAAGAAGCCATGTTATTACTACTTAAAGGTCGATGACAATTTATTGATATCTAATTTTCTTTCACACAAAGAATTATATTTATACATATACTAATAGTCTAATATTGTCAAAACATAAGTTTTCTGAAATGTTAAACTAATAGAGATTTCATTTTGTTGGATTTTGCATATAAGAAGATTGATTAAATTCAAAACACAATAAAAATTTGCAATTCTCCAAATGTATTCAAAACAAAAATTTCAAACGGGCTTTGCTCTTAATCAATTCACAGGCAACCAAAGAATAAAACTAGATGAGCTCTCTATAATTTTGGTGTAGGAAAAAAAAGAGAGAATTTATGGCTGATATGAACTTATGACAATAATTCTTGTCTATTAGCACTATTTTTAATCCTTCTAAATAAGATCATGTTATCATCTATTAATACGGTAATATAATAATTTCATAATAACATAGTAATATAATATAATAAGTTACACGAAACGAGTTTGTAGGTTATACTAACCGCATGAAAATTATTTTTAGTTTTTCGCACCAACTCTAAACAGAAAAGCCCGCTCCAAAAAAAGAAAGATGGAAATAAAATGGGCTTATTATTGTAAGCCCCGCCCAATTTAAAAACTAGAAAGGCACCTCGAAATACCGGACCGAAACTACATGCCGCTGTAAAACGCGGTGAGTTGTGCTTGTGCCCGACTCGTTCTCCCAATCTCGCTTCCGAAGTTGCAGAAATGGCGAAAAACCAAAAGGCAAATAGAAAGAGAAAGCATGAAGAAGAACAAAATGCAGAGCGATTTGAGGAGGAAGCTGAAATGGAGGAAATCGAGGAAGCTGAAGAAGAAGTGGAGGTGAAGAGAGACGAAGTCACGAGTTCTCGAAGCAAAAACAAGGAGGACAATCTGAAGAAGAAGAAGGAGAAGGAGGAAAAAGCTGAAAAGAAAAGTGAAGTTACGAATCCTCGGAGCAAAAATAAGAAGGAGATTTCTAAGGATAAGAAGAAGACGAAGGAAGAAATTGATAAAAAAGGTGAAGTTATGAGTCCTGGAAGCGGAAGCAAAAGCAAGGAGATTTCTAAGGAGACGAAGAAGAAGAAGGATGAAACTGATAAGAAAAGTGAAGTTGCGAGTCCTAGAAGCAATGCGAAAGTGGAGAATTCGAAGAAGAAAAACGAGAAAATTGATAAGAACAGCGAAATCCCGAACGGACAGAACAAAAAGGTAGATAAGAAAGACAAAGAGAAAGAGAAAGATGATGGTAATAAATCGAAGAAGTTGAAAACGGGTAGAGCAAAGGAGGACGAGGATGGTGACCGTAAGAAATCGAAGAAGTCTAAAATGGTGGTAGAAAAGGCAAATGAGAAGCCTGATCGTAAGGATTGTAAGAAGTCGAAAAAGGTTGAAGAAAAGGAGAATGCGACTGGTGATGGTAAGAAATCGAAGAAGAGAAAGGTTGAAGAGAAGGATATTGATGCTGGTGATGTTAAAAAGTCGAAGAAATCGATAAAAAATGAACAGAAGGAGGCTGAATCTGGTGCTGGTAAAAAATCGAAGAAATCGAAAAATGTTGAAGAGAAAGAGGATGAAAATGGAGCATTATACTCTTTTCCAATGGCTCGCATTAGCAGGATTATTAAGAGTGAAAATGCTGATATTCGCATGTTTTCTGAGGCTAACTTTCTGATCAATAAAGCCACGGTATGCTCTTCTCCCCCAATATTTTTCTGGATTAGGGTTTTGCCTGATTTCTCATTGTTGTGCATGTTCTCTGTTGTTCTGCATTTATCTTCCCCAGTTTGGTTAATTAGGGTTCTGCACTTTTATGTCTCTCTGATTAGTAGTTCTACGCATGTATTGTTTCTCTATGTTTATATGTTCTCAAGTTCCTTGACATTGCACACTTTCCATGAAGGCAGCATATTCTTATTTTGGATAAGTTTTCATGATATTAAATGAACAAGTTGGAATTGGAGTCGAATACGACCTTAGTATTTATGGAAATGATACTTGCAGTCCAAATTTCTCCCTTTGCGAGGTAGCGTAGATCAAAATTGCATTATCTAACCTTTTAATGGAGAAATTTGAGTGCATTTATATCATCCTTGTATATTCGATCCATTTAATGTTGTCATTTGCCTTCTAAGTGGAAAAACTAATGAAACTGAAATGGATCATACTTGTACTACTTGTTACCTTGAACGTTAATCTAGTTTCAACTGGACATTGCACTTATAAAGCAGTTACTAGGAACTACATGGCACCTATAAGGAGGTTTTCAGTTGGAGTTTATCAGGATAGAGCTAAGTATTATTGCTCATGGGTTCACGCTCATAAAAGAAAGTGCAAACACACACACACAGAACACATTCATTCAACTTCTATAGACTCACTTATAAACACACTCAGATGCATAATAACTAATATAATATGATTAGCCTAGTTGTCATAAATTTTGGTAAAGGATGAGGTGCAGTGTTGTCGTATAGCATATGACTCATATACATGAACGGAGCATAGAGCCCATTTGGTAGACCATTTGGTCGAGTAATAGAACTTCTATGTTAAAAAAGAAAAGGAAAGAAAAGAAAGGAAACAGTTTGCTTTATGCAACTTCTTGCACAAGTAACTTTTCTAGTGTTTACAAGCGACAATTAACTGCAGTTACATATAGTAATACTTACAATAAGAAATCCTTTTAGAAGCTAATACTACGTATCAATTTGTGTTTGTTTTATGAGAAACTGTATTTGTGACTCTATGTAAATTGGGTGAACTTGCAGTTTGTTTCTCTTGAAGCTCATCTTGATTTATTGTTCCATTGTTGAAGGAAATTTCAGCAAAAATTCCATGACTACGAGCCAATGACTTAGTTCCGCTGTTGTTAATAAATGTGCCAAATAATAGTATGCATTGATTTTAATTTTACACTTAATCTAGTAAGTTTATTGAAGATAGTATATGGATGGTGATGTGATTTAAACAAGGGCATTAACAAAGTCTTGTGGGGCATATATTTGGTACATAGGTATAGGAGTGAGAATGGAATGGGGGTGCAAATGACGATGAAAGGTTTATGAGATACTATCCTCATGGGAGAATCATTACCTGTTTGTTATTGAGTGGCTCTATCAAATATCACCAACCACACATGGGAATGATTATTCCATATAGAATGATCACCCGATATCTGGCCCTATATTGGAGAGTCAAATGAGCAATCACTCTTGATAGCCTTCTTTATTAGGACATAAGTATTTTTTAATGGGGTTAACGAATCAATGCAGAATCTCCATTGGAGGAAATATAGTTATAGTTTAAGAATCTTGGGCGTTTTTGGATTCCTATAATCTTCTTTAGATATAAATAAATTTACAGGAAACAAGAACCCCACAATCTCTAGCTCTAAAGGAGTCACCTAATTCATCAGTAAATGGGGAAAATTGTGTTTAAATGTTTTTTAATAGGTGAATAGGACTTCTATTTAGAACCTTCTTCACAGTGAAGCTACTACCATATGAATATGAATCTTATATTCACACGCAGAAGTTCTGAACTTATGAAGAAAGTATACTACTGTAATAACATGAGGACAGTGTCATGCTAATAGAGAAGCTTAGAAACTTCCTTTGAATCTTTTATTTTTGGTAAATTACGGGGAAGGAAGCATATAAACTATATATATATGTGTGTGTGTGTGTGTAGATATAATATATATAGGCCACACACCATAAACTTAAATTGAAGGTCCATTTTCACTACATTAATACTTTGCAGTATCATGTATGGGTTCTTTTGTGGCAATTAGTACTTATTACATTCATAAAGCATGAACACCTCACCATGTGTGTGAACTGCCCCTTTGATCCTATATTGTGTGCATTTAGTTATACTTTATTGTTGTCCACAGAAAACTTATTTGCTGATTGACCCTTATAGAACTTATAATGATGTCTGATTACTTTAGAAGTTTAGATACATTTACCATTCTAGTTGTTTATAAATGGAAACTTCTTAGGCAAGGGGGAATAGCAATTCTCTTGTGTTTTCCTGCTTTTGGACTTATGATAGGGTTATAGAGCCGTGTTTCTGTCAGCATCACTGCCAGAGTGCCTTCAATTGGTTCATCTATAAATCGTAATGCTAATATACTAGGAATCCGAGTTACTCACGAATATCTGGGAAGTGAAGTGAGATGTAGGAGTTGGTGCAAGAAAAACAATAGAATCAATGTTGGTGGCTGGAACTTCAATGAGAGCCGTGAGAAGTAAGGTTAAATTGGTAGATGTTAGGAGCACCACTTTTTTGAGCAACTGCTGGAGGTTTTCCCATTGTAGGAAGCAGAGGCCACATGGTTCTTAAGTACTTATAATGCTTCATTGTCTCAGGAGTTGGGACAATTTGTTACGTGAAACTGATTTTTTGTTGGGGAACATATGTTTTACAGCATCAATATTCCAATGTTTCTACTCAGCTTGAGTATTGCTACATACCTTCCTAATTTATTTTTGTTTTTGTTTTTTGCAGGAAAAGTTTCTTGAACTATTTACCAAGGAGGCATACACATTTGCTTCCCAGGATCACAAGAAAAAAGTTGATTTCAAGCACTTATGTAATATCTCTTCACTTGCTCTATGAGTTTATTAGAAATTATTTGTGGCATGTCATCTTTTCAGTTAGCAATTGGGAGTTTAACCAGTGAACTGTTTAATGTATCAAAACAGTTTCTTGCTCCATATGTTGTTGCATTTTCGTTTGATATTGTCCATTGTCCAGAAGGCAAAGTGTTTGATATTTTGGAGTTTGTGTGAACTGCAGGTGATTCTACAGGTAAATTAGTCACATAAATGTGGGAAAGTAAGAATGCCACATTATAGATATACG
This sequence comes from Centella asiatica, assembly GCA_014636745.2. Taxonomy (NCBI): domain Eukaryota; kingdom Viridiplantae; phylum Streptophyta; class Magnoliopsida; order Apiales; family Apiaceae; genus Centella; species Centella asiatica. The sequence continues at coordinate 31,505,549 of CM025787.1, forward strand.
GAGTATCATATATAGATGTATGTATGGGTGCATGCATGCATGCATATGTATCTTTATGGTAATGTAATTGTTTTTCAAGATATTAATATTCAGCCTTTTGTGCAAAGTCAAAAAGTTTGTGAAAGCGAATTAGAAGTATTATTCTCATTATATTAGTGTGGCTGAGTGTAAATATTAAGGTGGTTCTTATTAAGGTGGTTCTTTGAACTTATGTCATATACAATCAAGCTAACGTCTGAATATGAGGAAAGGTAATAAGATTGTATGCAGAGTAATGCTATGCGAGGGTGAGGAGAGAGAATTACATAATGGTGACAACATTTGGTTCATTATGTGGAAGAAAGTGACAATAGAGGAGCCATTTGTCTCCTTCAGAAAAATGTATGTTGTTGGAGTTAGGCTGTTGTTTTTAGTAAGTATATTGAAATAATTGAAATTAATATGTCTATGGTGTTAGTCGAGGACAAAAGGATACCATTAATATGGAAAAGAATATTTGTTCATTTTATTTGTTAAAAGGAGAAAAAAATCTTATATTTATATTGCAAGGTACATTTACAACCAAATTTTACCAAGTAGCATTACTCATGAATTATAATTTAATAGATTATGTCCACAATATCACTTTGTTGCCCTTAAGTTATGTCTCAAATATAGTTTTATCAGTCATTATCGATAACTCATGGTATGTAATCTGATTGTTATAACTCTCTAAGTGCACAAGCCCCTTCTCTTCTATTATTGTGTACAGAGACCCAAGGAACTGCCACTATCCCCTTCCCACTTCCCGGTTACTCTCTTCCGCCCCTTGCTTCTGATTATTTAATTTATATCATCCCAGGTTGATACCGTTCTGGTTTGCCTTTTTTTAATCACCTAGATTCTATCTGCTCCTGCTTATTTTTCCTGAGAATATAGGATTAGACTTCAATAATGGTGTTTCTAATCACCAATGACATTTAGTCTAAAGAGTTTTTTCTTTCACTGTTGCTTCAGCATCTGTTGTTACTAAAAGGAGGAGATTTGACTTTCTTTCAGGTATCATTTATTCCTCCTTTAGTGTCTTATTTTCCTTTTGAGAACAGCATCTATGATATGTATTTGTATCTATATTGAACATACCTAATTACTTATATGCTAGCTTTATAGTATTTATAAGATGAGTACAAACATACCTATGTAATGCTTTCACCGTCCAGTAACTGTTTATGTGTATAGATTTTGTGCCTGAGAAAGTGAAAGCTGAAGATGCCTTAAAGGAGATACCATCCGGTGAGACATGATTGTGCTGGAGGCTGAAGTGCAAGATTCAGATGTCGTATACATGGATATTTTGGTAAAGGATGCTGATAATCAAGTAGAAGAAAGTTGAGTTTCAAACTAGAATTATAAATGTATACATCTCTCGGTGAAAGCAATTTTTTCTATGCAATGTCGACTGTAACTTCGTAACTTGTAAATCTTTATCGTGCATTAACTGAAGTGGTGGCTCTATTACTCGGGAAGTGTCTGAAACCAGTCCAATTGTATGTTAATGTTGAATAGGTTGGGCAAAAATGGTACGATTTCTTGGGAAACAATTTCGGCTAATTATTACGTTTTCTGTGACTACTAGAAATTATTCTGCTCGACTGATAAAATGGAGGAGTTGAAAAATGTATTTATATTTGTTGAGAGAAGTATAGGATACAATCCAATCGAATATTGATACGATATGATGTTTTAATAATAAGGATAGATTATTAATGTTCTAACTAAAAACCTCAGAAGCATATTGACATCTGACGGTATCGAGTAACATATACGTTGTAAATATCTTTTTAGGCAAAAATTTTTATTAATAGTGAAAGATTTGATCCAAAAGATTTGGAATCAAAACTGCACTAAGGAACTGCCACTACTGCTAAAATTAACCATATGGCAATCCCACGAAACTACCTAGCCAAAAGATAGAAGATTGAAACACAAGTACTTATTAATTATTTAACTTAAAATTTTCAATTAAAAAGAAAAAAGAAAGGGGTGAAAAAGGAGAAGATATAGATTAATGTCCAAGAAGAGAGATTACATTTGAGGACTAATTACTCAAACTTGTATGTTGTTTATTCAGAAATTTGAAAAGATTAGCAAACGAATTTTCGGAAATCAATTCCTATAAACTTACATTTTCCTAAAGTACACCATACACAAAATTATAGATTGCATCTTTGTACAAATTTATGGGGCCTCATTATTTCATTATTGTGAAGTTTACTTCTTCTGGTCTTCGTATCATCTGTCCTTTAATGATATGTAGTATTTTCCATAACTTTTAAAAGTTGTAGTTCATAACCCTCAGCCTCATGTAACCGGTATACAATACCCGTTTGTTTCAACTTAAAATTATGGTATTTTAAATTTTGGCAAATCCTTATATTGGTGAAAAAATCGCAAATCCTTGTTTAATTTTTTTTTTTTGCAGATTTGATTTGTTTGTTATAATGTATGCATTGAACCTCAATTAGGTTAAAATGTTATTGTTGTCATACTGGCATGGGTAGGCTTTGTGGTGTAACAGGGACAGATGGGAACTAAACATGGTGTGACCAAGTAACCACTAGCCAACCATACAAAAACTTTATACTATCATAACTTTTGTATAGAAACTTACAAAGCTTTCTACTTAAGTTACGCTCAATTATAGCACTCTAGACTGTCTGCGTAGCATTATGTGTATGTTCATAAACTTTTTATTTGCCACAACCACTTGAGATATCCTTCTGTTTTTCCTGCTTTCTCAAGCAAACCATCTGTTGTTGTAACAGTATCATCATAGTACTTTTGTTTCAAATCTCATATACATAAAAAATAATATGGATCCGAAACTTGGTGAGATGAGATTTCTTGATCCGTTATGTAATTCATCCCCTAATACAAATGTTTAAAAGATTGCTATCATCAGATCTTTGTTTTTTAGCCCCTATGTATTGAGTAATTAAATTCCTACTTAGCAACTTCTCGGTACATGATGCATGAATGAAATATAGTTTGTAATAGTAAAACCGCTCTGGTTAATTTGTAAAACACAGGAATTGTTGTTTGCGAGTATGACTCTGGTTCAGATGCAATAGTTTTTCTACTGAAAATTGGGTAAACTTAGAATTAATATCACAAAATTCACTCCGAAATCATATCATATGAGAGGGTAGGATGTAATTAGTTTTTAAGACTGAAATCGCAACTTCTCACCAACTGAATTCATTTCTTCATACAAATTAAATATTTCTTCAAGTGTCCATAACAGCTCCACTACACCAAACAAGATATCATTTCTATGATTTTATCCCACATCTATAAAACTCCTCACTCTCTTCCTTCAAAAACCATTCCCACTTCAAAACACATTCAATAAAAAAAAATCAAACCTCACAATACTAAAACAAAAAACCTTAAACATGAAAACCAACATTCTGTTCTCCGTCTCAATTTCACTTCTGCTTCTCTTCCAATGCACCTCCACCACCCTAGCTCAGTCGCCGGCCCAACCCCCGGCACCCGCTGGCCCGACCAACATCACGAAAATCCTCGAAAAAGCCGGACAATTCTCAACCCTAATCCGTCTCATGCAAACCACTCAAGTGTCTGATCAAATCAATACTCAACTCAACAACTCAAACCAAGGCCTAACAATTTTTGCACCCACAGACAATGCATTCTCAAACCTCAAATCCGGAACCTTAAATTCTCTCACGGATCAACAAAAAGTCCAGCTAATTCAGTTCCATGTCTTGCCAACTGTTCTTTCCACTTCACAGTTCCAAACCGTTAGTAATCCGTTAAGAACACAAGCTGGAAACAGCAATGCTGGACAGTTTCCGTTAAATGTAACAACTTCTGGTAATCAAGTGAATGTATCAACAGGAGTTAATGAAGCAACTGTGGCAAATACTATCTATACTGATAGTCAGCTTGCTGTTTATCAAGTTGATAATGTGCTACTTCCTTTGGCCATGTTTGGGCCACCGGCCCCAGCTCCGGCTCCGGGCCTCGCCAAGAAGCCCAAAAAAAAGTCCGGCGGGCCTGCCGATACCCCGAGTTCAGATGATGGGACCACTGCAGATGCATCTGGTGCAGTTGGGCTTACTTTGCATGGACTGGGAATGGGATTTATTATTGCATTGGTGGTTGGTTTATTGTTGTAACAACGTTTGGTGTTGGTGATTGTTGAAGTGGGCGCGGATCAAGTTGTTTGGCGGTTGGAGTGGTTCTCAAATAATTGCATCTCTCGTTATACAAGTGGTCCTCTTTGTCATGAGATCTAGTGAAGTAAAAATTGAATTTTTTTGAATGGGATTTTGAGATTTTTTTTAATTTCCTTTTCTATATATTGTTTAATTCTTCTTCTTCTATTTTTTTTTTACATGGGGGATTTACCCTGTTAAATGTACTTGCTTGTAAAAATTTTTGGAAAATCAAATCAGTCATTGTTGATATCTTTTTAAACTACTTTAATCAATATGAACTTGATTAGAAGTGAGAGCATGGGATTGAAGATTGTATTCCTTGGTGCATCGGGCAAAATTTTTTTGATAAAGTTCTCGTTTAAAAAATGAAAGATCCAATTTTTCCAAATTTAAAATCTTAATTTCAAATATTTCAGCACTACAAAAGCCTATTGTGCACAAAACTTTTTACCTTTCCAGTGAGTCTGGGGTTGTGTGCATTAATGGTTGTCAGGAGGACTTCATTTCGTTTTTCAGTCATAGTATAGAAATTGAGATTTGAGTTTATTGTTTAGTGATTTTGTAATAGGTGCCCGAAAGACCTAACAAATTGATAACTAAATAAGTCATAAATAGGTAATGGACAACCATTTAACGTGTAAAATTGTTATTCATGAATCCATTGAATAACCCATTTGTCAAGGGAAATTGACGATATAATCGTGTTTCAGGCAAACATTATATTATGATATAATGACTACAATGAAAGGAATTTCTTCATAATACACTTTCAGGTAGTGTATTTTATAATCTAAGCAACAAGCAGTATTTTGTAATATGCAGAAAGCTGAAAATAAGTTGGTGAATTTTTGAATTGGTGCCAGCCAACATATCTGGGAGTACCATATAAACAACACCGCGCCATCAAGTAGAGAAAAAGATATGTACTTCACTTCAATATACTGCATTTCAAGAAATAGGAGAATCTGTTAATATTAGTTTCTCAACTATTCCTAGTACAAAGCTAAAGAGATCTAAAAAAAGGAACAAATTTAACATAAAATAGAAATAAAACAAAGTACAATATGTATCTTTAAACCTTGCTAAGAAAATGATGTGAATGACAGAACTTACTTGTATATGTAACTGGCAATGCCCAGAATAATACATAACAGAATGATGTCAATACAGAAGTTCCGGCTTGATCTTATCTGAAAGGAGATTAAAAATATGAATAAAATGGTAACTAGCATAGAACACAAACACACACTCAAATATTGGGAAAATGTAACCAAAATAATTCCAACCAAGACTCAAATTCATTTACCTGATTAAGATTTTCCTTTAGCCTGACATTAGTATTCTTGAGGTTTGTTGTCGCCTTATCCACCTGCAAAAACGCCACAGTTTCATTTTGTTGATGATCCATCAAAGAGTTCTTAGATCAGATCGAACAGGGTGTAAGATGAAAAATTTCGGACCTTTGTATCAATTTCATCTATCAATGGTACTTGCCTATCTAATTCCTGTTCAAAACAGTGAAAGTTCATCAGTTCTTTTCTCAATCCGCCCCCCCCCCCCCCCCCCCCCACCCCCACCTCGAAAAAAAAAAATTCGCTGGAAACAAATGGAAAATGAACAAGACCAACCTCATTCATATCGTGAGCTAAATTTTTCAACGTGTTTAAACCCTCGGATATAATGTCCAAACCTTCATCCTGTGCATAATAAGAAAGCAAATTTGGTAAAGGCTGTTGTGTTCATCGCCCTGCACATAATAACTGCTCCAGCCACACCACAAACAAAAAATGTACACACAACATACTCCATGTAAGATAGCAATTCAAGACAGTAACTTTCCTGTTTCATTTTCCTCATCTCATATTCACTTCTAAACTCACTTGATTCTTCACTCTGTTCAAAATAACCTTCGCCAAAGTTGCCATCTGCAAAATATAAAACAAAGTTGAAATAATTTATAAGAAAATTGTGAGAAAATTCAATTACATAATCTTGTATTAAATCAATATATATATATAGCAATCACCAAGAAGACTATATACTGAACAAGTAATACAGACTCAAAATATCAAGTAGCACCTGAGTCGAACTTAAGTTTGTCGCGACTAGATGAAGCGCCACAACCTCCACTTTGAGCAGCTGCAATGTTAGTTCCATCAGGTATGGCTTGAATCCTTTCTGGTAATGCAAGCACCATATCGCCACGGGCTTCTAGTTCTTCTTTTGAAAGCCCTTTCACCTGTCGGAAATTATATATCTCTTCACTAGTTATAAAAATGGCGTTTAAAAAAAATCTATATAACGATCATATGAACACAGATTTTCAACGATTTACCGTGCCATTGCACTGATCAAGTCACATATCATGCATCCTTTACATTTCTATCTAATCGAAAAGAGCGAGTCAAACTACTAAATGACAAATAATAACAGAAGGTTCATGAGAAAAACGACTAGTGCAATATACTTCGTAAAAGATCGAGAGTATATGAAGGCAAAATCAGATATGCATATATGGTAGTACCTTTTTTTGTGCTAATTTCTGCAATTTAGGGACTTCATCCATCAAACGTGCCTTCATTCGACGAATCTCAGCATTCATTGCAGCAACAGAAGCCCTATTTGTTTGCACTTGAACCATCTCCGCTTTCTGAACGATAGATCAAATATTATCCAAATCAATGACAATATATTAACACATGATAATCATCAATACATACATATCATATTATGCAAACTCGATATTCAACTAACGATAAAAATAATCATCTGCTACCAATCTCCATTTGTCCATATATAAACAATTTTTTATCTCCCGTCCCAGACATATGGCTAGTTAAAGATTTTGATAGTTGTCATTTAAGCTAAAACAAACGGAATTATATAACAGCTACCATATCTACATATTTAAGTATTTTATTAAAATCTCAATCATCGTTCACCATATAGATGGAGGACCGAAGATGATAATAATTGTTCAAATCTCGTTAATCATATATACATTGTATATATAAGAAAATGAAATGAAACCTGGAGGGTGGATTCAATTTGAGACTCGAAGGAGGCGTAGAGGCGAGCGAAGGCGTCATCGCCATGGGCGTTGAGTTCTCGCTGCTTGTCAATGTCATACTTTTCATATTTTTTGCAAATTGCATCCACTCGAAACAGAATGTCGATCACGCTCATTTTGCTATTCTCTTTATTATTTTCAATCTACCTACCGGAAAATAAGTTAGTTACGGCGGAGCCGTGAATGGAGGAGAGAGAGTAACGTCGCCGATGACTATATTACACTATGTAATTTCTGTCTCAACTCAAGAGAAAAAAAAATTAAATAAATCGATGGGCTAACCGTACAAAGCGGATGTTAGGGACAGAACTTGGCGGGAGCAATAACACGACTAATGACTACGGAAATCTTCTATTTTTTTGTTGGTAATTTCATTTTTTTTATAAATAAGATCAACTTCCTTGGTTCTCTAATACTTCTGTGATAATTTAAAAAATAATAATATACATTGCATTACAAGTTTAGTGGTTAAAGTATAAAACTTGTTTCTTGAAGTGTCTTAAACACATTTTACAAACTTTACAATTGGTTGTTTTCTTGTATCTTTGTTTTGGATTTCAGATATTAAGAATGGTCTCGATATTTATGCATTACATGTTAGTACTAAGGATTGTACGAAGCTAAGAATATAGGGGTAGTATTTTCTATTGCTCTGATTGTGCAACCAACAGTGAGAGGGTTTAGTTTGTATAATCGTATATGAGAAAGATGCCAACAAAACCAACTTCCAAATAAATCGTTTAATAAAAAATATCCCTCCAAATAATAAAAATAATATCCAGAAGAACGCAATATATGACCTAATTTGGCAACTATACACCATAATATTAACAGAATTCAATTGTGAACAAATTGTATACAGGTCTGACTTGCTTATGCAAAGGAAAAAGAAAAGAGAGAAGTAATCGAAGTTGCTACAGTTCGACGTGAGATGCACCCAAACTTCTCTACTCGTTTTCCTTCCAATTTTCTTCTGGAGACAAGTCTGCCTAAATGCTTGCTACCAAGATTTGCAGATTAGCTGTCAAACATTTCTGCAGCCATATAATGTTTGCGCACCATCCTTCTATAATCTGCAAGTAAAAGTTTCGGGATGATAAATTTAGCTTACCAAATAAAGCATCTTACCATTATATACATACACCACAAATATTTGATATCGAGTCTCTTCAAACTTTTAGAGCTAAGACGTATAATTCTAAACAAAACATTCATGAATCATTTAGCAGTGGAAGGAAAAATTAGAAATAAGAATAATAATTTAAAAAAAGAAAGGAAAAGAGAGCATATGAATCAAAATCTTTCCCATAATCAGCCAGGCTGACAAAAAATAGACAAACTCAGAATTGTCACATTAAACGTCTCCTAGTATTATGGATATTGGCAGTGAATGACATCAAGTAAAATAGAACAAGTATCAGAGGTATATTGATTTAACACTGAGATTCAGCAAAATATCAGGATGTCCACAAATCTTAAAGTAGGATCCTAATAAGAGGTTAAGATAGCTTAAAGTAGGATCCTAATGTTCTTTTGCAAGAACCGTAGTAAATAGATAGGTCAATATGGGGGTACGGATAAACCATGTAAGATCAAAGATATTATTTCAGTTATCATTAGCTGATTAGCTCAACTGTGCTTAAGCACTAATTAAAAAAAAAGGAGTCCATCAAGGATACATCTGATGTTTCTACAGCATTAACAATAGGGCAACTACTTTCTCAATACAAACCAACTAGAGGTTGATACTAGAAGAAAATGATTACAGATATGTACTGAGACCATTTGTAACACTAAAATTCCTGGCTAAAAAGAGTTTAGAATTATAATACATGTCTGTCGCGTATCACAAAAATTAAACAAGAGCAAGAAAAGAAATTGAATGCATGGCATAGTGTAGATATAAGATAAGCCAGTACACCTTCTTGATTGTTCCAAAGTGCAGCGGCAGAGCTATTGAGAGGACTATCAATGTTGGGTTCTGCATGTAAGAGTTGGAAAATTAGTGAAGAGAACATACATAGAAATCTGGAAGTTTTTGCAATTGAATATCTGACAAACCTCCTAATAGACTTTGGATGGACAAAAGAATAGTTCTACAATCATAAGCTGATGACCACTTGTCCTGCAAATCAAAATAGTATCATTAGCATCTTCTTCAAGATTTTTTTTCATAAACTTGATGGTTGGACATGGCCCTTTTGCATTTTTAATGGGTATAAACACGTGGTATGAAGATGATCCACCGATTTATAATTTTCAATTTGAAATCATTAGAAGAAAAAGAGTAGTTGAAGTAAAACAATGCTGTAGTTAGAAATGCAGTAGCACTTCTTAATGTTGGATATGTAGACTACAGCTAGATACATACTTATTTCTAAATAAATCACTTTAAAAGTTCCTATAATTAGAATCAATCAATCAATCATGTAGGAAATTGGGCACTAAAGCTCCAAAATCTCTGGCTTCTACATGGCCCACTCCTAATGAGTATCATGAAAGAATACAAAATTTAAAACCAGTTCACTTGAATGCTATAATACACGTCTCTAGACTCTAGTAGACCACATTCACTCTTACTTTAAGCCAATATAATTGAAGATGTTCAATACCTGAAGAATGTCTAAGCAAATGTTTCCATACTGATCAACATTTGGATGGAAGCATGTTGTCTCGAACTTAACTTGGGGGGGCTTGAAAGGATAGTCAAGAGGAAAGCGCAGAGAGAGTTTGTAAGATAAACCCTCGTACACAGTTCCTCTACCACCCTCAATAGTACCAATCCAAGTAAAGATATTCTCCCCTTCAGGGAAGGCAGATACTCCAAGATCTCCTCCAGTCATCTGTACGTGTGAACAAGCAATTACGAATCTCACATTAAATCCCCAGCAACATGTCAATTACAAAAACTAATATAGCATCAACGAATATAATCAAGCCTATGTTGTTTGGAGAAACCAGTAACCAGTGAAGTGGCAATGGAGTTTGACTTTAGATCTTCTGTGACACATCATTTCAACTTTACACAATGATATATCTCTCCCATCACTATGTACCAAATTAGTTTAGTCTTTTTGGATTCAGTAGAAAACATGTTACAACATATGCTGCAAGGAATGATAACTTTACAAAATATAAATGAGACACACGCACACATGCGCGCACATACACACGCACACCCACACTAGAATCCTAAGATGAAAACCTTGAAACCCAACACTGCAGCTTTAGAGAAGAGTTGTTTTTGAAGTTCAGCACTATAATGAACTAAGGTAGCTGAATTCCTAGTCATCCTAATTTTTTGTTAGCCATAAACTGTAAATAGTACAAGGACAATAACCGGTTGTAAATGCAATCTGTCATAGTCTCTTGTCCCTTAAACTAATCTAATTGAAGATAGTAACAGGTTAAGTAGAGTAACTAATCTTCTTGGTGATATACTAGTAATATGAACTACATTTATAAATTACAAGTACCCCCAACATTTATACTAGTAATATGCAATGAGCAGAGAGTAAACTAGTAGAAGCATCTCAAAATACCAATGCTACACTACTTTACAATTGTACATCATATAGTATTAAATTTTGAAACATGAAGAAATCATTCAAGATTAAGTAAGAAAAAGAAATTCGTTCATATATTACAGATACAATCTGTTACTTAACCAGAATATATCCCCATGAAAGTAATTATACAGCAAACTTGTGAATTACATATCAGGTCGAAAACCTGTTTATTTGAGTGTGTAATCAGTTTCTACCAAAATACCAAAAAATATGATGAAACCAATCAAACTCTAGATTACTAACAGAGTTTTTCAATCTACTTCATTATTAAGTACTCTACTCCGAGTAAACGGGCTATAATCACCACTAGTTATTTCAAACAAAAACTTGAATATTAAAAAAATAAAAAAAAATTCTACACGAAACATTCCTCTAAGATTAAGCGTTTATTGCAAGTAAGTCTATACAAAAAAGCTTGAAAACAGACAAAAATCAATCCAAAAGTGCAAGCAAGTCTATATATTACATATACACAAACAGATATGTACCATAAGAGACATAAGCTCCTTCTGCAACCTACAGAAGAAGAATCAAATATAAGTAACCAAATCTTAATCAAATCAGTCAAAATGATGAAGAAAAGAATAGGGGAATCCAATATTAGGATGAAGAAATTGACCTCTGAGTAACGGAATTGGAATCGACGGTATTCAGAGAAGCCTTGCCTTGCTTTGAAGGAGTTGCAGTGGGCGACGGTTGCTGATGACGGCGATGCGGATCATCTCCGTCGTTCCGAACCTCCATTATTGTTATAATTATTTTATCTCGAAAATAATTTCGGATGATGATAAAACCGGATATATATTGATTACTACTTCACTAGTTGACTTTCTCTATCATTTTTCGATTAATGAATGATTATTTTTTTTATTTTTTTGATAGAAAAATGTGGAGTAGTATTTGCTCAACAGAAAAAATTGTAGCAATAACAATGCTACGCATACTTTAGTTAAAAGAGGCAGGTAATCTATAAATGAATCCAAGTAATAATGTAATTTGTAACGTGAAATAAATAAATTAACGTAAGGCTAAAATAAAGGAGGTGAAACTTTATATATATATATATATATATATATATATATATATATATAT
>CM025787.1:31517602-31570666 GCA_014636745.2 Centella asiatica
TATATATATATATATATATATATATATATATATATATAAAATTGAATGAGACCGTAAAATGTAAGTAATTGATGATGAAAGTAGTAAGTTAATTTGATATAAGGGTAAGAACAAAAGATGAAAGATGAGCACAATAATAAATGTAAATAAATTATTATTGATAAAAATAATTATTTATTTATCTTTATATATAAATTTCTAGTAAATTTTAAAATTCTACACAAATAAACTTTAATATCAAACCCAAGTAAATGGGACTACCTTCATCTACGATTCTAGGAGTGAGCACGTCTATCTAGCACCCTATAGTGCACATGAAACTGATTATACATCAAAACTTAAATGATTTTGATAAAATTATATTAATCAAATTGCAATTGTAGTTTTGATCTTTGAAAATGTAAGCATATTATAATAATTTTGATTGTTTATTCTTGTTGTGAGTCACACTAATATATATATATATATATATTCACTTTCACCCTTTATTTCAAATTTTATTGTGTCTAACGTAACTCTATAGATATTAGATGTTGAAATCTAGTTAGGAGGAGTGAGTTGTTATTAATACTTGTGATTGTGGACGTGGAAATCATTGTACTAAAGAGTATAGAGTCACCTGTAGAGAATTCGATATCTTCTAATGGTGATACACTATGACCTAACTGTTTTGATTTTAATTTGACTATGGCAGCAAAGCAACCTTATTCAGATATCATTATCACTTCTACACCTTTCGCTATGCTCAAGTTGACTTTCTTATTGATTACTTTTCGAACAGGAAGTTACTAAATGGAAATTCATGTATGCTAATCAATCTGACACTTAACACAGTATTATGAATATATTTGGTGTGCATACATTTTATTATAAGAATGAGTCTTTTCTTTTCACACTCACGATATTTATGTTTGCATGAATATATGAAGAAAAAAAATTTTGATTAATAAGAATGAAAAATAATCATATAACACGGGAATCTTAAACCCACATTAAAGTGTGTGATATTCAAATTATCATCACAACGTAATCTATATACACAATAGTAATAATCATTGTCACCTCCATTCAACCATAAACACCATCAGCCCCAACTCAATTACTACAACTACCACCATCACCGTTGTCGTTGACACTGTCACCCTTATCCAACAACAATGACCACCACCACTCCAATCCAACCACTCTACCCGATCAACACCATGCATCACCCCTTATCCAACCACAACGTACTATCACAACCACCATCACCATCCTAAATCAACCACCACCGCCACCACTACCCTATCCAACCACCACCACCTTCTACCCAATCACTATTATCACCGTCATTACCCTACTCAGCCACCACTACTACCACCTTATCCGACCACCATATACACAACTTACTATTGTTACTATATCTTTTCATTATTATTTAAGTTTGTATTATAAACATAGTTAGACGCATGCAAATGTGAGTATGATGATATTAAATTAGTATCATTTCTACGTATCTTATAATCATATATGATATAATATTCTCATTCCCAAACAAATATTCTTACGTTTCAAATGTAACCTATATGCTTTTGGAATCGATCCGATCTAAATAATGTAGACTTATTGCTCTAGATAATTACAATGATGGTGACAGTTTTAAAGTTATAGAACATATCAAACTAATAATAGTAATCCCTCGTTTTCTTTTACTAGCTTTTCTACTTTAATTCACGCATATCAAATTAGATCAATCATTAATTAATATGCATAATAATATTAAATTTATTGGTTCTATATCATGATTTTCCTTATCTAATTTGCATGGAAAAAAAAACTCATATTTTCATGAAATATAAAAAGGGGAGTAAAAAAACTCGTATTTACCTTGAAATATAAAAAAAATTAGAAAAAAGAACTAAACTCAGAAAAGGCCACTAAAAGACGAATAATTTGTGTTATAAAATTATACTCAATTGCACCATGTTCTTTTTTAACTTTATCTATTCAATAACATTATAATAAAAAAGAAAATTACGTAAATATTTATCTTATTGCGGAACTGATGAAGTATACAACGAATTTAAGTCTTTATGTAACTCTTTTTTTTTTTTTTTGGACTCAGATGGAGTATGTAAGTATAATACTTTACTTAAAAAGCATTAACGTACAAAGAGAGAAAAATTAATAATGATCCATTACTATGTAATAGTAATTAATATTTATTAATTTCATATACTAGTTCTCCTTCCAAATGAGAGTACGTTGTTGCATATCAACCTCTACCTGTGGAAATATAACCGCTTGTGAAGCATTTCTCGACTCGGGGACTACAACATCACCTTGTTCAATCTCAATTCGATAGTGTGACGCCGGCTCAGGAAAATCAACATTTTGTTTAATGTCATTCCGGTGGCGGGAGGTAGACGAATCCTCGTGTGTAATATAGCGGCGGTGGTGGCGGCGTGGAGGATCCATCATCTGTTTCGGAATTATGGATCTGCTGGTGCTGGTTGTAATTCTTAAAAATGTCCACATTGCTCTTGTACAGGAGATGAACTGGTGACGTGTCGTGGCTCTTGGAAGGTGTTCCGGGTGTGCTGGACGTCATGGGTGAGGCGAGGGCGGTTGAGGATTGTTTGTTCCGTTTGATGTTTTTACTTGCTATTGGGTGACAAGTTTAAAATTATGAGATTTTAAATTTTAATAGTATAATTTTTGTTGTTAAAATTTAGAATTTTATAATTTTAAGTCAAAATAACGAGTAGAGCCGTGACTACTCTTTCTTTCATTGAATATTGTTGGTTTCAGTGTTGAACCCATCCGTACGTGATCAATTTATGATCCAGATAGATACATGATGACCTTCAGATTAATTACTAAGCAATTTTAAAAAATTATTATTATATATGCGAAAGACACCGATATGATATTATTATTTTGCTATTAATATTGATTTGGACCTAATTATTTACTCTTCTTCATTCTTCGAAAATTTTGTCTCCCAAATATCAAATATGATACATAAAACTATTGAATCAGAAATTTTACAAAGGAATAGAATAGAAACGGTAGGCCATTTTGATTGTACCTATGTTTTGAGAGCTAGCATAGAGAGGCAGTGTGACATAACTACACTACACAAAATCTGAATGGCAACCCTACAAAATCAAATATTTACCAAATTATACCGGTTTCTGATGCCTATATTTAATTGCAAAAAATTGATTGATGAAAACTGAAAAGCTTATAAGGAGAAAAAAAAAAAAAGAAGTAAAAAACAGATGGATGTACACGGTGTAAAAAGGCAATCAAACCAATTAATGGTCAAGTACGTACCCCATGGAGAGCCGGGTGATAACATTCTCCCTATGTTCTTGCACAAAACAAGAATTCAAGCCAAATTCAAACTTAAAATTATTGTACACAAAAGACGTAAAAGTACTTAATTAGTAGATCGAATATATCAACAAATTAACAAAATTTTAAGAATATCAAGTTATTTAAAATTTGAATTTATTAATTGCATATATTGTTTCAATCTCTTATATAAAGGTTAATATAATAAAGATATGACGGGAAATAAATTAAGAAATTTGTATTCTTATTAAGCTATAGTTTGCATGTTTCCGAGAATACATCATAGGGTACGTATCAATCAATGTTTTTCAATCTCTTAAGCAAAATTACTTGGTTAATTTCCTAACGTTTAATAATATTATAAATTTTTGTATTAATAAATAAATAAATAAATAAATATATATATATATATATATATATATATGACTACCAATCAATAACAAGGGCAATTAAGTCCAATATGCTCAGTAACTTAAGTATTAAGTAGCATACAAACTCACCAAAGTCCAGGTGAAGAAGGCCAACAGAAACGCATTCTGCATTAACTATTGACCCAAGAAAACAAAAAAAATAATCTGATCGAAATTAGTCTAAGGGATTATATGTTGTTCTTTTCCATGTATAGGATTAGCAGAAATACTTCAACATCAAAAAGTTGAATGTCCTGAAGAGTTGAGATGGATAATTCTACTAGTGAGTCTTTTTTTCTTTCTTTCTAAAAGCTAGATTCGACTAAAACTCTAGTGCCTTCACATGATTTAATTTCATTGAAATTGTTGACAAACCATACCCCATATATTCCAGGAAAAAAAGAGTTGTATTCAAATTCTTATATATATATATATGTATATATGAAAAATTATACTTTAATATTTAATATAATGGATTTTAATTGATTCACGCAATGCATGTGTTAACTTAGTTGATATGGCTGTGTTTAAATTGATCACAATTACCTTCTCTTTTTCATCAAAATTCAAAAAAAAAAAATTAATAAAAAAAGGCTACAAAATTAGAAAAGAGAAGGGTAAGGTAGTGATAATGATCGTGTGAAAGTACTGAATTCCTATGAAGTTAACATATAGCATATCAATTAAAGTCTTCTAGCTCATTCTTAGGATCAAATTGTATTTTGTTTTAATCACTAAAATATATGAAAATACATGAAAAAATTTTGATCGTACGTATTAATCAAAAGAATATGGAAAAAAGTAAATTTGTAAATATAAAATTAATTAGTATAATTCAACAAAGACCGATCATTTTCTTGATCCTATTGGGTATATATGTGTGTGGAGTGGGGGTGGTGGGTGGTGGGTTGAACCAGAAATGGTCATCTCCCTGCTCAACCACTGGCACACCTTTCACCACCTCACCCCTCTCTCCAATTGTTATCCCCATTTTTGTTATTATTACTTGCATCTTCGTTCCCACCACTAGGATTATCTGCAATTATCAATTACCTACGAGTATAATTATCAAAACAATAATTTATATATGTATATCTATTCCAAAACATATAATATTCCTTTCATATATACGTCTGGACATGTATATAGATTATCCTATAAAATAAAAAGGGAGAATAAATTTATTTAGTTAAAATTATGTTATCACACATTACATTTTCAACGATATTTTTAGTGATAATTAATTTTTTTTCAAAAATAAGTATTGTGTTTTAAATACATATAATTTTTATTTTGACTATATAATTTTACCAATAACCTAGAAAAAGGAAATTAAAAAAATAAAATAAGAAAACAGTTGTTCAAAGCTCGGAATGAAATTTAAAATAATATTTTTTATTCATGAAAACCGGTCACATAGAATGTTAACGAACTTAGATATGCATCGTACTGTTTGTTTAAATTTAAAATTATGAGATTTAAAAAGTTAAAATTTTATAATTTTATAATTTTAAGTTAAAGTAAACGAGAAAGATATTAAGAAAAGATATTAATCTCATAATTATGAGATTTTACATTATCCGTATATATAGAGAGAGAAAGATATTAAGAAAAATGGAGTGCTAGTTCATTTTGTAATTGTATTTGTTTGTGTAATTTGGATCTCGTATTTCTTTTTCTTTTAAAAAAAAGTTAATCATAAATATTGAGAGGGTACAAAAGAGTTAAAACATATGAATGTAGAAATTAGGCACAAGAGTTTGGAAAAAATAAAAAGATAAACTTATATTCCCTCCGTTTACAATAAGAAAACAACATTTCATTTTATTTATGCTAGGTTATAAAATTTTAAAATTTAAATTATGGTAAGATTACTTTAATAATGTTTTCATATAATAAAAAGTTTATAAATATATAATATTATATACTCCTTTTATCTAAAATTAGATATACATTTCATTTTGCACTAAATATGTTTGTAAAATCTTACAAAATTTAGAACTGAAGTAAAATTTGTTGATTTTAATAATTTTGAAGTAAAATATCATGAAATCCATAAATATTAATATTAAATAAAAGCTTTTATGCTTTTATATTCTCACACAATCATATCACAAATAGATTTACAGGACTCAAAAATCGTACCAGGTTAAAAGGGAATTAGAAATGTATCATTTATAAATGAAGGGCCGGAGTATATTCATTTTATGGAACCTATATATGAAATATTATTTTTTTATAAACTAATTAAGAAAATATATATGCAAGTATATACAAAAATTTAGAGAGAAACTTTACGATCCAAAGCAGTATAGGGGAGTGACTCCAGAAGCTCAAATGTCTTCTGCCAAAGGACGTTTCCCTTGTATACCTAAACTTCTCTGGATCTGCATATATGATCTGATATATATATATATATATATATAGACACACATATCTCGTGCATGCAAAAATCAGTTTATATTCCCGCACTTCACCATTTATTTGACTTTTTTTTTTCTTTTGTTAGAGAAAAGTTTACATTTTAATTAGCTTGAGGTAAAGAGACTCTTGTTTTACTTTAGGAGAAGAAAAGTGAGAATCCAACTGACAAACCTTTTGATTTCAGAAGTTTTAAGAAATAGTAGTATACGTATCATTATGCCACTATCTGATCCTCTATATGCATGTTTATATATATATATATACACACACACATGCGCGTTGAGAACTTCAGGAGATGAAATAACAAATATTCAATAGTTTGGAAGAGCGAGTACATACTTACCATGTGAGAATTGGTATTGAATTGTTCTTGTTGAAAGTTAATGAGAATTTGAATGAGAATTTAAATGAGAATTGTTTTTCATTTGGAATGAAAGATACAAAAATGAGTTAAGTACCACATTGAAATTTGGAAGGGTTGTTGCTTACTTTTTATATGGGAAATCAAGCTAACTAATCAAATTGAGTGGTTACATTAACAGTTGGGAACGTGGTTTTGTCCACCTAGTGAGGGGACTAAACTGTTTTAAGGAAAGCGTGTTTACACGTACCTCGAATTTCAACTGTATTTGATTTATATAAGCCATTTCGAATAGATTATTTTCCCCAAATAATTTCCAACACTTGTTTCCCTTTCCCAGGCCTTCCACCTTTTCATCTAAATCCAAACAAAATATTACTTTATTTATTAAATCTTATATGCATATATAGAGAGGTCATGAGTTCCGTAAGAACGCGTACTTCTTATTACCTAAAAGTCAATGGATATTAGGTTAGAATTGGGTTAGTAATACCATAATTATGAATCAAAAAACAATATGCATACATAAGTTAGGGTGAGAGGTGAATTGGGGTAAGGGGTGGGGTGGGGGAGGGAGGAGCTAAGGAGTGAGTGTAGTTACCTTGAGTCTTCCCAAGGCCATAGTGAGAATCCAATTACAAACGTGAAAAACAGCCAACACAAATATGAAGATGTGGAGTTGATCTATAGCTTCTGACGACACGAATGACACTTTTCCCTGTAAAAATTTTCTCCACTTTTTTTATTAATCATCCGAGAAAATAAATAATTTCAAGTAAAAAAACAAGGAAAAGAAACATAGAATTAAGGACATTATGTTAAAGATAGTAAGTAAAATAACATGCCTTGGAAGTAGAATTACCATCACCACCACCACCTCCTCCGGCCAAAACACGCCGAATAACTCCACCGGAATAATCTGTGAAGCTAAGAAGTTTCCGACGATTCCCATTTTCGTGATCAGAAGTGTTTGATGAATTCTTATCATCCATCTTTCTTAATATATAAATATTTGAAATTGGAGTTCGGAGTACCGTGAGTAGCAAAGATACGAATCCCAACTGCATAAGCTCTTAATTCACCACATGCAACAAAACGTATATCGTAATATTGGTATACATAAGTTCATGCACTTGCATTGTTAAATTAATATTTTTTAAATAGATTTTTAGACTAATTCAACATACATTTTGGATGAGGTGAATGATGTACTCCTGAAACGAGAACAAAACAAATTGTAGCAACCGCCCATGTTGATGTTTCCTCCAAAGATGCTTCGGCGCCGCCACTTTCGGCCATAAGTTTTTCCAGTGATTACTTCCGCTTGCAATTAGTCTGAGATAATATATATATATATATGAGATAATATATATATATATATATATATATATATATATATATATATATATATTTATTTATTTATTTATTTATTTATATACGCAGTAATTCGGATGAAAATGATCACCTGGAAATATATATAATAAGTGATAATTAAGAGGGCGGGATATATGGAGTCATTCATAGTAGTTGAAGTTTGGAAGATACCATCTGCATTTCAATTTCAACATAAGTGTGGATTTAATGATGTTTTTATATGTTAAATATTTTATTTTAGTTTTAAAAAAATTAATATTAAATATTTAACATATAATTTTTTTAACCTAAATTTAGGTTTAAAAAGTCAAACCACGTTTATAAAGGGAGTAATTAAGTTTGTTGCAGTTGATTTTGGGAGTATTTAAACAAGGAAAGTAAAATTTAATGACTTTGACTAGATTACCGGCTCTAGGCATATATGTTCTTTTTGAATAAACGTCCTTTGAATCTTAATGCCAATAATTGTTTTTAAGTTTTAACGATTCCTTATTTTATACACTTTCTATACTTTTATACAGAGACATCTGCCGAAAACCGCTTCTACTGAATTATTTACTCCCTCAATTCAAATAATAATAATAATAATATCAGAAAATGAGATTTATTTTTAAAAATAGTAATACTTGCATAATTTTTTAATATAATGTTATATTTTTTAAATTTGTTATTACAATCTTCTTATTTTATGTTTAATGAAACATTCATAACAAATTTCATGAGAAACTATTTATTATTTATACATGTAATATTCAGTTAAATATACAATATTAATATTTGTCCAAAGTTCTAATGTAACTCTTTTTATGAAACATATGAAATATTATATAATTTTAAAACATTAAAGTAACCATATATTTTATATTTATATTATTCCTTATTCTATTAATTTAATTCTTCATTATAAGCACTTGACTAACTATTATATAAGCGATTTACCGGGGGGGAAATAATTACTCTCTCCTAAAATTAGAGATACATTTTGATTTTTTAAGTCAAACAACGACAAATTAAATTTTAAATTATTATCAATTAAATTGATTATAATTGATACAACTATTATATTCTTAGAATTTATAACAAAAATATTTCATCGCAATATAATTTGCATCCAAAATTTTTATAAATTACATAAATTTTAAAATTTAATATATTATCGTTTGACCAAAAAAATTAAAACGTATGTTTAATTTTAAAACAAATGATGTATTATTTAAGCGGATAGTACTTGCAATATTATATACTCCGCCGACTCAAGCTAAACATTACTCAAAGTTGTGTCCTACTGGAATACTCATTTTATCCATTTTTTTATTTTCATCACTTTAAAAAGCGACAGTTTAAATTTAGGAAAGTCACTGTAGGTATCCTACTAATTCCCAATTAATTCTTGAGCAATGTTCAATTAAAAATTACTGTACAATATCCAAAATAATAGATAATTACAAGAGTATGGCACAATATGATTTGCCATCATTAATTTGATTATAATGAATTATTTTATTTAAGATAGTTTGTTTTAATCATTGTTTGATTGATTATGGTATATTAGTTATAATAACATAAATTACATCAAATAGGTGATTGTTGAATTGATTATATATATATATATATATATATATATATATATATATATATATATAAATTAATTCTGATTGCTTAATTCAATACTGATTGTATATTTAAATGTAATTATGATTTTGATACTGTTCCTGAACAAATTTATTTTACTTAGTAAAAGATAATGTGTTCATACAATTATAAATATAAAATTTAAATAAGATTCAAATAATTTTTTTTAAATGATGTCATCATATAATCGATAATTTAACCCTAATCAGTTGAATTAAAATGAGTTAATCAAATCAAATACACGATTGACTTCTCTACATCTATACCTAATAAGTATAAGCGTAGAGCCGATCTCTTAGTGGGTCGATTGGGAACGATTTTCACCGCTATTAGACTGAGTCAAACTCTATACAATACGAATGTGTATATGTATTTGAAACGACATCGTGTAAAACTCATATTTGACATCGGTAGTTTACCGTGTCGCCGATTAATTTTATTTTTGGTTCGTAGGATTCTTGCTCGAGTTCTCTTTACATAAAACGGCCCCACCGTAACTTCTTCGCGCACTAATCTTGGACGTTACCAGTCTTTACTTCCAAACCGAAGGAAACTAAGGAAAGATTAAAACTCGTAGAAAAAAAAAAATCTCATAACACAACTTAAACATAGATCCTCTAACAACATAGAAGAGGAGGAACAAAAAATTCAAAATAAAAAATAAAATCTCTTCAACACTTCTCTTACCACCACAATCTTGAAAATGGAGAGAAAGAAAGAGAAATGATCCGAATAAAACAAGTTTAAAAGAAATTTAAAAAAAATTGAAATTTATATATATATATATATATATATGACTCATGTTTTTACACAAGATTAAAATAGTCAAATAAATAATAATAATAATAGTAATAGTAAAACACTTAAATATTTCTTTATTATAAAATTAACCAAAATAAGGATTGGTACAAATATAACACACAGGTAAACAAAATATTCAACATTAACGAATTAAAAATTCTAAATAAAAGAAAATTTATATTGAATTTTAAATGTTGTTCAATGACATAGAACTGAAAGCCAACAGTTATAACTGTACTTCACAAACTATTTATGACATTGGTTAATTTAGTTATTAACAGAATGCACTTCCAAAAGTAATACATTAAGGTTTTTACCAAAATAATAATACGTTAAGTGAGAGTAATAGTGAAGATACTTTAACTCATAATATTGTACAACATTATTGAGAAGTCAAATTAAATCTTAAAGACAAAGTAATTATATAAGTAAAGCTTTATATTTATAACACAAGAGTATGCCTAGAGAAAATTTAAAAAGCCTAGAGCCGCTGGAGGAGATTTGAAAGTACCGGCGTACGACGGTCTATTTAATTGACTCTGATAACATTGTTTTTGATAAGCACATATACTTTTTTCCAAATTAAGCAAGTAGTAACAAATTGTTAGCATATGAACTTTTTAATTAAAACACTCTCCCACCTGTGAAGAAAAAAGTTCCTTAATTGTCTTGAAAGTTGTACATGTATTAATCTCCCAAATTTTCTCTCTCTCTCTCTCTATATATATCTATTTACACATACCCGCACACACATACATACACACGCAAAAATTACTAAAATATGTTTGTAAAATCCTTTAATTCAAAATTGAAGTAAAATTTTTTATTTTTAATAATTTTAAAGTGAAATATACATATTTAGAGTTTTTATCAAAATGATTAATATTTACATTTTTATCAAAATGATTAAGTAATTTAGAAAGATATTTTATCAAATAAAATCGAGGACACGATCGACCAAAGACGATAAAAATGGTTGCATTTGAACTTTTCTATTTCTAATTTCAGTTTCTAACATTCTACAGCACACGTCCTTTCTCTCCATCACAAAATAAAGGAGCAATACAGTGTAAACATTTCAATATAAACCTTTAGAAACTGGCACTTTCCACTGCCAGATCTCTCTATAGAAGGAATGAAAACCCAGTTAAAATTGCATAGCCATACGCTCGTTTGTGCACAATAAATCAACGAGATTAAATTAGTATTGCATGCAATTTTCCATGTTCAATCATCCGAAAGCGTCTCTACCTTGTCGTGGAGAGAGATCACCAAGTTATGTGCATCATCGAGGAGCTTCCATACATCGAGATGTCCTGCCATGCTATTACACTCCCTAATTATCTCGTCCATGCTACTGTACTTCTCTATTATTAGTTTCCTCCTCTGCAGAACAGATGCTGCAACCGCATAAAGCAAAAGGTCTTCTGTTGGAGGGGCTAGTTGTCTTATCCTGCTCCAAGGAGATTTCCCAAACCCAGCCCTAATTGCGGCTTGGTCTGCCCACATCACCTCCCAGAGGCAAATTGTCTGCTCAAAAGTTAATTCCCTCCTGAACAGCACCACCACCATCCTGTACACGAAAAAGCAATCCTCAGCCTGGAGCTTCTCCAAGTGCTTAAAGAGATGAGAATCTTTGAATTTGATGATTTTTGAAACCCTACTCAGTTGCCTTCTGATCCCAACTTCGTCAAGCCGGAAATTGTGCCGAGCCCTCTTCATAAAACCAACAAAACACCAGAATGCTTCGTGGTCCTCAGTTACCACAGTTATTATTGGAGAGAGTAGATCA
The DNA here is from genome assembly GCA_014636745.2 of Centella asiatica. Classification (NCBI taxonomy): domain Eukaryota; kingdom Viridiplantae; phylum Streptophyta; class Magnoliopsida; order Apiales; family Apiaceae; genus Centella; species Centella asiatica. The sequence goes on from CM025787.1 coordinate 31,529,736, forward strand.
CTCATTCCCTGGCAGTAGCCAATTTCGGGGTCATATAGTGCATAAGCCTCAAGAATTGCAACTAATCGGGCAGCGTGAAAGATCATGCATGGCTCAAGGTGATCATAGTCCTTCAGCCTGACAGCCTCAGCTGAACTGCGTGCCTTTTCAGCTGATACTGCAGCCTGTGCTGGAGAATATGGGACCCATTCTCCGTTGGCACGAACTGCATCAAGCCGGATGATCCGCTGCCAAGTGGTAAAATCTTCTTTTGTGAGTTTTGATTGAATTTCTGCTTTGGACGAAGAATCTTCCTTGGAAGTAACATCAGGACCTTTCTCCTCTATGCTCTCTGTCAAGGTAAAGGTTTGGCTCACTTCCCTCGAAGAGTCCGACTCTGAATCAGAGGAGTTGGTCACAGAAGTATTGAGATCTGTGACTCGTCTTGAACAAGCATCTCTTTCCAGAAAAGAGCTTGTGAGGTCATCTGAGTACTCAGCAGATTGGTTCATGTCCTTGCTAGAAACAGATTCCCAACCACTAACGTCACCTTCAGAGTCAACAGAATCCATGCCTTGAATTAAATTCCCACTATCTCCACTGTTGGTTCCACCAATTACATTGAACTTTAAGCCATCATTTTTACACTTGAGAAGTTGTTGGCACCGTCTGCGAAGTTTATTATATTCCTTTCTGCAACAGAAATGACATCAAAACCATAATATATATTAAAGAAACAAGATTTTAGAAAGAATGTTGTTTTTAGCTCACCGCAGGTAAAAAGAAAAACACCAAATACAGACACAAGATAGATCATAAAACATTTGAGACAAAAAATTGGAAAGCTTGCCTCTTCTTTGTTCTCAAATTCTCTCTTTCTTCTTTGGAGCTATCCAACTCATAGCTGTAAGAAAAAAGAAACAATGTCATCACTCATCAGACGAACTTGGATCACCCTCTAATGAATAATTAGAAGGAATTAGGAAATTAAAAGAAGAAAAACATAGCCACAATACGATATTATTAATTCATACAACATTTCATACAAGCACAGGATCAAACACAGATACCATATCTGGTTAATAATTCTTGATGATAACAAAGAGACAAACGAAATAAATTGAAACTCCAATCCATGTCTAAAAGGTGATATACGAGTCAGCAGTAGAGGCATCCAGATGCACAACTTTAGCTCTATGCAGAACTCCTCTAAAATAATGATAAATTCCTGATATGGTGCCCGTTTGAAAATGATATTACAAGTACAGACCAGAATTTCTTAAATCACTATTCACAAAACTTAAAGGATTGACAGATGATTTGTAAGCCACTCTAAAGAACAGGTGGGGGAAGTCAGATCATAAAACTTGCAATACAATAATAAAATATAATCTCTGCAATTTGCAGGACATGATCCCATTCTACAACCGGAAATGGAGAAAATCTGAGAACATGTGGATGACTTTAAAGTAGACGATTTAACTGGCACAATTATTTTTTATACACACACGTATATCAGGTATATAAGGTTTATAACAATAACAATAACAACAATGATAATAATAGGTACAAATTCTTTCAGAAAGCCGATTATAACTTAGTGTATATCGTTAACAGTAGACACTAGATGACACCGAGACTTTCAAGTAGTTCTTAGGAAGATAACATATTAGAAGCATGGATTCCACTACAAAAAGCATTAACAATATGAGGTATTTGATGCTAACGGATGGTAAAAGCCCACCCAAGAGGTGCATTTCTCTGACCATGAAACGTTTTTTAGTTGGGTGGTTGTCTTCTTATTTGATAAAACCAGTTAACAGTGACTGCAAATTCATATACGCCAATTTTGGAAGCAAAAATGAAGGTTAAGATGCTTACACTCCAAGTAGAAATGGCCAAACCTCTGCTCTGATACTATGATCAACACCCTGTAGCACAATTTATTCACAAAATTAGTCAAAATATACACACAAAAATATAAATACAAATTTGCAATTGATAATGGTGTGAAATCTACCCCACTGCGGACTTTTTTCAGAAATTTAATTCCACCATCATGGAATTTTCCGTCTGGTGTAAATAAATTTCTCCATTGCTGAAGTGAAAGGGCATGTTTTCTTTTCAAACGAGACCATGGAGATTTAAGATGACCTCTGGAATTAAGAAATAGCCACAGTTAAGCAAAATGTATCAAATGATAAATATCAGAAGTAATGCACAGTTGCTTCAAATTTGAAAATAGAAGTTCCACAGAAATCATCAAATTCACATGTAATTAAAGCAGTGGGCCAGAAAAATCTACGCTGCTCCAATACACACGCTGTTATGAACTTAAAATGTCCAGATCAAATCTTTAATGGGAAATATGTAATGTGGCAATCTCCTAGTCATTCAAAAGTAATCACTGTCAACAGAAAAGGCAATAAACAAGGAACCTCTAAGATATTAAATATCCCAGTATCAAGATCTGAGTACCTCATTCTCAAGGAGGCCAGGACAAGAAGTTCATATAATGATGTTAGTAAGAATAACTTCTATCCAGAAGAACATATCATTATTAAAGCGTGTATTTTTTGTTAAGCCAAAAACTGATGAGAATGAAATGAAGATATTAAATACTCCATCTGTTCCAAAACAAAGGTTACTTTTCAAAAAGTTTACTACCTCTGTGAAATTCTATGATTCAAATTTGAAATAAAGTTGATTGACTTTGATTGTAAGAGAATTAATGCTAATAGATACATTAGAATTCCAACAAAATATAATATTCATAATAAGAGAATTTTGGTAAATCATGTCACAATTTGAATTTTAGGATTACGCAAAATAGTGTACTCAAAATGAAATATTACTCTTTTTCTAGTATGGAAGGAGTATTATTTAACGTTACTGACAAATAAATCAAATGTAATTAGTTATTTTGGTAGATAGAGGCAAAATTGTTGTAGAATATAGTCTGCATATCTAATAGACATGTGCTGGGAGTTTAGATTAGATTTCGCCGATTATAGATATATATATATATATATATTAGATAAGTATCTGGAGTCTCATTTGAGTTAAACTCCTATGTAAGGTGTATTGTTTCCTTCTCATTGATTATTAGTATATGAATTGAATTTATTGATTTGAGTTTGAGTTCATAGGATTTGAACCTGAATCATCCTTCTTATACTCCCTTACTTAGATTTTCCATATTTTTCCTACATCAATTGGCATCATAGCCAAAAGTCGAGGTCTAAACAATTAATGAGTTTACAAAGCAGACCCATTGGAGGACTTACCCCAAATCTGGCTTATAAATAACATACAATCCTCTCAGGGAGAAGCTCAAATGGAAGAAAATCCACAAATGAGGGGAATTAATTATGTTCTCTCGTGTACCTTTCCAATGGAGGTGGGGGTAAGATAGGGGCCCTTTTCAATCGGAGAGGATGACTAGGCACAAATTCTGTCGTTTCAACTTGACATCTAATTGTAGAAGTTCAAGTATTGGCACATAAAGCCTAAAGCTTACTTAGAACTTCGGGACACAATAAGATTTTTTACGACGAGTTGAAGTATTATTAACAATCACTAAAGCACTCTCATCCATATCCAATACTTGACATTCGGATAAAATATGGGCATTAGACACCTCATTTGCTAAATTGACGAGTGCAAGTGTCAGATTCTTTAAAGTACCATAATTGACCAAACAATCCAAAACTATGTAAGTTAGGATGATAAATGTTATTTTGTGCAAGGAAAAAACGCGATAGAGTGTTAAGGAGTGCCCCTAAAACCTAGAGAAGAATAGCAGAAAAGGCTAAGACCAATTGAAGTATCACTTGCTCTCTACGAAATTATTAAGATGCATAGTCATAGACTCTGGCGTAGATTGATCAATGTCTAGGCATCAATATTCTTTTCTTGATCCCCAAGTTCACTTCCTCTCCAAACTTGTTTCCTTTCCAATGAAAGCTAGAACGAAGCAGTATCATTGTAGGATTAGTAATGTCTACTCTATGTATCATTGATTGTACTTCAGATCAAGCATTCTTCTAACTGATGGCGTCAGAGCAAGTTCCAGCATAAGGTGTCTGATCAGTAGCAGTTTCTCTTCTTTCTCATCCCTTGAAGGAAAATACTAGTTAGTCTCCGTCCGTCAAAGGAAAATACTAGTTACTCTTTACTCGAAGCAACCTTCCACGATATTCTCTTTCCTAGAACATCATATGGATTTGTTATGTCCACCAATTATTTATGAAGATTCAAGTGAAACTATTGCTCTAAGCATCCCTAAGAGTATCCACCACCATTTTTCTACGAAACGGGTCATAGATAGAAGACTGAGATTTATCATTTGTGACAAAATATCTTTTGAGTTTTTGTATAATATTATTTGGTCCGATGCAGGCTACAACTACAGATATCTTTGCCACTCTACCAAAGGGGCATATCATATCATTTGCTTTTTACATTTGAGCAAAAAGCAAGACCCTGACTTGATTTTATGGTGATCACAAAGAGAATTCCAAATTTTGATAGATCAATTTACATTCAAAGCAATGTCAAATGAAGTCAATGAACTACAAAAAATGAGTAAGTCCTCGATAATAATTTTCAACACAGAGGTAGTAACAAGCAAGAGACGCTAACCTTTGACCGTATGAGATTTGACGAGAAAGAAAGTACTACACAAACATCCATCGAGAGTGCATGTTAAAGTGGGGAAAGCAAAGTATTGCCAAGGGCCACAGAGTCTAAACTAAAAAAGTGTAGGGACTTTTAAACTATTTAAGAAATGGTTAACCCACTGTTTTACAGAGTCTATGTGCTTGTGTTGTCCCCAAATTTTCTTTGCCCTTAAGATAACTAAACAGGAAGTGTCAAGTAGTATAAAAAGTTTAATTATGTTATATGTGAAGTAGCTTGAATATAAACTACAAAGAAATAAATTGAAGATTAAGATTAATTAATCTCTTTATTTCTCCAGAGATCAGTACCTATCCCTATATATCTATCTATGTATTATCTCTATCTTCTTCAAAATGACACGTCTATCAAACTTCTAGCAAATGTCATCAAATATTACACCATTCCTTGACTCAGGTTCAGACCAAATTTTAGCTTAATTTTTCCTATTTTATGTACTTGCAATCCCTTACGGCTTATTTGAAGAAATTCAAATACAAAGCTGAAAGGAAATATGGAAAAGATTTTTGCTCAGAAATAGAAAAATCATTGCAAAGAAATTGTAAATTCTCTGCAAAATCATTCTACTTCAGGCATGCCTTATTTAAATATAATTATGATTGTGGGTCATATACTCCTACAGAAATCTGTTATATGAATGAATAATTGAAAACTTTATTCCCTCCGTAGTTCTCAAGTAAGAGAGCATGAGGCCAAAACTTTTCCATATAAAATTTACCTCTTTATGATGACTAACTTCGTTACATAGATCACGTGCCATACATTGCCAATAAAATGATGGCTGAGACCACTATGTATCATGAAATTCAATATGATGTTTGAGACATATTCTAGGTTTACAAGCTTCTACACATCGCTTTAAAGTGAAGCAGCAAAACAACCAACATCAGGAAATAGGATTGCTGAAATAATATTACAGAGAATTGTCAATACTCATTATAAATTATATAATGGACATCACAGAGGTTTTCTGACTTTCTGTTAATTCTTCTTAGCGTAGCTCAGTTGATATAATCAAAAATGGGCTCAACTTTTATCTATTCACAGCTTATTTAGTTTAGAGTCTACATATTTTGGTGCAAAAACATTTTTACATCATAATTATTCATTTTCAGAAATTTCTGTTTGACTTTTGTATTAACTTTTTTGGACTTGAGGAGCCTTGAAGAGTGAATATTTCAAATTATTTTCTGATCATCATTCTGCAAAAAAAAAATACGAGCATGCCCTTGCCACACGGAGGCTAATCCAGATTTTCTTAAATTGTAAATATGGAAAAAACAAAGATCATATTAATTTCATCGAAAGCTTCAAAACTCAAAATCATGAATCATAAGAAGCAACCAAAACATGGGTCATGGTCACATATTCACATCACAAAAATATGTAAAAATACAATCTCAAAGAGTTCACCATCTCAATGTTATGTCCATGCAATAGAGAATTCATCAAGTCAGCTATAGTTCATTTACAAACGAGTATGTATTCAGCTTTATACAGTAAAACAAATCACAGTTGAGAACGAAGAATAAATGAATAAATAAAATAAAAAGTTATCCTATTCTACATAGACTGAAATCAAGGCTTTGTTGAGTTGAGTTGTTCATTAACTATATATAAGATCTTAATATCAAACAAACGAACTAAAATAACATTGTCAAAAAAATGAAATTTAAGGTATAAGCAAAAGAAAAAACAATTCCATAAACTAAGATGGTTTTTAATTGCTCCACAGGGTGGAAGTGATTCGCTCCAACTATTTTACAGACAAAAAAATATACGATTTACTAAATTTGCAATTAACTTATGATAACCTAAATCAAGAGAAAAGCAACAGCAAGGAACTGGAGGCTGAGATAGAAAAATACTAAGAGATAGATTTCGAGATTGAGATCTGAACAAAACCGCGAAAAGTAAAAAAGTAGCAAAATTTGAGCTGAATCAATAGAATATTATGAAGAAACGGAAAGAGAACGAAAGATTGAACAGAGAAACTCACCGATGAGAAGAAGAAATTGAAGCTGGTGAGGATGAGGCAACTACTAAAAAAACTGATCTCAAATGATTCCACGAGGACGGTGATGACGGTTTGATAGACGATGACGATGATGGCGAAGATGATTTCGAGGATGATGACGACAAAGTTTGACTTCGCCGGAGGCCTTTCATCTATCTACAATTCACTAATTTCCCTACGGAGAATCGAAAAATATCAAAAATGCTAGGGTTTACTTTCTGCCAGTACAAACTTTTACCTACTAGTGTAGAGAACGGCGGCGGCCAAGGCGATTCCGGCAAAGGCGGTGACGGCGACAGCTACTCTGGCGTTGGGAGTAGAAGTGTCCCCCATCCAGAATCCGGCACCGGCGCCGCCGACGAAGACGTCGATGAATTTAGTGCTGAGTTTGTAGATGCTGAGGCCTTGAGCAACATTAGAAGCGCCGAAGCTGAAGAAGAGAGAGAGCATTATGCTGCTGCAATACAATGATGATGAAGATGATGAAGAAGAAGAAAGTGTAGAGAGAGAAATAAATCTGTAATTGACAGATTTACCCCTACGGCAACAAGACCACGATGATCAAGTGGTATTTCCACCATAAAACAACTGAAAACCCTTTTTTTTTCTCTCTCGAGTCTCGAGACTCATCTGCTTTTCTTTTATTTTTTTATTTTTGGTTTCCCTTCCACAAGTCGTTTTCTTTCCATTGGATCATGGGATTTCGATTTGCGAGATTATTTTTCGGCAGTAATGAAAATAAAACGGGCCGGGCTTCCGGTGATTGGTATATACGCAGATCATTGGATGAGCGATGATAGACATTTTAAAATTTTTTTTTTCTTGAGAAAATATGTCCACTGATGTATTTTAATTTATTATATTTTAAAAATATTTAAGTTGAATATATTTTTAATGTGCATTGAACTTAATGAAAATTTTGAAAAAAAAATTATTGGCAGTATTATTTATTCCTTTCATAATAAAAAGAGTTATATTTAAATTTTTGATAAATATTAATATTACATACTTGACTGAAAATTACATGTATAAATAATAAATAATTTTCATATAATTTGTTATAAATATTTAACTAAAAATAAAATTAGAAGATTTTAATGACAAATTTTAAAGACTATAATATTATAATTTAAAAAATTATACGAATATAACACACACTCTCTAACAAATCCTATTCTTATATATATATATATATATATGTTGGTGCAAAATAAGCTCAAGTGTTTGTAGAAAGAGGATGAATACAAACACTACAAACTTTTTGCTCTTTTTATCTTTTAAAAGTACTTGCCGGAAACAACTGCACAGAGCAGAAAAACTATGTAATATGAACACATAAATTCAAGTTAAAATAGTTATATTAAAACTTTGGGTTTTTCTGAAAATTTGTATAATCACAACTGTGATTTACAGTTACAAATTCTGTGAATAAAATTCACAGCTTCTCACACTCACTAGTTACGAAAACTTTTCTCTAAAAAAATAAATCTCTCAATAAATATATTACAGAGCTTCCTAGTGTTGTGTGCTTCTATGTTTGTTTAATCTGTTGGATAGATTCAATCTCTCTATATTTTTGTTGTAATGAGAACTCATTTACTTATATGTCGAACAGTAGTTGAAATCATGTACTTAAGATGTGCTGCTATTCTCAACTTAGCCTCAAGTATGTCACATCGTAGCCCTATGTGTCAAACTGTTGCATGCTTTGTTGCTACTTTTTCTTCTCCTGATCTGTGTGCATTTAATGCGAGAGAGTTCTTATTGGATCAAAAACAAACTTCAAGAAATATCTTTCCAGTTGATATTTCTTGCTTCTGTAACACGTTACGTTGATTTTCGTGTAAGTACTGATGACGGGTGCATGCTGTCATAATGATCCATTGACTACCAGCCCAGATGGACTTTGATCGGTACTTCTGAATCCCCTGATGCTTATTGACTGGATCAGAGTTTCAACTTTCACTTGAGTTTCACTCAGTGCTTATTGATCCTGATGGTTATGACTGACGGTATACATTGATGGCTTCCACTGATACCATGTTGGCCATTCCCCCTTACGGGTTACCCTGATGGGTTGGCCTAACACTGACATGTCCTGAAATATTTTCCTGACGGGTTGGTCTGTCTCCGTCATCCCCTGACGATTTCCCCTGATTGGTTACCCTGAACATGTCCTGAATTATTTTCCTAACGGGTTGGTCTGTCTCCGTCATCACCTGACAATTCCCCCTGATTGGTTGCCCTGATGAGTTCCCCTGATGGCTTCACCTAACGGTACTTAATCAACGTAACTTTGTTTAGAATATATGATGTGCGGAATACTTTGACTGTTAACAAGTAAAATCAGACATTCTTCTTCACTTTGTCAAGTCTTCCATTTTCTGACTTGTCTTGTGAAGTTGTTGATCATTCACTGATGAATGAGTTTATCATCAATAGATGCAAAATTTGTACTGATCTTAAGGTTTATAAAATATCTCAAATATTTACAGTTGCACAATTTATTACTTAAACATCATCATCATTATTTAATTTTAACAATCTATATATATATGTATATATATATATATATATATAAGGATGGAGCATATTATTTTTAGTTACATCCTGTCCGAATATGTTCAAATTAATTGTATTCCCTCTGTCATGGCGAACCTACCATGATTCCGCCCTTTAACGGAAAATTTTTTAAGTACCTACAAGATTCTCCATATTTTCAAGGTTAACACTAGTTGCAGACACATCAATAAACATAATATTATTGTTTTTCTTTCTCTCTTTTGTGAACCTCCTAAAATTCTTCCTCACAGCTTCTCCAGATAAATAAAAACTATTAAGAGAAATAAGTTATGCAGTCAAAATTAACATCGGCAATTACATTGTCATCTTCCTATTATTATATATTAAAACTCATAAATACAAAAGGGATCTACGAAAAATATACATAATCTAATTTAATTAGTGATACATTTTTTTTAATATAGTACCATCTAATTAAATTAAAGATACATTTTTATTTTAATATAATAATATTTAAAAATATCATAGCTTCATGCCTCCATTTCTGATATGATTTATAAAAATATTAAATGTATAAGATATTTCATTTCAAATCTATTAAATATTAAAAAAATATATTACAATTTTGAATTATAAAATTTCACAAATCTACTCATTTCAGTATTCTTCGTTGGGAGAATATCTCGCGCGTTAAAAAGAACATTTTCAAGTATATCGTCAATTTTTTTGTACATGTATGAGACATTTTAAAATATATCATAAGGGCTAGAAGACCCAAGATCTTTATTTTTCTATCGTTTTCTTCTCCTTTTCTTTTTTTATTTTTCCCCCCTACAATTTTTGCCAACATTGGCTTTGCAAAGCTGACTTTGAACTATGCAAACCTGAACACCGACTTTACAAACTTAAAAGAAGTCGCAATATGATGTTGAAAACTTCACTGAGAACTTTTGTTGAATAAGCTATTTCAACTTTTAACTCTGCAAACGTGACCCTAAAATAAAGATTAAGCTGCTGAAACTTCTTTTAGTAACATAAAAACGGCGGGGGGGGGGGGGGAGGGGGGGGGGGGGGGGGGGGGAGGGGGAATTAAACTTGCGAAAAGACGAGAAGGTTAAGCACATAAAAATCATGGAATTATAAATGAAAATGAAAGCCTCAGAAAAATTTATGTAGTTGTCCTAACAAGATTATGTACATGAAACCAAAAATCGACATCTCAGTAGCTCCCATTCTGTGGTTCTGTCCTGTACAAATCCTTTATTCCCCAACTTTCCTGTACAGAAAGTTTGCGGCGATAAAATACCTCCCACTTGATTCCAGAGGTTTGAGAATGGACCAATATAAATGGAGGTGGTAACAGCACGCCCAAAGATTATATGGGATAGCCCTCAGATGACCACAAAGAAGGTATGTGCATGTCGAAAAGTTTTCTATAATATGATATAATCGACATCAAGTAGATTAAGATTTCATCGCTGGAAAGTTCTTTCAACCAGCAATCCAAGGAAAAAGTCGGCTCACCAGATGCATATTTCAGAATAGTATCAGTTACAATGTAGTAGACTTTCTACCCGACTCTTGTGAAAAAATGAATACCCAAGTTCAAGAACGTGCGCATCAGCATATACTACTACTAAGCTAAAAATGCGGCTAAGAAGCAACCCTCCCTTGTTTGTGGTACATTCCATTTCCTGAATTGTATTTTAGGAGAGATGCAAAGTGAACGGATGGAGTTCCTGAGATGTGACAGATTAACCACAAGAGCACAGGTCAACAGATGCAATTAAAAGATTGCTTACCTTTTTACCAAGTCATGCAATTGAGGGTTTGATTGGCACAACAAAACCAGAATGGAAGAGTGCAAGCACTTTGGCCTGAATCATAGCACTGCAGTAAGCCAAAGTACACACAGATAACCACAGGGAACTTGCTGAACAAATGTCCACAACTTCTCTTGAAAGCTTGAGCTGCATTTGCAAGCTTTAAAAGCCAAGAGACCTGAGTGTCGGAAAATTAATGTTGAAGAAGTTCTGGAACCTCCAGTTTCCTGTCCTTCGGAAATTTGCACACTGGACCAATGGCTATGAGTCTCGTTTACCCAAAATCCCAGCAGAACCCTGCTTCTTCTGAACACCATGTTGCCAAGCTTCTCGAGACTTATCATTTGACTGATCAAAATCGTCCAAGGAGTTCTCCCCATGTGGCTTATAGGAACGGTAGTTCCCATTTCTAGATGTAAATGCTGAGTTCGACTTCTCATCATCTTCTGATGGCGTTCCGGACCGGGTTTCCATGTACATATCATACGGTCTCTGTCTTGGCCCAGATCTAAAACCCCTCATGTTTTTGGCAGGCAACGGAGCATAGTCAGGCGCTTTAGGTATGAGGAAGTCTTTAGGGAGGGCATCCATGTCCATATAATTGTTTCTTGCTTTAGCATCAGTAATCAATGCGGCCCAATCTTCGGATTTCATCAGAGCATTGGCATTCCCCATGACCTGTCAGTAATGAAGTTTAAATATTTCAATACAAGCAATTCAAATATCTTTTTTTTTTCTTTTTGTTTTATGTGTGTGTGTGTGTATGTTGTCAGGCATGTGCATCATGAACTCACGAGTATGACATAAGGGGCAAAAACCATACCCAGAGAGCTCTTTTTGATCGAGTAAGAGCGACATTCATTCTTCGGATATCAGCAACAAAGCCGACTCCATGATTTGATGCACGAACACAAGACATTATAATGACATCACGTTCTTGACCTTGGAAAGCATCTACAGTATTAATATAGAGATCCTTCCCTTCTTCTGAATTTAGAATATCTTCAAACTCTCGTTGAATACATCTCAGCTGAAGCTTGTAAGGAGTGATTATTCCCACAGAAACCTGTCCTAAACCCAAAGATTTCAAGGTTTTCTGGAGATGCTCATACAAGCGAAGGCAAAACTGGGCTTCATGTATATTCTGATAAGATACAGATCCACCCCTATGGGATTCCCTACCATGTGTAATATCATAAAAAATGTAAGGCCGCAGTAAAGAGTCCTTGTAGTATGCCTCATCAGGCCTATTAACAACACTCTCGCTATCAGTAAGCCTTCCTTGATAGAAGTACCTAGAAGGAAAGTCTCTGATTTGAGGATGCATTCTATACTGAACAGACAACAACATTGTTGGGCAGCCTGCTTGTTGAAACCTCTCAAAAAGACTCCTACTGTATAATAAAGTTCCAGCTGCCTTGCTAATAACTGTCGCAGGAAGCTGCTGGGGATCCCCAACAAGAACACACCGTGCTGCACCAAGAGCAAGTGGAGGAAGCACTGCAACTTCACTAGCTTGGGCAGCTTCATCAATCACAACCATGTCAAAACCATGAGTAAGACGAGAAAACAACTTCCGACCACTGCTTGAGACAGTAGTAAAGACTACCTCAGCTTCATTGGCAAAGCTTGCCTCTAAGCTGGCACGAGCCTCCTCCATATTGAAATTGCCGCCAGCACGAAATCTGCCTTCCAAAATTAGAAGGCGTGACATCTCCACCAAAACTTTATCCCTATTTTCAACCACTGCAGCAAGGTTTTGTAGCAAAGTGTCTCTATTTTGATCACGAGCCATAAGAATATCTGGGTCAACTCCAACAGATCCCTGAGCCCTTCCAGCTACAGCTGCAACATTAAGTTCTCTTTGAAGGCTAGCCATCTGTTGGGACAACTGAGCTTCCCGAGCTCTAAGTTGGTGCATCCATCCATAAATTTCTTCCCGACTTTTCATCAACAGCAATTCAGTGCGCCGCTCGACAGACACTGCCTGGGCAGCACGTGTTTGGGAATCAACCCCTACTCGGGCAACATCTGGTCTATAAACTTTCATCTCACCATCAATGAAACCACGGTCAAGAACACGCGAAAGCAGCTCATCAGTAGCAGCATTTGAAGGAGCACAGACAAGCATTCTAGGTTTGGGGCAAAGTTTGGGAAGAGTACGAAATAAGTTCTGATCCATGCTCTGGAGCACTTCGTCTATGGAACCGGTTGCAACATTATCATAATTGCTCTCATTGGTTTGCTTATAGCTCTCAGGTGCTAGTTTCTTAAGCAATGCAGTATAATAGTGCTGATACTGGATGAGATGAATGACATTCAGCATTCCCCAGACAGTGTGTGTCTTGCCTGTCCCTGGAGGACCTTGGACAAGGGTGAAAGGCCATGGCTCTTGCCTCTTTGCCGTCACATTAGTTGTGCCAGCAGCTGTATGCATTGCAGCCCACTGAATTGCTGCTAGTTGGGGCCCATTAAAGGTCTTCCGTAAATAGTCAATAAAGTTCGGTGTGAAGCACTCGGGCATTGCAGGCTGCTGCTCTTCATATTTAGGAAAATGTTCTGGACTAGGCTGAAGGATAGCAGTTTGCATCTGAAAAGGAGGAGAGATAAGTTCCAATAATAACATAATCTACGATGCAAGTTTTGGGTTTGAGAATTCAGGTTTGGTTCATTCAAAATTAAAATTTGAACAATCTTTAACGTTTGGAAAGCTCGAATATCAATAGATAATGATTTGTGATACTATATGTTCAAACAATTAAGAAAAAAAGGATATATGCAAAGTATCACCTCTAGTTAAGAGGCCTCCATAATAGAGGCACCTGCGGTTTAAAATTCTCAGCACACTATCACTTGCGATCCTGTGAGCTAATTGAGATTTACGACATTAACCTCATCCACAAAATGACACATTTACCTTCATTTATCATCTTCAACCTTATTTGTCTAGATTACCTTTACACACCTAGCCACTTGGTGCCCGCTTGGTGGATCAGTGCAATGAGGTGAAGCAATTTTTAGTGTAGAGCTTTCGATAAAAAAGTGTGTTGAAAAGATTAGAACGTATGGTGTTAATGAATATTTTTAGAACTGGTCAGCCATACGTTAAAAATTATATACTTTCTGCTCCGTCTAAGTGCATCTGACCACGAATCTCTATAGATAAAGAAGCTCTTCTAAAGAGCTTCCAAAAAACCAGCTTTATTTTTAGTTTAAAAGAGCTTTCCACTCAACCACAGTGCTCTGCCAAACTCCCCCTTAATATACTTTGTCCACCACCACATTCTGAAACTATCAATCATTTTCAACCATTCATCTGATATGCCTTCATATAGTGACCCACCACTAGTAAGACATTTTCCAACCTACTTAAATTGTATCCACTCATTTCAAATTCAAGCAATTTAAGAAAATTATCTAGGTCAAACATACACAAAGTGTAATTAGCTACAGTAAAGTCTTCAAAGTATATTCAATCCTTGTCAGAATGTCCTAGAAGAATCCATAGAAACCAACTAAAATGGACAGTGCTATTTGCTGACCTTTAGAGATATTTTGCCTTAGGGCACAATAAAATGGTACAATAGAACAACTTCAAAAGCTCACCTGCAAATTTAGACGGCGAAATGCATGCAACGCAATGTATTCCCTCTGAGTTGTCGCTGTTGAGCCAAGCACAGTTAGATACCAGATGCCTTTCGGATGTAATCTCCTTAGAATATGATCATCATCAACCTTGCTGCAAATTTGTGAAACGTGAAAGTTTTATATATCAATTGAGGTGATGATAACTGATAGAGAACATGTGAAGAATATTCAAAGATTAACTAACCCATTAGGATCATATGAATCTCCAACATAAAAGTGAAGGATAGCTCCAGGAGGATCACGAGTATCAATAGGCATATGTCGTCTCACTGTACCAGCCACACGCCCACTGGGCTCAGGCTCATCATCTTCTACGATTTTTGAAGAGTTAATCCTCCTAGCTCTGACTACTTTAAGTAGAAAAAAAAGTGACATTAAAATATGGAATAAAAAATAAAAAATCAGAAACCCATATTTTAACAAGAAAGATGTTAAATGTGGGTGTATAATTAACCTGCTCCGGGCCTTGGGGAAGAAAGAACTGCAACATCACCCTCTTTGAATGTCCATTTGCACTCATTTGCAGGGAGAACTATTACATCATACCATCCTAATCACATGTATCAAAACATAATCGTTGGTAGCACTTCTGATATAACAGATACAAGAATTCCCTAAGCACATATCTTCAAAAAACAATAACCATTACTATAAATAACAGATACAATACTTCCTAGAATACACACATAAGAAACGTGACCTAAATTACCAAGCTGCAAACCTTGTGAAATCCTAATTCAAATTAGAGTGTATATTCATTAGATTTTCCTATCACCATGATTGCATGGCATGTAAACAAGATTATTGATCTCAAACATTCATAAATTGCATTAGTTTTTAATTTTTTTTTATTTTAACAAAGAACTATAAGTCACAAGTGAATCATTTTGTAATAAGGAAGCTCACAGTGGACCTGTAGCTACATATGACTAGCCCAAGAAAAAAGGCTAGCAACCAAACATAAACACCGCAACTCAAAGAGGTGAACTATATGAAAGCCAAAACTGCTATCCCGCGACTCGTTATATTAAAGCTTAATTAATGACCCCCAATAAGTGCTCTGAACAGTTTATGATGTACCTCGATAAAGATGATAACCATATGGGCTATTTGGCAACTAAGAAAAACTAGTTTTAGTTGAGTTAACATGCCAGCTTACCTCTTTCCCGTCTATCAATGCTTTTAACACGAACCATTACATGTAAATCTCTTGAAACTGTTTCAGTCAATTCCTCCCAAGTGCTGTAAAGTTGTGCACGGCATTCCACAAAAAGCAATGGCTCAAATACTCTGACATACTCTTCAACAGATTCAAAATGGCCAGGAACACTCTGAAGCTCCGTTTCCTCTGATGCGCATAAAATTTAATAATTATATTAACAGAAAAATAAACAAGCATAAGAACTGGGTTTCCCTTGAAGCATGAGAAAAGGAAAAGTAATTGAAATCAAGGACCAATTTGCCACAGAAGGGAACTATAAATTTCAAGCTAAGCCTGTACATTTGGTAAATTCAGCACAAGGATTACAATTAAACACTTGTATTACAAGTAACTTTTATATTTCCTTAAAGTCCAAACTCCAGCAATGTGATAAACCCTTAAAGTTTCAAGCAAGAAAGACGGAAATGAAATCATGATCAGGATGGAATTCCTAAAAATATAAAAAGAAACATGTAATTACAAAAGCTTTCTAAAATAAAGGTCCAAGACATAAGAGTCTTCAATATCAACAGGCTCCTGACAGTTGGATGCCCATCACATGAAGCTGCAGGGATCCCCCTCTGCTATGCATGATGCATGGGCCTGACCAATACAAACATAGCCACTTATTCAATATCAATACAGTACAATCTTTTCACCTATGATGCTGAATTGAGTACAAAGAGCTTGAAGAAAATAAAATATAAGATCCTAGCAGCGCCATGTATTCCCAAAATGAGACATCAGCATAATCATTATGGAAGATAAAGCCTCGATCACAAGTCACGTTGTACTAGCTAAAACCGTTGAACATTCTCAGGTGACAATGCATCCATTTTGTTACATTCTCTGCCTAATAATATATCGCTTAGAGTGCAGAAATACGACTGGCCAAGTCAAAAATCTGGAGAAGACTACAACTTAAGCACTACAAACAGATATCCCGAACCCAGATACCATAACAGTATTCCTCGGTTTATATAAAAAACATCTTGTAGAAAAATTTAAAATAATAATAATAATAAAGTGAAAATTCAGTACGCAATCTTCATTTGCTTTTTTTTTTTGGGCCCAAGTTTGCATTTAATTGCAAAAACTTACTTCGGTAATAAAATGAAGTTCAAGGCTTTAGTAAAATCACCTAGCCGAGAAGTAGGAAACAAGAACCTAACCAAAATATAAACCCCTCACAACCTAAGCTTAGATATAATCATCATATAAAATAATAAAATTATAAATAAAACAACCTAAAATGCTAATTAGTTAGCTATCAGCACAAAAGGGAACAACCAAAATCAGCCTGATGTGATGAACCAATATAAGTAGACAAAAAGGAAGCTATTAACTAAACCCCTGTAAGATCCAGCTGTTGACCTCAATCCACAACAAATCTGGTCCAACAAGCAAAACCATGTGCTTTGAAACCAAGAACTTAAAATCTTCACTATTGTAAACAGCGCACACCACTGATGAACTATGAATCACATGCCTGCAATATAGAAACCAGATGAACTTCATTTGCCATCTGGTAAATACACTGGGAGCAACTATAGAAACCAGCTAGATTCCAAATATCCGAATTTTGGCAGGAGCAGATTGGGGGAATATTGAAGCTTGATATTTGGACCATGTGTAATATATTTGAAGTTTCCACATTTTGAGTTTTTGGGTCCAATTAGAATCAATAACAAAACAGAAATAGCCTAAAAGTAAAGCATCCTAAATAAATCATTTAGGGTAAAATGAGTAGACATAATACAAAACAGATTCTATACCCTGTCAGATTTTCTCTTTAAGTGGTAAATATTCAAGGCAAAGTTTAACCATTTCTCAGAATAATATAATCTTCAAATGCTTAAGCTAAGGTAATTTGTCTGAGACCCACACTTGACACTTACAGGATCTTACATATCGATATTACCAAATCCAACTAAAACTGATCTTACAAAATTCACAAAGACACCGACATATAATACAGATCACAGAAGGACGATACAAAAAATCAAAGGCCAAATGCAAAAGGGAACTAAATAAGCGGCAACAAAAAAAAATATATGCAAGTACAATGCATATAATAGCCATAAGTGTCAAATATTTGTGTTGAGATAGGGAAAACCTAATTTAATACCTGGATGATGCCAAAATTTTTCATTGGTCACCTCTCGCAGAAGACGTTCCACTGATGTATCTTGATATTGAGCAACAACGGAAGTTTGCTTCTTGGAAGGGAGCTTCTTTGCTCCAACTTTTGAATCTGTAATGCTTTGATTGTTTATACCTGGTTTCCTAGCGGTTCCCTGCAAATTCTTTTGCTGCTTCAAATCAGTGGACTGCTTCCATGAACTCTGCCTTGGAATGGTGGATGATTGAGCCTCTGCCATAAGATCTGTTGTACTGTTAAGCCTCCTAGTCTGACATAGAACTCCTGAATTCATGTCACCATTAATTTCAGATTTAGGGTCATCAGATTCCACACAATTGTTTCCTTCGTTACATGATGAATTAACCTGTTTTGTGTCCTTGTGTAACTTTTCTCCAGGAATAGCAGCAGGAACATAAGTTGTACGTGTATCCTTCACAATACGCGTTGTGGTTGGTGGAGGGAAGTTCTGCCTTCTAGGGGTTGAACTTTTGATAGCTCCAGCCTGCTTTACATCTTCCAAATTAAGAAACATGGTCTGCCTACTACGCTTCTTGCCAAGCATGGCTTCCTTATGCTGATCAAGCTTAGGTCGCTTTCCAGAATTATTTGCAAACTTCAGCGCATGACTTGCTTCAGCTCCTTTAGTTTCTTTCTGTTTAGGCACCAAAGCATCTTCCTGATTATTCACCAACACATCAGCCTTGCAGTCACTCTCCAAATGTAGAGAACTAGTATTTCTCCCATCGTTCAAACCTGTATCTAACGCTGAAGAAGCACGATTGCTGCTTCCTTCCTTGACATAATCAGTAACATTAGATATATCATTTTCTACAACAGCACCCGGATTACTATGATCCACCACCTCAGTGTGTTCATTGCAATCAATACATGAGCTTCCTCTATCTATGGTTTTGTTATTCTGGGCATCTGCAGAGCCCTTTTCCTTTCCAACTTCAGACTCGGGCCCCAAAACTAACCGTGCAGCAGTCTTATCATCACCATTAGGCATAGGTGAAGCACTATTTGAGCTTAGATTCCGTAGACCCTTCTTATCACCACCAACTTCAGCTCCCTGTGCCTCTTTTGGTCGAATAAAAGGCTGAAAACCCGAAACAGAAGATGCATGACAGAAAGCGTGGTTATTTGTTATTATCTGTGGACTGCTGGATGATGCAAATAAGTCTGAAGTATTGGTACTGGAAGAAGGAACTGCTGGTTGAGGCTGGAAGCAGAAGAAATTATCATTCTCCTCATTATCTTCAGCAGGGGGTTCATTAAGATCAAATAATGGTTTTCCTCTAGAACCCATCTCATATATAAATGCATACAAACCGCACGATATATCACAATAGGTTCACGTCTCACTATTTGCAGTTTAACTTTAGCAAAAATGCACATAACATACCAGAATCTGCAACAGCGGGACTCAAATTCGCCGGAATTCTCCTCAATTCGCCGGTGTGATTAGTTCATCGGCGAATCAACGAACCACACCACTTCACCCACAATAATCTGATGTCTACTACAAAACAAATCTATTTTTATCGGCAGAAAGTCTTCCAAGTCATCTCTTCTTCCAATGGAACTCCTCCTAAGGATCCAAATCTTGTTCGGATACTTCAACCTATATTGATTGAGACGATCATTGCAACTGAGACAAATTACTTTAGGATACTGAAACCAAATAATTGCAGTCAGAAATAAATTAGGGCTCCGAATGTAAATCCAATTAGAAAAATGAAACGAATGGGGCGCTAATCAATGACAGTCGTACCTGTTTGCAGAGGAAGAAGAACAATCTAAGCGCAAATTGGGAAGAAGAAAATATATGGAGATGGAGATCAGGGACAGGGAAATAATTGGGGGAAGTAGGGATTTGGGAAGAAGTGTCACAGGAATTATATATAATTATAGGAAAGAAAAATAGGCAGGGGGAAGAAGAGACGTGGGTAGTTTGGATAGAGATGGTAATCCAAACCTAAGCCGAATGGGTAATCCGAATTTGCCCCAAATCTAATCTAATAGGGTAATTTACTCAATTTGCATTAACTTGGCTTCTAATTAGGGATCACTAGTCAAACCTTACTCAAATTTGTCACTTTATTTCGAATTTGTTGGATTTTTTTTGAAGTTCAATGTGATTTAATTTTTACTAATAAATGAGTAGTGGACCGATAGCAAAATTTTAAATTGATACATAAATCGTGTGGGTTTGATTTAAATGATATATTTAAGACGATAATAATCATTTTCTTTTTTGTAAACAATTGCAAATTAAATTATTTGTATTGTATTATTGTGATCCTTACAATATAATATATTGTAGTCTGTCAACCAAAATCATATCGTATCATTAGGAGTAACATTTTCTAACTGTTGACGTTTATTTCTATTGATATACTAATTGCTCGTCAAAAAGTGTATGATCAAAAAAAAAATATAAAAATAAAAAACAAAGGGAACCAATATACTTTTTAAATTCCGCTATTGTATGTTTGATTTTTCATTTTGGAGTATATATATTATTAATATTCCATTTTTTTTAACAAACAAAATTATATTTTAACTTTTGACAAATATTAATATTGTGTATTTAACTAAGAATCACATGTATAAATAAATTTTTTTTTATTAAATTTGTTGTGAATGTTCATGAATTAAAGATAAGATAAGAAGATTGTAATGACAAAATTTTAAAAAAATTATTATAATAAAAAGATTATGCAAATGAACTCTTTTATTAGAATAAATTTTATTCTCAAAAGTTATTTTTTCTAAAAATGGATGGAGTAAATTTTTTTATTTTTTTTTTGTTACGACAGGTTTTAGTGAGGAGAGTAACATTTACTTTTAATAATTATGTATGTATTTATATTTCTTTTTACATATACGAAAGTAGATATAATCTTTTAGTATATAATCAATTTTTTTAAAACTAGTACAATATTTTGTAATTAACATTATCGAAATAACGAGGGTGAGACGTGTAGTGCAAACCAAACTCAACTTATATGCTCAAAGGGCAAAATGCAAGGTTTGATACTATTAATCCGGATTGACTTCTAATAATAAGTGATGAGTTTTTTATATAATACTATCGTCGTCTGTTTTAAAATTAAAAATACATTTTGACTTTTTACTTCAAATTATATCAAATTAAATTCTAAATAATTATTCGTTAAGTTGATTATAATTATACAACTATTATATTCTTAAGGTTTATAACAAAAATATTTTATCACAATATAATTTGCATCCAAAATTTTTATAAAATTTGAAATTCAACATGCCGTCATTTGACCAAAAAAAACCAAAACGTATTTTTAATTTTGAAACGGAGAGTTGCATCTCCTATTACAAAATTTTACAAATTGATTAAGTCATCCTTATTTTTATTTTAACCCTCATATACCCAGTAACCAGAATCCTACATGGTTACTTTTAAATACATATATTAAAGGAATGTTAAACTTAAATAATATTATTTGAAATTGACTGGACAATTATTTTAGTTTAAATTTGGATGATGAAAATTATGTAAGCTAATTTAAATTGTGTACTGTTTCGTGAAACTTTTTTTTTGTTTATTTGGCACACGTGACGTTTTTCTTTAAAGCTTATATGAAGTGACTCAATTAGCCTTTCCTATAGAGCAGTATATTTGTTTGGACATATATGGTAACCCAGACCTAAATGGAATGTGACAATGTGTAATTCGAGTTTGCTTCATATTGCAATTAATCAAATAAGTCTTGGGATCTGTGCACTTTCAAAAGATATATATATATATATATATAGACACACACACACACACTGCTATACTCATCGTATTTTTATGTATTTATCTTTTATAATTGTGCAGGCAATAGAGTACGCGTCTTGATAGCTTCCAAAACATTTTATTTTATTATAGATTAATAGACAAACAAAGGCATATTTCTTATTGTTATTTCATATATGCAATTATGCCACTCCAAGTTTGAGCTAAATATACATCGAAACGGCCCCCAAATCTGAGGAGGATTATCTTAGAAAATAACTTGAACAAGCTGGAATGAAAATATCATTACTAGTTTATACAAGACCTTACTGCTTCTCCACTGCGGCATGAAGAAAAGATTGTTCAGCAACTATATGACTAACGTAAGAGTAGTTGAGGCTTTGTCAATCCCTTACAAAATCAAAGTTCTAAGTTAGAATGTAACAGTACAATCATTTAAGTACAACACTGTAACATACAAAGTCAAAACTATGTTAAGAATGTAACACTACCATTTCGACAAAATGCCCTACTCATGTTACAAAAATTGTGATCGTCGCGCCTCTTTTAAGTTTATGAACTGGACAATTGCGCAGCAATTATAGTTTCCTGTTCCAAATGTGCTGCAAGAGGCACATTGCTTCGAGTAAACTTGGAGCATAATTTAAACAAGCAGAATATGGCTTGGAAGATGTTTCAGTCTTCAGCTTCGTGATTAAGAATGGGAAGAATGCCCAAGGCTGATGTACCGAGGTGCATTCCTCGTACAAACCCGCCATACCCAACTTTAATTCTATGGCACAGAAGCAAAATAGAGTCCCACAGTGCTGGTCTTCCCTGAAAACAATAACCTGAGCTTTAGAAGTTGACAAACAGTACAAAGCGC
Organism: Centella asiatica; assembly: GCA_014636745.2. Classification (NCBI taxonomy): domain Eukaryota; kingdom Viridiplantae; phylum Streptophyta; class Magnoliopsida; order Apiales; family Apiaceae; genus Centella; species Centella asiatica. Next base: position 31,552,417 of record CM025787.1, read on the forward strand.
CATATAATTATCACGTCACTTTGATGGTATAACGCACTTTTCCGTTGATTTTAGAATAGCAGAAAGTGGATAATTTTACTTTTAACGGCTTTGATAGGCATAAAAACTATCACATGCTTTAGGTGCATGTGCCTCCCGGCTCCCAAAGCCTCATCTCCAACACAAGTAGGTTTTGAAATTTTACTTTCAAAATTCAAATAAGGTTTTGCAAATATAGTGTTCTCATCAATCTTTCTTACAATGAGTTGCCTACTCAAAACTGATAACTGTCATATGGCATCATCTCTGATAACTATTTCCACTTTTGTGATCCTTTATGTACTAACTTTGAACTCTTTTATTACCCAAGTGATAACCAATTTGTCAAATGTACAAATTCAAATAATAGCTGCAATCACGTGGAAATATGAAAATCACAAGTAACACGTTCTAAATGCAAAGGTAGATTCCCTCCCAATCTGATTTCAAAAATGCATGAAAAGTCTTCGATAACCTTACCACATGCCCCACCCTTACCCACCCACACCAGGCACGAATGAGTTTGACTATTATGCTAGAAGGCATATGCAAATCCAATAATATAAACAGAACAGTAGAGCATATAATCAGTATAACTTGCCTGGAGAGAGAACTGTGCCCTCTTATCCCAATATAAGGCAAAGATTGGAGGGCTTTGCTTTCCAACTGCCAATATACAAGCTCCTGGATGAAGCACAAATGGAACACCAGACACTACAGCCAAGTATTTTTCGGGAAACATTTCTTTTGGTGGCAGAACCCCTAAAAACAAAGGGTTCTTGCTAGATTGTGCTCCAGCATAAGGTGTAGGATCCACATGTAGCATCCAGTTTGGGTGTTCTAAGAAAGCACAAAACAAATATAAGAGCAAATGAGAATCAGTAGGAAGCTCAAGAGTCCACTTCTTATTCACGTTGTCATAAACCTCCCCGGTCCCTAAATACTCATAGTTCTTCACACATGTTCCTTCAGCAAGCTCTACAAAAATAAAAATGACCAAATGTAAGATTCTAATTGTTAAGATGACTTTGTGAACATCTACTATATTTAAAGGAGGTGCATACTATGAAATCATATCAAAAGCAATCAAGCTGAGAGTCACCTCGGATTCTTTGAACCATATAATCTGCTCGAACACTGCTGTGTGGTAACAAACCCTTAACCCACTCTCCTCTCATCAATGCATGAAGTCTCTGGTGTTCAGTGATGGCGTCAATACACTCTTGTAAGACCAGAACTGAGAAATTTTGTTGTGGGGATTGCTGGAAATTGCTTAAAGGCATCTTAGCTGCAATTATCAAGATGGTCTGGATCACTTGGAAGGAATGAGTTGGAGGAGAACATGAACAGTACACAATCCGCTCTTGTTTCAGCCAAGATAGAAGTAAAGTAAGTTAATAAAGAAAAGAAGCTTACGCATGGCGGCATCAAGAGCTTGAACAAGGGCGGCACGTAATTGATGAAGTAGTCCATCTTCATCAACATTAAATGCTGGCTGCCAATCATTGGTCCTCTTAATAGGTGAGGAAACAGTAGAAGTTCCAGAACTTGGTAGATTATCACCAACTTGATTAACCGTAACTGAGATATTAAGCTTAGCAGCAGCTTGCATAACCTAGAAACACATTGTTCGATAAATTTATGGACTTACAGAATCTTACTTCTATTAGATGCATTTTGAAAAATATAAATGTAGACCATCCCAATAATTCCCAACACATGATACAATATTTTATTTAAATAACCCCAACTTGTAAAATAATAAATGCCTTACAAGTTATAATAACTAAAGCTGTTCAGAAAACCGGTTGAACTAGATGAAACCTTAAATTTAAAAATAAAAAATAAGGAACATAACAAGTACCATAAAATTCTTCCAACTACAACAGATAATATCTCCATTCTGATAAGCAATAACATTTACTGAACTAAAAGAGTAAATGATATTTATGTTTGTACGTCATTTATGTTTGTACGTCATTTATGTCCAGATATCTTATTCATTCTCGGTTGAATTTCATATAGAATCAACAGCTAACAGAAACTTTTCTTGTTTTCTTTTAGTTCTGATATCACAGCTACAAGGGATCATTTCTAATTTTAAACCATCAGGGACACAACGTGGCCCTATAGTGGTTACTTAACGGGCAGGACAAATTTCCACCCAATCAATTCAAGTCCAAAGACTTTTACATGTTTCTCCGGTCCAACAATAATCTGATGACCCAATTAATACCACAAGAGTTGAATATTCAAGCAATAATTTGTAGAAACCTCATTGGAAATTAAAGACATTATCAGGGAGACCTTTTTATGCTAAGAGTGGCCAAACATGGACCAATTCGATTATATAATTAAAATGGTCGAAAAAAATGTTATGTTTTAGAAGATCGGTAAACTAATGACAGAGACATATGCTTCTAAAATGATTATGGCATTACACCATCTACCAAATATTAAGCTTATTGAGAATGTACTTGTCAGCAACCTTTATCTCCATAACCATTGTCATTTACTAATTAAATAAAAATTATAATGCTATATGCATTAGAAGACAAATGGGGAGAGAAGGGGTTTACAAAGGAGAAGTAGTCACTAAGGTGGGTCAGTACACATCAATTACATATCCCTGAAATTCATAGAAAACAACAAAACAAGATGGGATTAAGATCCCCAAGACAAATACGGAACACTCTGTGGGTTGAAGTAAATCATCATAGCCCTCAGATACTTATATGCTTATCAATCTCTACAAGAAAAACACTCTTAGGTTGTGGAATGTGGATATTCACTAAACTCGATGTTAAAAAAACATAATCAAAGAGCACTTTTTTCAGGAAACAAATACAAGGATATTTACTTGTGGTAAGTATTAACATACCTTCACATGACTGTTTTCAATTTTTTTGACTAGAGGATTAAGAAGCATCGAAGAAAACCACTGTCTAAGGCGGTCTTGCCACTGCTCAATCTGAGGATAGATGCCTAGATGCTCATATGCTTGAATGCAGTCTTCCATAGACATGGGTGGAGGAAGATCACCTTCTCCTTTCTTAGGGGGAGTGGTGAATTTCTGAGAACCAGGAGACATCCTAACGGGCCTCAAAGGCGTGCTTCTCGTAGCACCGGAAGTATTAGTTGAAGTAGAAATGGTAGTAGGGGTGGCTATGCCAAACCCATTTATGGTGGGAGGGGGAGTTGCCAATCTTCTTGTCGATTCAGAAATTTTCTCGTCAACCTCAGCCAAAAACTGTTCAAGCTCTTCTTCTGTTGTGATCTCTTTGGCAGAAGATGCTCGCTTATTTGACCAAGGGGATGCAACCAACTGATCCCTACCAGGTGAAGCATTCACAGAGTGTGATCGTGAAGCAGGTGAAGGGGTAAGAAATAGAGATGATGAAACAGGTGACTTCATTGGGGTGCTAAGAGAATGCATCTTGCCCCCACTACTGGTATTTGATTTATCTCCACTAACTCTAGATGAACGACTGCTGCTATTAACTGGCTGATGAAGCGGGACAAGGACATTTTTAGGAGATGCTGAATTGGTTTTGGTTTTGGGAGGTTTCTTTGAGGAATCTGATACAAGCTGCTCAGCCTTTGTCCTTAATCCTAATAGACCTAATTGTCGACTTGAAAGACACATTTGCTCATTCATTCCTTTAGTTGGAGAGATCACTGTTACATCTGTGGTGATTCTTGCTCTCCACAATGAAACAGCTTTAATGAGTGCAATAACGGTTCCCATTAAAATTAAACCCAGTGAAGCCTGTACCACTTTTGTAAAGAGATCTGAAAGAACAATTAATAAGAAAGTCAAACATGTTCAGGAAAACACAGGTGAAGAGTTTATTCTAATTAAATGGAAAATCATTTGAATGTGTTACTTACAAGCAAACCCTCGGGAGAAAATACTAACTTTCAAGCTGTCAACCAACCCATTCTCCCTTCAACAATCAAAGAAATATCCCATCAAAGAAACAGGAAGAAATACTTAAATAACCAGGTCTAGTAATCACATGGAGAAGTACTCTTTCGTTTCAACATATATGATTCTCAAAAACAGATAATAGTAAAGTAATGGCTCAATTATTTTGTCATTTTAATTCTTCCAAGCAAATGATAATCAGCTCAGTCATGAATTTACAAGTGTTACATGCTAGATTCTACACCTCTTGTGAATCAAACATTATGAAAATGCAATAGCTCAACAACCAACTTTCAATCACATTTTGTCTTCCATTTAAGCAATTGAAGGGAAAGAACATGCATTAGATTTAGCTTAACATTCTCAAAATGACAACGCGCCGTCAGCTAAGATTGTTCTATTTATTTGTGAATAATGTTTTCTTTCGAAGCATACAACGATATACAATGTTCCTTCGAGTGGTTCATTGGTTGTTCAAGAGTGTGTCTTGTTGGGTATTTTTCTTTCATATTTGGAATTGAAAATACTCAATGGTTAACCCTTATTTTTGGATTTCACAAAAAGATAAGAAATAGGAATTCTAAATTAGATCCGTCTTAATATGGATATTTTTGCCTATAAATAAGGTTGATTTGTAGGCTTGTAGATACACAAAAATCAAATATTTTGAGAGAGATTTTAGGAGAGAGTAATCACCATAAAACAGATTTTTGATTCTAAACGATGGAGATCGATTTTGGGGGTTCGGAAGTGTGCATTTTTGGGATATGAACAGTTGTCTGTTTTAGGTGATATTCTCTGATTTTGTCTTTGTTTTTATTCCATTCTTCTTGATGTTTATTCCAAGAAGTGTGACAATATATTCTGAATTTGTAAGTCTCTAGTTTAATTAGGGAAGATTTGGTGTATTACCCAATTATTTGTTACTTGAAGACTTGGTTTATTACCCAATTATTTGTATAGTGGAATTTTTGAGTGGACTATGATCCCGTGGTTTTTACTCCTTGTCTTTGAGGAGTTTTCCACATATAATTCTTATGTGTCTTGTGGCTTGTGTTTTACAAATTTATCATTTTAGTCTTTCTCTACTTAATTATTTTCTCAAAGGTTTACAAGTTTAGGGAAAATTATTATTCCTATGTGGTCAGTTTTTCCCAACAAGTCTTTCCTAGTTGATTCTATTTGGTCTTTCTTAAGTTGTATGCTGCTTAAATATGCCTTCACTTTTTCACCCATGCTGTAGGATTTTCCCATTTTATGGGTAATTATCCAAAAAGAGAGAGGTTACCTGCAAAGAAGAACCTACAAAGAATGAAACGTATGATTGTAGCGAATAAACTATTCTAACCATCAAAAGCATTAACCCGCCTGAATTAATTGTTAAAGAACAAACTAAATAAAATCCCATTCTTCAGATTAAAAAATTTAAGAATCCTAGATTAAAAAATCTCCAAACCAAGTAAGCAACAACAACAATACAGTTTATACCAGCTCTAGGTCACCGGCAAATAGTTACACAAGAGAAAATCAAGTGACTAGATAATTAAATTTAAGCATCATTGAAACGCTAATTTCTCTTAATTTAGCTGCATTATGCAGATATAAAATGTCCCCAAAACACATAATTACAAAAGATTTAAACAATTTACAAGCCCTAGCTTCTCTGCCACATTGATACTACAAATTTCATATATCTGTAAATGTGTATGTGTATATATCGTTTGTACCTGGCAATGATACTAAGCAGAGAGATGGCTGCGGCAGTGGAGAGAGATAAGATGAAGATAAAAGTGGACTTAGAGGGACGGAGGCTTGTGGAGGTAAGAGCAGCGGCGAGAGCTGGATTCTGATAAACAGAAAACTTCGCGGGCTTCGAGGAAGGGGAAGACTGGTTTTTGCTACCGTCCATTATGGTTTTTAGGGTTTATCGTGATCAGGGTTAGCGCTTATTCCGCCATTGATGAGGGAGAGCTCCTCTCAATTCAAAGGAAGGGGTTTAGGGGTTTTAAGCTCGAAGACCCGGACCTGTGCTGTCCCTCCGCTTTAGATGGTGCAGCAATGAGATACATATTTATACTTAATACTAATGCCTCCTCGATTAAAAGGAACAAAATGCACACTTAACATTCTAGACATATATTTACAAATAATAAAACAAAAAAACTTTTTCTCATATTTGAAGTCATGTTATGGATGATGTTATATTCTGTGTAAAACTACTCAATAAAAGGTAACAAAATAAAATAAAATAAAATTTATAAATAACTATCTACTATTCATTTTTCATGTGGATCTAGATATCAATAGGAACAATAAAAAAATAAATTTGAACAATACATAAAGTAAGAAAATAAAATAGTGGGGAGAATTTATTTGACCAACTTTAATATCATATAGCACTTTTAAGTTATGGTCAAAAAAGCTATTGACATGAGTTTGGCGATGACTTATAAGCAAGTCAAATTTGTTTATATGTAAATTCATTAAAATTTGTGTTTGACAAAAATATATTTTATTATTTATAAGTAAAAAAATAAGCTAAAAAAATTAAACAAGTAAAATTTACTTTTTTTTTCTTATAAATAAAAAAGAAATAAATATAGTTAATCAAATACAATTACATATTTGTCTATTTTTTCGTATATTTTTTTTGTAAATCTACAATAAATTTTAACTTATAAGTTATCAATATCCAAACACTATTATTCCTATTTTAACTTATATTTTTACTTATAGACAAAATTATTGTCAAACACTTTTATTTATAAGTAACTATTTAACTGTTTATAATTATTTATTTTAACTTATAATTTTATTTATAATCAAAAAAATATTAAATTGTTCCAAACACCCGTCATGTACAACTTAACTAAGAAAAAAAATATAAAAAGCAGAATATCATGTTGTTTATGACAAAAGCATTATATTCGTGTCTGTAACATAAGAATAAGGTCAAATAATCAAGTTGGTATCATTACGCTGTAGGAACGATATTCAGTAATTTTGAATAACACTCCCCCCAATTCTGACAATTGACTTAGGTGACCTATTTTATATATTAAATATTTTTAAATTTTAAAAAAATTATTAATCAAAAATATTTTAAATATGAATAAATTTTTTTGACTAAATAAAATGTTTAACATATTAAAAACTTCACTTAAATTTACATGCAAAAAAATCAAGTTAACAATTATTATGAATAGGAGATAGTATCATTTATCTAATTTTAATTGTTACAATTAATGTTCTTTAATTCAGAATCAATATATACGCATTTAATATACCTCAACCATACAAGTAACAGCAAAATTATTCTTTCAAATACTTACATGTAATACTCATAAATATCTCAAGAAAGAAATCGATCTACGATTTATCCGTACAGATTATATCTTGAGAACTGAGATATTAGAAACATATATAAACAAAATTATCAATACTCAAAGAATTACGAGGTACCGTTGTACCAACATATGATGATAAAACTTCAAAACGACATGTTTAACAAACAAAATTATCCTTTATTCTTTTTCGTCAAACTACTTTGGTTTGATTTAGCGATGATAATTTTCGACACAATACGATATTCCGACACGAATACGATACGATTTAGGAGGATTTGAGTTATAAAATGTCAACTTGTTTAAAACACAACTAAAATAACCGATTGACAAGTTAACCCGTCAAAATTCATTTATGACCCATTTAACTCAATTATCAAAACAAAAATATTTAAACATTTTATTAAAATAATTATATTATATTTTTATTATTTCTTTTAAATTAACTAATTAAGTTTACATTATAAATTTTGAATTAGACTAAATATCATCCAATTAGTACATATAAATTTGTGAATCATATTTACTAAGTATATATTGACTTAGTAAGTCATATATACTTAACATTCTTATTTATCATTATAAAAAGTCTAAACTCACCTTATAACATTAGTTATTGGTTAATATATATAAAATAATATTTTTTTTCTATATATACATTAAATTAATATATATATGTCAAACATATAAGATGAGTTTAGATTGTAATTAAAATTAACTTATATAATTTTTAATGAATAAAAATATACTAATTTAATAATAACTAATAATTATATATATAACTTATAAATAATATAAATTATTAAATTATTTTTATTGATATTATTTTATATAGATTAACTTACAAAATAATATATATATAACAAACAAAAGGTAATTTTATGTTTAAGAAACTTAAGAAAATATGTTATTTTGTCAAAAGATTCAAAAGTCAAAATTATGTGAAATTTAAATCACATATTTGTAAAAATTTAATTTTAGAGTAATGTTAAATGAGTTATTCAATTAATAATATTTAAACAAGTTATTCGTGCAGTAATGCATAAACGAGTTATTCGTGTAGTAATGTGTAAACGGGTTATTTGAATTATCTGGATTATTCGAGTTATCTGCATTACTCGGATTATCTAGATTATTCGGATTATCTAAGTAATTAAATTGTGTTTGTAAAATTAAATTTGAATTAACCGTATTATTCGTGCCATGTTCGAATTTCAAATTTTAACCTATTTATTAATCGTATCATGTTTGTGTTATACTTAATCGTATCGTTATAATGGATCAATCCGACACGAACGCGGTCCACCAACTTATTTTGCCACCCCTAGTTCGATCAGACTTCCTCCACTCGGATACATTTTTGGATGGTTAAGTTGCGCACTTGCCGGTAGAAAAGGGATCCGGCCACCCGGGGACTTCAATAATGAGAATAACGATACAAAAAATTATATTAATGAATAATAATAGAGAGAAAAAGAAAATTCAAATTTTTTCCCCATTAAAAAGGGTAATTGGTGCCAACTATGGTGAAAATATATTGTTGTCGCGTACATGCTATTTGATTTTGTCATTAGGCAGAAACAAAAAAGGAGTGTCAAGTATCTCTAAGAAGAACCTCCATAAATTAGAAAGCTAGATACCAGCCAGATTACCCGAGTTTCCATCATTTTTATATTACAAAAAGCCTCGCTATGAGACCTGAAGAACTGAATAGAAGATACAGGAAAAAGAATTTATACCCCAACCTGCAACACAAATATCAGAAAAAAGATTAAGAATCTACACATGGAAACTAATAGAACTTGACATTGAACTGAAGCAGTGCGCAGCTCACCAATAAAAATAAAATTGCTAAGCTCCAGCTAACTTCTTAAGCCGGATGGATTCAAACTGGTTCTACTTTGCACCTTTCTGTATTCAGACCTCTCAGTTGACAAGTAAAAAAATGTTTGTCAGCCTTCAAAATTACAATTCCCAGGTTAATATGGCACCAAATCTTGACGGATCACCATATCAGCCAGTTGGAGTAAAAATGTATTCAATCAAGAGGTATTTGGGAGCAATTCAGTTTATTTTTCTACAAGACAACAATTGTCTGGACTGACTCCTCTACTCTGAATCCGAATCAATAGAAAGATAGAGTCTCTGTCTTACAGATCGCTTTTGGCGAGGAAATGTGAATGGGCTACCTGATCTTTCCCTACTTGTCTTGGCAAGTCTACTGTCATTTGTAGCAAGATTAGGAGATCTGTTGTCATTCATACCACGAAGCAAAGAAGCTGCCAACCCAAGGAGAGAAGAGATAAACAATTTGTTTATGTTCCAGTAGATGCTAGAAAATATGGATATTAAGAAACTGGACTTTGAGCGTGTGTGTAAAACTGAATTAAATTTCATCTATTTCTCATGATCATCTAGAAAGTAAAGAAAGTCGGGAAGAGATCTATTGCTACATAAAGAGGTCTTGTTTATTTGTGGTACAAATTTCAATTTATAATATACGGTGGTACAGATCTAATTATCCACCAGCAGGCATTTCCTTTGATAAAGCAAATAAAAATCCAAAAGAAGAATTAGGATAATCATATAAAGTATAGACAGGTACATACCGGTGTCCGCCAACGAATTCAGTGCACAATCTTTAGGGGGAAAATGCTGTTTTGAATTTAACCCGTTCACAGCTGCAGGCTCACCATGACTGCCACAATCACCAAGCCTGAGAGAAATCCAATCCTCAGTAGGGATGCCATTTGACATGTCTGGTTGATTGTTCATATCAGCCTGCACTGCTGCATCTGAAGGTCTCGTCGGAAGAAATATTTGAAGAGAGGGATCATCCCCACCAAATGCCAAGGGATTATCAACTAACCCATCATTTATATCAGTTGTAGCATGATGAAGTGAAGATTCGGGCACAAAAGTAGATCCCACGGCAGTATCCGGATTTAGTGAATAACCATTCATTGAGGTAGAGCAATTAATGGAACCATGTGGTAGATCAACTAAGGCATCTGATACATCTGCTTCAGTGCCAAATAACTGAAAACCAGGGCCTCCTTGATTACCAGGAGGTAAAGACCAGAGAGGCACCCCAAACTCATCATCATTGGTATTGAAAAGGCCCAGGCATGAACCCCCTGCATTGCCAATGACAGAATCTTCACGATATGAATCTGCAATTCCTTGTGGGGGTACAGTATATGTGAATCCAGTATTCATACTGCTCTTATATACAGGACCAGAAGAAATTAGAGGTTCATTTTCTTCCTCTGAATCGCTCAGGACAATAATTTCTGCATCCCCCAATGGAGCAGAAGGATTTTGGCCTGCCAATCCGTATACCGGGTCAACATTCAGAGAAACAGAATCAAGCTCAATCCCATTCGAGAAATCAAAGTTCATACCACCATCCTGATTGACACTGGGATCTTCGCCATCCCTACCACTACCTGTGGCACTGCTGCTCATAGGGATAACATTACGATCATGGTTTCCAAAAATCTCTTGTGGCCTATTGCCCGAAGAGTTTTCAGCTTTACTGACTTCCCAGAACCCATTTCGATTTTTCTTGATTCCAAGCTTCAAACAGTTATGCCCTTCAGAGGCGCATTCCTGTTTGACATGTTTAAGAACTTCCAACTTCGAAGTAGCTTCTGCATCTGTGTGCACACAGAGGGTGCCATCAGGAAAGTGCCATTGTGTAAGATCCCCAAGACTCCTACGATCATTAACTGCCTTAACACGCCAAGAACCATCAGGCTTAACCTCAATTTCCGTTATATCTTCTCCACAATTTCGCATCTTTGTACAGTCAGGAAAGAATTGTAAGGGTACATCTTATAAAAACGTAAAACTAAGAAGATCCCAGATGGATTTAGAGTATTACCTTAGATGTAATGCGATTAAAATATGGGTCAATAATGATATTCTCCAAAGCATAGTTCTTGAGACAAATGGGGCATTGCCACTGCAGCCAAGTAAAATGCTTGCTCACATAGACAATTCTCTAAGAGAAAACCCTAAAAAATGATCTGAAGTGAAAATAGAATATACTCGTATCAATTAATAGTTACTTGCCTTCCGTGACCGTTGGTTCATTTCCACAAAAACATCAAGATCAAAACACCCCATATGTACACAAGGTTTAAATCTTCCAGCAACCTTCATTCTTGAGCCACTCATCTGTATTCACACACATAAGATTAAAAGATTAACTTCAAGAAAATACGTGCAATTCAGCTCACCTGAACCACCGGGAAACTTAAGGTCAGAAAGATGATTGTTTTAACATGGCATCACTCGTTCAGAGACTCGAGACGAGAGTATAAAATAAAACATGAAGATCACATCACTAATTAGTGTTTTATACTTGTACAATTATAATGATAAAAAAGGCCTTTATACTTTTCATAAGAGTGAAAAAGCTACAAATATCATAAATATGTATATTATTGAACAGATATAATGTTCTTTTGCAGAACAATGTCGTAGACTGTTTTTTATAAAGCATAACAGAAGAAGAAAGAAGAAATCATAGTCCACAAACCAGTTTTTTTTTAAACACAATTTAGTAGATTGGACTGGCACTCCATCACTATTCCGATGGTTAAAGGAGTCTTTAGAAGAAAAACATCATAAACTTTTTCAATAGGGAAAAAGGGGGTAAACTATGTAATAGATACACTACACCCCACCCCACCCCACCCCACCCCGTTCAAGTATATACTCCTAATACATCTCCATATACCTTCAGTCTTCAGACGTGTTTAAGACGTACAAATCTAATTAAATCTATGCTCAAAAACACTAAAAAATAGTTTTACAATTTGTAATGGAACTACTCTCCACTCCAAAATTAGAGACACATTTGGCTTCATGCTTAGTTTGGTTGTGAAATCCTTTGGTTAAATTCAATGAAAATTTATCTAGTTCAAATTAGATAAAGTCAATACTATAATCCACGACAGTAACAGTATTGGATACGAACTTCATAATTTTAATACCTTAATATATACACATCAAGTTGACTTGCAAGATTTTACAAATGACAGAGGATCAAAATGAAATGTATTTCAAATTATGGAACGGAGTCCTATATATTTGGAAGCATAGGGGAAACAGATAGTTGCATATTACCAAATCCTCTATGAAAACAAGTCTTCCCCCTTCCAATAGGAAAAAATGGGGTAAACAAATGTGCATTAAGGGAAAAAAGCAAGGCTACAGCCAAGTGAGCTCTAAGTTCTTTTACAACTCTATCTCTTAGTCCTAGTCCCTTACGGCTAAAATATTACATTAACTAAGCTTATAAGTTAAAATAATCCAACGGAATAATGAATATGTAAAACTGCAGAAACAAAACGCCACTTACCGGACAACATAACTTGACCGGAATAGAATCGGCCACAACTTCAAGATCGCTGTCACTATCAGCATTCTCTGTGGCAGCTCCACCACCAACACATCGCCGAACACGAGCAAGAGCATCTTCAAATGGCTCACCATCAGATTCCTTTGGAATCTGATTGAGAATCTATAAAATTGAAGTGTAAAATAAGATTAGAACAGAATTTAGACATGTATAAAAAACATCTAACAGCAACAAATATAAGCATCAGCCCTAGCCATAATTTGTTCTCAATTTACACTTGCAACCCAGAAAACTGGGAAATTTTTTAATCAGGGAATCTCCCTCAGTTTTCTCTTTCTCCTTGCCTCTAGCAATTTCATCTTCTTTTTTACAGAGTCCACTTACACCTTCAGGGATGGCATGGAGAGCCACCCCTCTCTCTGATCCCTCCTATGATAGCTTCATTAAAAGACAGCTCCCTTCTTTCCAAATTTATGAGATAAAAATCAGTTTCTTATTTAGTTCCAAAAGGCATTCTAATGCGAGAGCCTAGAGAACAATTCATGGCTTGGCATTCATCAGCAACCCCATGGCTAACTTGTTTCGAGCCGAACAACTTACAATCAGAGGCATCTTGAATTTTACAATCTAATTCATTGAAGATCCAAACCCAAAGTATATTGAAACAAAAGACATGAAAAGGATGTCACAATTAATTCAAAATAGGAACTGTACGTTTGATCAACCAAAGAAAGAAGAATAAGATTCAAGCAAAGAAGAGCAAGAGAGTAGTGAATAGAGAGAGAACAGTCATTGGCGACGACTAGTTGCCTTGCATGCGCCATACGCGGCAGTAGGATACTGCCATGACTCGCTGGGTGCCACAATCATGACATCCCGGACATGTTTGTTGGTCTTTCGTTTTAGAAAAGTTTCTACCAGATACTATTAAAAAATTTTGTTTATTGTTATTGAAAAAATAATTTAAAAAACTAAACACCACTAATCACAATAAACAAATAGATGTTGCCACTAGAAAGATGGAACCCACACATGTAAATTGGAAATCAATACGGCCTGATATCAGGCATGCTCTCCATATATGCCCATTACAGAACCTCAATTAAGAAGCACAATCAAATACACGATAAAAAGATGCTTAAGGAATTGAATAGTTTTGAAAGAATTCAGAGGACCTCAATAATTAGAAGGGCTGTTCTAAGTTCTAGAGAAAAGGATAAATAGCTCCTACTTATTGCTATATTTCCATCATTATACATATGATATATATATAAGAACCTCTGAATATATCATAAAATGGATGAAGTTCAATATCAGGTGCCTACACACCCTTAAGCCCCACAACACCCTCTAGATAATATACAATTCATATGGTTGCTTGGTTAGATATTTTCAAAACAGATGAAAATGAGCTACAGAAAAATAAAACGCCAAGGACAACTCTACTATCGAAAGCCTTACAAATCAAAATTTTGAGAAAGAGAACAGCCTACCTGTTGCACCGTACGCCTTTTTACAATTCTGACTCCCAGACAGAACACGCGAGCATCACATCCTGTTAAAGAAATTTTATTGATCCCGTCTCTGGTGCAAGGTGTTATCTGAAAAAACAACATGAACTGAAAACGTCAAAAGGAAGTGATTTTAAAACTGAAAGGAACATGAATATGATACATTGAAAACGACCAATGAACAACCCTAAAAAACAGTAGTACCATAAAGGAATGAATTTAGAATTAGTTGGGACATATGTTCCTCTAAATAAGATCTTGGACTTCACGAAAACGCAACACACAAAGGTGAAGAAACTTACAACAGGGCCATCATCACGGCCATTGAACCCTAGCAACTGAGAGCCCGGTCTATTTATCACTCGCACTGCCACGCCTATCAGGTCAAGCAAAATTGAATAAATTAGTAAACAGTACAACCAAGGAGAAAAACACTTTCCCTTTAGGTGTGCACTCACAAATATATCATAACGATGTCTCGCAGGAAATCGTGAAACCAAGACACCATCAGCAGAACAAATGGATAGAATAAATCACTGAATTAGAGATACAAATTCGACATAGTGCATACCATTGACCTGTAGGTCTGCATACTGAGGCCACTGCATCCTAAAGGGCACCTTGTCATTAAGGAGGATACACCATGCCTACAGATTGTGAACCATTAGCAGAACTAAAAAATTTCTCAAAACTTCAACAGAACCAGTAGATTCTCATCAGAAAGTACATAATAGAGACCGAACCTGAACATCGTACTCTGGTTTTGCCAACAAGTCCTTGTCTGCACGAGTGAGCTGAAATGTCCTCTCAATACTCTGAACTGGATTGGTACTGAAATAGTTTGTTTATGCAATTGCAATGGACCAAAAAAAGTAAGTGCATGTCTAGTCTGCTGCTTGTTTATGCAATTACACGTACAAGTAAAATGCAGATAAACACAAAAAAATTTATGCAAAAGATGAAAAGGAACGGGTAACGCTAGGGACACGAACTTGTACACAAACTGAGGTGGCTAAACCCTATAGGGAAATATTCAACCCTACAGGGTCCATTACCTAAAATTTAGAGGTTCAAATTTGCCACATGAGTTTGTGCACTTGGTTAGTGTACATTGTGTTATCCTTTAAATAAACGAATATGTCTGTGTGCAACAAAAACTCACTACAAATAAAAATTAAATATTCGGTGTCTTGAGATGAGTGTTTTAATTTTCCAATTGTCAAAAATAAGGTTTCAATTCTGACACAATTAGAAATAGATTAAACGATATATTTTGGTTATTATTCAGCTTTAAAGAATCAAGTTTTAAATATTAGAAAAACGGGATAATTGGACTTTTGGTGCCTGTACAAGTACCTCGCTAACAAATTAGTACTCGAAGTGAAAATCTTAACAAATCGGTACTCAAACTAACAAAAATTAACATTTTGTAAAATCTTAGGATTTCGTCTCATTTTTTTTGGTGGGTTAACTTAAGTTGGGTGTCTGTATATGTATTGAAAGTAGCAATTTAATACCTAAGAATGAAAAGATTACCAATTTTGTACCAAACTAGAATAATTTTACACAAATACCCTAGAAAACCCCTAAAATTCAACAAAATGTTAAGTTCTTTTAGTTTAGGTACCAATTTATTAAGTTTTTTACTCCAGGTACCAATTTGCTACCAAGGTACTTATACGGGCACCAAAAGTCAATTTAACCCTTAGAAAAACATCAATGCGAAGACTGTAAGGGAAAATTATCCCAAAGGGGTGAAAGTCAATAAAAGAAATAGGGCTCACAGTTCACCAAGAAGAAAAAACACAATTAATTGTGCTTCATGTAGTTTATGCATGATATTCATCTCCGCCACTTCATACATTCAAAAAATTAATATAACATTGAACAAGAGAATTCACTCCCTTCAAAAAAATATAAAAAATTTACATGGTTCCTCAATTACAAGAGAGAGGATTTATCTATGACATCCATGATAACTGATTAAGGATATCACTACTAATATTATATTTATGTCAATCCTGATTTTGGGTGTGTGTGTGTTGGTGGGGGGGGGGGGGGGGGGGGGGGGGGGGGGGAGCACATGCAAGTATCGTCATGCAGCCCAAGAGTACCGAGTGGCCCAGTTCCATGTCTTTCCAATAAACAACAATACAGATGGATCTGATGACTAAGCACCAACCCTTTTCTGGTAGAACATATATATACTGATCACTGATAATCTATAATTTAGAAAAAGATAAACATTTTGTGGATATTGATACACAATATACAGGGAAGAAGTTGCATCACACAAGCCAATTTGAAAAGATAACGCAGATTTTTAATTTTTAAATTAGAGATACATATCTGCATAATCATCACGTAGTATCTTTATCCACTAGGGAAAAAATAACATAAAAACACGCCAAACTGAAGCTCATACAGTCATACTTCACAATGTTCATATCCCTTAAATTCTAAAAACCATAAAAAAGAACTGCCATGGAATCTGCTAATAGAATTAGTACCTACCAGACGACAGTATTCACAACAGAAAGCAAGAACATTAGTGAACCGCAAGTAACACGGAATAATATCACTCACCCATCGTTTGGAATATTAGTAATCATCAATTTCACAGGATATAGCGGATGACCCATTGTCCCCCAAAACCTGCAAGGAATTAATCACATTATAAAGATTCTTTCCAACTTATAGTTGGTAGGAGTGACAACAGTGAGTTTATTTAAAAAAAACAGTTGATTGGAATCAAGCCAATCATTTTAGGTATTTTTATCACACGCCAAGGATTCACATTGGACTCTTTTATCTTTGAACTTGAGTGCGGCTGATCTAACAAAAGAGATTATTATCACTGTTTTATGATAGTGCTAAATGATGAGATTCCAATAGCCAACAGGAACTGACAATAAGTTGGGGATATAGAGGATTAAAACTGGAAGAAGACTAAAGATAAGTCAAAGTAACATATATGAATAGCATATTCGCAATAATGGAATAATTCCTAGAACATCTTGTTGTTATTATTATTATTATCTTCTTTTAATGATAGTGATAAATAATGAGATTACAATAGGAATTGACAATAAGTTGGGGATACAGAGGACTAAACTAGGAAAAGACTCGAGGTTAACTCTACATAACACATATAATTGCAAATTTCGCAATATTGGTAGAATTTCCAGAAATTGTACACGAGCTGAAGAAGCATTTCTCAAAATTTTGAATTGATGCTGATTACTGGGGATTAAGTGGGGTTAGCATCAGCAGTGATATAGGACATCAGTACGGTCAGCAATGCAAAAAATGGTGCATTAAGTTGCACAAATAAGGGAACGTGCTCATAAGATGAGATTTGATTTAATGAGATCATTAAGGTGGGTAATTTTACCACCATATAAAATCAAATGGCAAGCTGAGGATATTTGAAATATTTTTGAGACAGGCCAAACAAGGGAACATTGGTTGAGAAGTTTTAATCACATCCTATGCCGATTAGTGCATCACTAAAACAGCATTCTTATATGTAAAAGAAAAATAAGAGTTGAGTAGTAAGCCAAAAGAACTTTTCAGCAAAGTAGAAAAATTGTAGGAACATACTATTACTGAGACCAGAGTCTTCGGCATGAGTGACTGGAAGAGTAGCATAATGAAAGCCAGGCATAATTTGTTTAAACTCTCTTCATTCTGTATCTTGTATGCATACATCTGTCTGTGTGTATGTGTATGCGCGTCTGTATTTTTCAAATTTACACATTTCTAATAAAAGATTTTCAATTTACGTATTTCCATATTAACTTTATTTTCTCTTGGTTGTTTATATATTTAATCTGTCTTATCTAGTATCTACTCCTATTTTACCCTTTTATTTGGAATAAAAGACATTGCTGACGATTCACCCCTTTTTTTTGGACTTCCTGCCCGGTATCCGAGTTATCTTGAATAATCCAGACTGCACTTCGGTCATGCCCTTTCAGGGGGATGCTCCCAAACTATTCACCCCTTTATTCAGCGCAGCTAGTTGACAATTGACAATGTATTATTGTCAACATAAACAAATTGTTTAGCATTGAAT
>CM025787.1:31570676-31632001 GCA_014636745.2 Centella asiatica
AAAGGACCCACAAACGTATTTATATATAGTCCAATGTAATATATACACACACACACATATATATATATATATATTTATATATAAATCATCAATCGGAAAGACAAATAAATCTCAGTTATGACTAAAGATAAGGGAATAAAACATATGAGATGTCATACGGGTCTGCACGATTCAGTCTGCAGAGTTCACAGTAAAATTTCTCGGGAGGAACTGGTACAACACCCTCCATGGGTTTCTCTGGAATGATTACGCAACCAAGATGCTGCCATACGTTGCATTTTGAATCCTCACACTGTGTGGAAAACAAAAATTAGAAACTGTTAGAAATTCATAGTAGACTAAAAAAGATGGTTCATATGCATATGGGCATACCCTCAGAGGAAATTGACATAATTTTCAAAAAAGAAAAAAGAAGAAGAAGAAATAGGTCATAAATTACTTGAAACAAAATTTGGTAATGCCGAACCTAAACAGACCAACTAGAATTTTAATGTAAATCTATTATATATTTAAAAGCATGTGGTTTTTGACATTTTGTTTTGCTACATAGTATTTTGAGGTGACAAAGATTCATTATTTTATATGAAGGAGAAAGAAATTAGCGGCTATTATTTCCACAACATGCATTTTAAAACTGCATAAGATAATAAGATATTTACAACTAGACCATATACTGAAAAGGTATTCTTAATGTCATATGAAACTCATAGAAACACGTGGTTATTTACTTTTTGTTTTTTCACATAGTATTTAAAGGCAATAATGATGCCTTGTTGCAGACGAAGGAGAAAAGAGCATATCAGCTACTATTTCTGGGAACATGTATTTTAAAACTGGAAAGACATTAATTTAATGATTTACAACTAGAGCAGATACTGTGGAGGGTGTTAATGTCATGATAAACTCATATAGTCATAAGCAAAGAATTTAAAGCATCTTACATGTTTGAAAGGAGACCCATTGAAAATTGTGACTAAGGTACTCAATAACTAAGTTATTAAATTTGACACACATATGCTTTCAAAAGTGTTACTACCTCAATACTACACTTCAAAAAATAGTACACATAAAAGAGACCGCATGCCCGAGATGATAAATATGTTCATATTTAAATTGAGAACTTATGTGAGAAACAAAAAATATATAGTTCAAGTTTCTCTCACCTTAATCATTGTATCAGATTGTAAAGAATTCCCACAGGGACAACGAATCTTTTCCATCTGATAAGAATCTTCAGGTTCTTCTTTGAGCTTTGCATTACTGCTATCAGAGATGGCCTGCTCTCTTGATGATAAATCTGTTGTTGCACCAGAGACCTGCATCTTTCTGGGGACAGAAATGAAAGTTGCATGTTGATGAGAATCAAAGTGATGTAATCGTCATAAAGAAAGAAATTTCTTCAAGAAGGGAAACAGGGAACCATCTAAGATATGAATATCTCAACTCAGAATTATGAATAGCTACAGTAGCAAGCTGGGAAATGTTGAGATTATTAGAACAATAAAATTAACAAAAACAATCCTGAATACATCATTAAACAAAAAATGGGATGGAAATGTTCTCAGGGGCTGAAATATTGGAATGCTTAGTTGGAAGACAATAAACTCAAATCAGAACAGCAGCCTGCATGCGTATGTGTCTTTGTAATTAGAGAAGATCCCACTTGGGCAATTATAAGAAGTTAGTCAGTTACAATGGTAACATTATAAAAATTGAGAATTGGAAATCTGAACCATGAGTGTACTATGTCTTCTGATTAAAATTAACATGTAATGACTAGTGCAAATTTTGCAAAGATAAGATATGAATAGTATCCTCAACCCTTAAAAACACCTTGTAACAAAGCTGCTCGCTATCTTTCTGTTTTTAGATTCTTTCCCCAGGGGTGAATATAGACAATAGTCTAAATATTAATGAAGGCTTGAATAATCCTTTTCAATAATCTTCTACCCTATATAATTTCATTTTCAGTTTGACTCTACCATCTTTTATCAAGACAAAGGAGAGATCTCATTTATCCTGCAATCTATTCAATGCTGGAAACAGTACTGCAGTTTATGTGAAATCTCCATTTCTCGTGTAGAAATTACTTGTCAAGTTAAAGGTATGAATCAAGTCACTGGCAAATTACAACGGAACTTAAGTCCTCCTTCCTTTTTACTCAACTCAAATACTAGTTTGAAGTATACTACCTCTCTGCCTCTCGTTCTATCGCTTCAGAACCAACAAAAGGAGGCTCTTACTGAGATAATACAATGAAGACAATATCAAAATGCTCTTATTTCAAGTTTTCGCTCATATATATTTTCCTTCTTTTGCCAACTCCCATAACTACAAACAGATTTAGAAAAGGTCAGAATAGATTTTTAACCTAATCAAAAGGCTGCAATTGTATCAAACAAGAACACAGAACACAAGTGGCTTATAGACTTTTTACATACAAATCCCAGTCATTAATTAAATCTCAGCTAAAATACACCAATAAACTAAGAAGAAAATGACATTTCTGCCCGTAATATGTTTAAATTCAAAGTTGTTACTTGCAAATATTTTATATGCTAGAATCCATACAGCATTCATAAGCAAAGTTGGCAGAAGTTGTGAGCAATCAGAGGTAGGATTACAGCAAAAGACCAGAAGCCGGAAGTTTTACCAACTGAATTGCAATACAGACTCCCATAACAACAATGCAAACAAATACACACCTGTAAGTGTCGTCTACTAGTTTGGCTACCTCTTCCTTCCCAACAGCATTCTTTTTTGCCCACATTCCGGAAACTGCCAACAGCGCAGACATTAATGGCAAAGTGTAGGACAACAACATAACACAAAAGTAGGATTACAAAATTGTAAACATTGAACTGAAAAGAAGAGAACACAAACAGGTATTCCTCAGTCAAGAGGAAAATCAATTTGAAAGAGTATGAATAGTTATAATATTATTATATGTTTATTAATAATTCACCAATGCTGGAAACAATATGTTTCTCCTCAGTTCAATGGTGAAGTAATAACCTTGGAACACATATCACGCGTGAAGCCATACCTTCAAATTTCTCTTTTCTCAGAGTTCATTAATGATTTTTTTATTTTTTGGGCATAGAGGGTGAAATTATTTGGGATGGGAGGAATGGAGGATGAGCGACATGTTATTTATATATAATAATTCTAATTCAAAGGAAACTTTATTCTATTCAAAAGGGCTATGTGGCTTCAGAGTAGAGGCAACATCAAACTAACCCGGATTTTATTACCCAAAATAAATAGACATTCCTATGAATGACTGTATCCCAAGCAAGCACCATCAACAGCACAGGGAAAAAGAGAAAGAAGGATCCATATGATGAAGTACAAACACAAGAAAACAGCCAAAGCATATATTTATGGCAATTGAAGAGAGAGAGCTATCTTACTTCGTTCATCAGAGAGAATGGCTAATATCCGGTCCACTAGGTCCTGCAAAAAATCACATTCAAACAACTCAGACATGGCATTTCTCCATGTAAATATAACTCAAAGACCTTGAAAGAATAGACATGAAGAGACCACAACGCAGTGACAATCAAATCAATGAATCAAAGTCTCTATCATAAGCAAAAAATTAATACTATAGTAATCATTTTTCTATTAGTGGCTCTTGTTCACAGATCCCATGATGTTAGATTGTTGGTGAAATGATGAGGGAAATAAAGACACCAAAGTAGTGAAATTGTTCTGTTAATAGGACAGTCCAGCATCAAAAATTTTGTATGATACTTCTCAAGTCCATTAAACATTGAATTAGGCCTAACTGTTCTAATTTTATTATAATCATTTTATTTATTTATTGGCGAAATTGTTTTCAGTAGAGGGGGAGGATGTGCTTGAGTAACTGTTCAGGGTAGATCATGATAAGGTGGAAATTTGTTTACTTCTTTTATTCTTTTTCTTGGTTGTAAGTGCAACTATGTAGGAACTACTTGCAAAAGAGCAACTGTAATGCAGAACATATCAAAATTCAATAACTGTCTAAGTAAGCATTAGCAAGAATGCGATCTCACTATCCATGCAAGCAACTGTCAGCACAGATGATAAGTAGTCTCTAGATTCAAGGAGTGGCGAACAGATACGAGCCACAATATCAATCAAATACTGAGCAAGGATAGACACAGCCAAGATGGTAGTCTAAACTACAGTCCCCATGGACTTCACAGAGAATAATTTGCCTTCCCCAACTTATGCAAGAGAATAAAACCAGAAATAACAAAGAATCCATTCAAACAACAAACCTGCTTCTTTCCTTGCTTAGATAGACCTAGCTGCGTAAGGACATCCTTGAGCTCTTTTATTCGAAAATATGCCAATTTGTCCTACCAGCAGAAAGCAAGTTGTTAAAACTAGTGGCAGCCAAGGAAAAACTCCACAAGTTAGTGGATATGAGAAAAGACCAAAAAGATTGTATAATACAATTCATATGCAGTCCTCCTTACTAGGCCAGAAGAAAGATCCAAGAGAGAACAGGCAATAATTCCCAAATGTACTCCAAAACAGTAATAAAAGTTATTCCCATCGATACAAGACTATTTTAATTTTAACAAAGAAAACATATTAAGAGTGAAATTCTAATTTTTTCGAATCAAAGAAGTTTCAAATTTATGTTGTATTCAATTAATTCTTAAATTCTAATGATGAGAGAAGAAATAAAACAATGCCACAAAATTTACACCCTTCAATCTGTAAACCTGAGACAATAGCAAAGCACCCAAATTACCAAGAAATCATTAATCACAAGTCCAGCACACAGTTTCATGTCATGGAAAAGTTCAATGATCCCTGACACCCTAACAAAGAATTTGAAAACAGGCCTATGTTACATGGACTCTTCATTTGCCTCAGAGTACCCGTATCCGACACTCGACACTCGACACTCGGACAAGGGTGTGGGTGTGGGATTTTAGTGTAAACATGTGTCAAAATTGATGCGTACCGGTGTCGAATTCTTCAAAGTATTTGTATCTCACTGGACACTCCATCCAAGTCCATGTAACTTCAAAACTGGCACTCTATATAGAAATGAAAGAAAGGTGATAACTGACCTTACAATCTTACATGCACGACACAGATTTAAAATCCCACCAAGGAAGGTTGGTTTCATTCCTCACTAATTATCAAAGATTTTGAAACTCCATCTGGATTAAAATGAAGCTTTTGTGCTCACTCAATTTTCTTTTCGTAAACTTGAATGTACGATATAAAACCTTTATATCTCATACATGTATACTATAGTATATCGACAATATAAGTAAGACGGCCTTGAAAAAAAACCATGTCTTTCTTCATTGACAGCAACTTTAGTATTGTTATAATATCTCCCTCCCTCACCCAACCACGGATGTCATGCAGTATCAACCCAATGAATGATTGAACATTGCAACCTGAATATTATCACTTCAATCTGTTTACTCAATAGCATAATTTGGTGTAGCTTAAAAGTTTTTAGTTTAATTTTTGCCTAATGAAATAAATAACTACCAATTTGACCAAACAAAAATATATAGTATAGCATATTGTTATACACAAACACACATTATACAGAGTTACAGACATCGATATAAAAAATACACAAACTAATAGTTTATCATGAATAGATTTTATTGAAAAGGAATGCATCCTTTATTGATTTCAAAACATCATATAGTAGATCAAATTTGAATTTCAAATCAATAATTACCAGATTCGTGCAACCTTGTGCGTGCAATCTTAATACAGTTACACGGGTTCTTAAATTCTGAACATGAGTATGATGGTTTATACTTAATTTTTTCACTTGCCACCTTCATTTTCGCACACTTTGACATTCAGTTCATTGCCAATACATGTTGCATACTTGCATAAAATTAAATTCATCCTTGAAATTTAGAAGAATCTGTATCATTATTATAACAAAATAAAAGGTTTGTTATTACAAATCATCCATTTAGGTAAATTATAACTTCCATAAGTCAACACCTTATTTTTTGTCTTGTTATATTACACAAATTACTTTTTATTAATAAATTCATTATATCAATAACTCGCCAAATACCACATATCAGTCATCACTATTAACAACAAATTCAATTTAACAAATTACAAAGTATGAATAAAACTTTATATTCAGCATATGTATATGTATATGTATTTGCTCTTATCGTTAATATTCTATTAAAAGTAAAAAGGAGGAGAAAATAATTCATGGCGCGGACAAAGTACAATTGGCTTGTTCAATCCTTTTACTTTTCAACAGTGTTATAAAGCTATATACTGGTTGGACTTTATTTCAATATTTGGATAAAGAATGTTAAGGGGGAGGGGAGGGAAAAACAGAGAAGAAAGACAGACAAAACAGCAGTGCTCTGCAGCTGTATACAAGACTAAGTAATAAGGAATTGAAATTTACTTAAGAAAAAAGGACAGATATATATACATATATATGTGTGTGTGTGTTTGCGTATATATATATATAGAGAGAGAGAGAGAAGAATTTAATCATTTGCAAAGCAGACTTTTAATCTGTTGTAGGTTGCCGTTCTCAAACACCTAATTAAGTGTATACAGATTCTTCGTCTTCAAATCTCAGTCTCAACGGGTCAAGCCCCTCTCTTCCTTAACTTTGACGCGGTACACTATATACCTTCGAGGAATCGTCTTCAAGAATTAGCAGAATCACAGCAAACAAGCCTTCTGATTTTAACAAATTTGGTCAATGAATCAAGAAAATACCAAGAAATTCTCCTGTTTTTCTCACTATCTCTTCTAGCTGCTTTTCATTTTCTTTAAACTGATTGGGGCAGCCAAAACCACAGATTCAACAATTTTTGTGAACGAAGATACCGCCGATCTGGGCCTTGCAAACCAATTCATGGTTCATAAGGATTTTCAGCGAATTAGGTAACACTGGTTCAAATGTCGAATAGATTTGAGATTATTTTCGGTTCTCTCTCTCAATTATTACCTAGATATAGCCATATTGATAAGGGGATGGTTGTAACTTGTAAGGAAACATGAATCTGGAAACCAGATTGAGGCATTAACCGTCTCTCCATAATAATGGTCTGTAAATCCTACTAAACCAAATATCTTACTTATGTAGAATAAATTCCATGGTCATTATCAGCAAACTATTTCAGCGTTGATAACGATTTTCAGCGAATCAGGTAACACTGGTGGAAATGTCAAATAAATTGGAGGTTACTTTTAATTTTCTGTTTCAGTTATCACCTAAATTTGTTACAAGATATTGAGGTACTGATAAGGGTGGTTGAACAGAAACATAAATCAAACACTGATAGATGCATTAACGTATGTTCATAATTTTCCAATAAAACAGACCCATGCATCGCCTTATATTTTAGTAGGAAAAGAATATGCATGGTTCTGGTAAAACCGCAGCTCGTATTTATGATGAAACGCTCATTGTTTAGTAGTAGAAATCAGAGAGTCTAAAAGACAAATTACATCCGACCACGAATATATTATTTTTCTTACCATAAATTGCATCCCATTTTCAAATTACTTAAGGAAGATGTAGGGATATGTACGACTGACTGATGATAGTTGAATTACGCTATAGAAACATTAGCTTTAATATATAAGTCAGAAAAATACAAAACTCAACCCTCCATAATCAATGAGTCCTTACCTAGTTTGAACACCAATTACTACATATCTATAAACCCACATACAGATGACAATAAAGACCGAAATGTCTTAGTCATTTTAGTTCTCTGCCAATAGCATGTCGGTAACCAAGCAATTACAGCTACCTTAAGCTAGCAATCTCAAGGAACAGATCAAAGGCGAAAAGAAATGTAGTTCAGAAACTAATCTATACAGCTACAAGGAACCTTGAAACAGAAAATTGTTAACAACACTTTCTATATCCACATAAGTAAGCGTCTTCACTTCATAAAAATTAACTGATAAAACATGAAACTGCAGAATTTGAGAAAATCAAATACCTTGCAGCTAGAAACCAAATCCATCTCACTACCGGAATAAAGCAACGCAAATTGACGTTCCTCAGCCGAAACAGTTTACAATCAGCAACACCAATTCAGTCAAACCATCCGAATTATGATCGATCTAATCAAAAAAATAAATAAATAAATGAAAATCAAGCAGATAGAAAAGAAAATAACTAATCAAATTCTCAAAAACCATCTAAGTCACATATAATCAAAAAATTAAACACTAATTAACATCAGAAAAACTATAGCATATACATATAAATGAGCAAAAATTCAGGTGAATTGCTTACAAACAGAAGATGCATAAATTGAAACAGAACAGTTAGAATTTGGAATTTAAGAAAGAAATAAAAGTGAGTTCAGAGACTTACACCGACTTTTGCCTTCTCGGTTTCGCTCACAACGGGGTTTTTGGTTTGAGTTCCTCTTTTTGACCGAAAACTAGCCGGAAAGCTAATCTTCCAATGACATTGTTTACGGACGTGTCGACGATTATCCAATCGGGTTTGTTGCATGCAAACAAATCCGGGTTTGGATCCTCTGTTTCTCACGTCTACCCTAAACGGCCGTATATGCATACGTAGGTATGTACGTATATACGCGTGTGTGAAAATAATACAGCTAAAAGCCTAAAAGTAATGGGGACATGGGGGTTTAGGGGCGAAAATGCGGACGTCCAAAATGTAACGTGTTTTTTTCTTGTTCTTTTTGGTATGTAAACGTGTTCATATTGATTTTGTTGATTATGAACTCGTTAATATTTGATAATGTTTTCAAACAAATAGTTTGATTTGTATAGTTGTATGAAAATAATAATCAATATCTCAATTATGTTCTATTAAAATGTAGTATGTATATATAAATGTTAGACTGTAAAACGATAAAATCAACTTACATATTATTATTTTTAAAATTAGATAGTAGATTCTGTTCAAATTATGAGGTATATAATCTCCTCAAATTTGTGGTTCAATACATAGAATATTATATCTTTTTATTTCTATTATTATTTATTTTCTAAATAACTGCTTCCTTGGTCATCTAAAGATGCTTTTAATTAAAAATAATATGTGTGTATATATACATATATATGTGTGTGTGTGTGTACTATAAAAGGTTAAATTATACGAAATCTCAATGATGTATAATGTTTCCAACATAATCTTGTATTGTTGTCGTTATAAATAAATTTGTATGCGATCCTTGTTGACCAAAAAAAATTATCATTTAATAAATTAATTAAAAGAAATTTCCTCTTTGTTAAATAAATGCCGGAGGAACAATCTCGCTTCTTCAGAGCCGGTGCCCAAGGAGCAGCCCTAATAACATAGATACTAAGATTTACGTGGGCTCCATTCGTTAAAACTATAAATTATGTCCTTCGTCCATTCATCGATAATAACTTTATTAATTAATAAATTTAATTTAATGGTATAGATAATAGATATATCATTCATCTTATAAAACATTTTATATGACTGATATTATAATATTTCAATAAACGGTCTATCGTTCAACAATCTTTTTTATTATATGGATAATGACATGGGCATTAAATAACTAATTGTAGCACTTGAACCTCTTAGTTTGTTTGGAGATTTCTGAATCTATATAGAATTTTTATTCTATATCAACGTGAATTTAGAAATTTGCCCGTTTAAAAGTAATTACAACTATGCCTTGATAAAAATAAAAACAAAAACTTATTCTTATAGACCAAAACATACAACAATGAAACTATAATTTAATTTTAAAAAATCATAAATTGGCACCTATCAGATGAATGGGGACTAGCGTGCGTGTATGTGAATATAAGGTGTGCAATTATATATATACACACGTATGTATATCTATATGTATATAATTTGAAAATATATGATTCTTTGGCGCCGATCAAAAGAATATATGATTCTTTGCCCAAAAAAAATGAAAGTTGTTATGTTATATATTTCTCTTTTCGCCTCCCAGTGACTCAAGTCGTAGATTTTGTTGTCCGATCAATAACTCAACTTGTTTTTAGATAGATTTCTTGAATAATTATACTGTATACAAGTTGATCCTAATATTTATCCAAATGTGTAAGTTAAATCGTAAAAGTACATAATCTATTTTTGTGTTTGCGTGAGAAGCTCAACGATATATATATAAATTATACTTTCTTCATTTCACAGAAATAATAATAAATCATATTTTCAATTTTTTTACGAATAAAGAGAGAAGATTATATTTTTCTTTTTTTCATATTTTTTATTTTCTTCTGATTAAAAACTCTCGAGATGTATATGTCTCAATTTATTTTATTAACCTTTTGAAGAAAAATGAAACGTTAGGATTGAACTTAATTGTTTAGGGATCACATATTTCAAATGATAAAACAAATTTATTGTATCATCATGTTACATTCTCACCATCCACTCTCGTTTTACATTAGCACAATATAGGAATATCAATTTTTAGCACGTAAAAATAAAAGAGTAAATTTTCTGATTATTTTCTTTATATCTCACAATGATTCAGTCACGCTCTTCCATAAATTTGGGTGTTGAATAGACACATACTCCAAAAAAAAATTTATTAATTTTGTTACATGTGTTAAGCACGGATTCTATTTTTTACAATTATATATTTATATAAACTAATTATAAAAGTTAAACTAGTCTGTATATTTTTAAGGGAAATTTTTTTTTATGGTTTCTAAACTATATCAGTTTTGTTTATTTGGTTCTGAATTTTTTTTCGCAATTTATTTGGTACACAAACCTTTTAAAACATTCGCAATTATAAAATTTCATAAATCGCTCATTAAATCTAATAGAAAATACACTTATGCGGATCACAGATGTAATTTTCAAATAATTGAATGGTCGGTTTATGTTATATATAAACTTTCTTTTTGACTGTTCTCGAGTTATATCAACTTTGCAAATTTGGTCAATAACATTCAAAGAGAATTTGTCAATAAAATAAAAACTAAAAATTAAATGTATGACTAACATTAGTGTATTTTTCTATCAAATTTAACGAGACATTGACAAAATTTACTGATTTTGCAAGTTTTAAAAAGTTTGTACACTAAACAAGTTATGAAAAAAGTTTGGGAATTAAATGCACAAAACTGATATAATTCGGGGACCGTTGAAAAGATTTTTCCTATTTTTAATTATTGTAAATAGAAATAATATTTGACTTGTCGATTTATTCCGTTTTTTCTTTTTCAATTTTTTATAAGGATTTTTTAGATTAGTTGAATATATGTTTAATAAGTTTTTTTTACATAGTTTCCAATAATTATATATTTTAGTACATATTTTAATAAAATGTTATTACTATAAAAAGTTAATGATTTAAAACTCTTTTACATAAGAATTATAGTTGATTACAAATTAAATTTTATAATTGGATAAGTGATGATTAATAAGTGATTTTATTAAATTTTAATTTGATAAGTGGTACGTGATTTTAGTTTGGTTTTTCCTAACTCGTTCAGAATCGATTTTATTGAATATTGAATCGAGTTTGAACGGTGATAGCATAATTTTAAAAATCGGAACAGCCGGTTGGATCTGAAATAAGTGCTTAAATCGGCTCAATTCACGAAAAATACATGATGAACAAAAATATTACAGTGAACCGAATAATTTTTTCAAAAACCGGCAAACCAGACAAATTTTTCAAAAAACCAAACTAGATTTTTTAAACGTCAAAAATGATTTTAAAAAAATTTTAATTCATATTTTTTAATCTATAACAAAACTAAACATGTAATTCACTTATTAACACTACTGTATATTCATTAAAAATAACAATTAAGATTTGAAATATGAACTTTTTAGTATAAATGAATGATAATAGTCAAAATTAATTTATCCTATTTTGTTAATTATTGTACTAATTAATTTTGCATAATAAATAATTAAAAAATTAATTATTAAGTTTATTTATGTATTTAAAACATACTTATAATTATTTTACATTGGTAGGGTAATTTAAAAGTTAAGTATATACAATCATTTTTACATATATAATAATTAAAATTCAACTCAAACAGTTGAACTATTAAACTGTCGAACCAGTGTCTCAACTAGTTCGATGTCCTATTAGGTTTTTAAAAACTATGGATGATAGAGTTAATTTAGATACTTATTTATGAAATTTTAAATAAAATTTTTGTTTGACATTTTATATAGAAAGAAATATGTTTTTACTCATAAATTTCATTATACATAATGCTATCTGTTATTTTTTGATTCACTTTTAAAGACGAAGAGAGATTGAACGTAGTACATTTGAGGTAGGTAGCCTTTTTAGTATAGCGTAAACAAATAAAACTACACGTTACTTTGGCTTGAATTGATATATATAAATTCAATTTAATTATTGAAACGAATCACTGAATCAGCCTCGAGGATGATTCTATGTTTGTTTAAGATATAGGCCACACGTTTTTTAAATGTGAAAGTTTGACTACATTACGCGACTTATATCTAGTTGGATTTGATTGGACAAAACTACTCAAATAAATTAATCTCAAATATATTTTTTTGTTCACTAAATAAAATTCTTACCTTTATTTCATTAGATTAACAATTAATATCTCGATTTAATTTGATTAATTTATGGTAACTTATTATTTTAAAAATATAATATATTTAGAGCACATGCAATGGAGTTTAATATTAAAACCTGTTAAAAATCACTAATTAGAAAATCGGTCACCTTACTTCAGTTTGTTTGATAAACCAACAAGATATAAGCTCCAGTATTACTCGATTATTAATTTGAAATTGCATTATTTTGTTTTTATTCAATTACAAAATCACAATCTTTTAAATCAAGTGGTTCTCCGAAATTGATCTGTTTTTTTTAATTCATTTTTAAATCATAATATTTAAAATCGATCTTATAATTACTCATTATTTTCAGAAAATTGAATCATGGTGGGCTTTTTGCCGCTTTCGTTCTCATTTTATTAATTTTTCCAAGTTCTTAATATTTTTTCCGTTTTAATTACAAAATGACAAAACACAAGAACACATCTGCATTCTTGTATGCCACATCCCTCTCTCCCCCTCGGGTTAAGCGGGCTAGGAAAACTTTAATATAACTTTCTTAATTAAGTTGGGTTTAGTTCCGCGGAGCTAAATTACGTGGGAATAAAATTGGTGTATTAGAAAAAAAAATATAGGTAAAAATAAGATTGTAAAATTATAAGAAAAGTATGAGAATAAATAAATAATAGATTACATATAAAATTTTGATTGTGATAAAATGAACAACCTCCATTTACGATGATAAATTTAAAAATACACATAATATTATAAAATAAATGAAATAAATAATGAACATTAATGATATAACAAATAATTATATTCTCATACAGTTATATTGTATCAAACTAAATAAGTTGTTATTATTATATAAAATTAAAAAAAAAAAACATATCTCTCTCTCCCCTTTATCAACGATCGCCATAGGGGCCTCTCTCGCTATCCTTAATCCAAGGGTCAACGTAGGGGGCCAAATATTAATGATTCTATCGCAATTAACCACGTAACAAATTATAAATATATTTGTCAACATAGGGGGGCAAATATTAATGATTCTATCGCAATTAACCACGTAACAAATTATAAATATATTTGTCATATCTTTTGTACTCTTGTTTTTTTTCTTTCGAAAAATAAAGGATACATCTCGTTTTTATACTGCCTATATACATTAATAATTGGAAAATCGTATGATTAGCAAATACTTAGAATAAATAAATTGGATAATAAGTATATTTTATACTATTATAATATATCAACGGAAACTACATAATTTAAAGAATCCGCGCATCGTTTTTTTCCCCTTGAATTCTCGATTGTGGGGCAAATATCATTAATAAAGAATCAAATTACAAAAATGAATGGAATGAAATTAAGAAAAGTTCTCTAAACAACACATTAATTCGAAACTAGATAAAATAAATGAAACTATACAAACATAAGTATATCTATGAATCAAGTACACAATAAGTCATACATTGAGTAAATTCGCACCAAAATTTGAATACATTGATATTTATTAATAACTCTGACCAAAGAGAGAAAAAAATCCGTAAGAAGAAATCAAACTTCGTAAAATAGAAAAAACCTAAATCAAAAGAAGCAAATTTCGTAATACAAATATATTTCAATTTGAAAAAAAAAATTTACAGATCAAAATATTTTCATATTAAGATAATCAAATTTCACAAAAAGAATAAAGAAAAAATATACAAAATCATAAAGTCAAATGCAAAAATGTAAGAAGAGAGCCTCTCCCAAATCAAAAGATATTAACGAACACTAGAATTTCCAATAGAGTTTAATTTACTATCTCGCGCATCGTTATTTGATTGAATGACTAGTATTATATTTTTATTTCAATATATAAGAGATTATCGGTTTAAAGGAACGTTAGAGTAATAGCATCGGGTTTAGAAAGCGTTGGAGCAGAGATGCATAGAAAGGTATATCTTATTTATACGTTTCACTTAAATAATTTTATTTAATTTTGTTTATATTAAAAATTTAAGATCTTAAAATTTGAACCATAAGTCCATAATATTGAATAACAAGACTCAAAATTATATATTCGTTTTAAAATTTGAGTTATATTTCTAAAATAACCGTTTTTAAAAATAATTTTATTTTTCAAATATATCCATATTATTTGTGACGGAGCCATGATCTGCATTAAATAGGGGCGGAATGGAAGGCGAAATTTAATTAAATTGTTAAGAGTTAAATAATGAATGCTGTTCATTAAGAAGAGAACATTAATGAGGGTAAAATAGAGCTAAATGAGTGTTAGTTCTTAATTGAGCTGTTAAGAAAACGAGTAAATGATAGAACTAACTACTATTGTTCATTAAGAAAAACAACTTAACAAAAAATTATAGTAGAATAATAAAGCACTGGTCAAAGGAATAAGGTGTTTAAATTGACATAAAGTTTATCATGTTTGAGTAGGAGAAAAAAATAGGGAGTGAAAATTTGATTTGAAAATAGATAGATAGTTTTTAAGTTGATAAACATAAATTATACAATAATTTTCTATACAGAATACCAAAGATATGCATCTTTTTGAAAAAGTAGGTAAGAATATTGTATTAAAATATTGCCAGTAGTATACCACCTATTAGTCTATTACCTAATTTTGAGGGCTGTAGCTTCACAAAGCAATAACCATAGAGTGTAGGCTAGTTATCTAAATCAGATGATCTGTAGGTCCATTTTAACATCTGGCCTCTTAATATTTTTCTTCTCTCTGCCCCTCAACGCCTCTGTACTGGTTATCAAAAAAGAGACTTCCAGCATAGGCAGCTGCCTATGTTGCCCAGTGAATACCGCCCCTGCATATTATTATGTTTTTTTAAATTAATATTAGGAATAATTATGGTATGTACCATTAAATAATAATGAATATAGTATAATTAATTAAAATAATAGAATAGTAAAATAATATTTAAAATTTTTAATGACCTCTTTTATAGTTTAAAAATAAAATTATATATATATATATATATATATATATATATCTAATTTTAAAACAATTAAGAAAAGAAATATGTTGTTCTAATTTTGAAACATGAGAGTAGCTCTTTGATTTATTGACAAGTCACTATCTACATGAACCATAACCGATGAAATCTAAGTTAAATTAGAGAATTTCATACATACATCATAAATAAATTTAAATATAACCTTTTCTTAAATATATAAAATAACAAAAGTACAAATTGAGACATCTCTGTATACGCTCTAGTTGAAATGAGAGAGGCAACGTAGGAACTGATTTCATAATTTTATGGAACGTTTATTGGGCTAACTTTGACAAAACGAAATAAGCCCATGACAACGCAAACTTCAAAACCAGTTTTCCAAATAAAAATAACATGTCCTAACAAAAAAAAAAAAAGAAAAAGCATAAATACATGATCCTGATCATAACAAACATAACAGTACATAAATCGAATAGCCGATCGTGCTAAAGTTTCCACTCGAAGAACACGACAAAATATATTTCAATTGATAAGGCTTTACAAGTAAATCCACCAGAATCAACTCCACTCGCAGCCATCATGTTATTAAGATTCTATTTGTTTTCACTTGCATTCTATAAATTTTAAATTTTGACCGTATAATTTATAATAAAAAAATTTTAAAATCTAAGTTGAATTTGATTATTTTGAATATGGTGGAGCAAAATCTGTTATAAAACTTCAACAATATCTTTTTTTATAGGTATTTATTTACGGTTATAAAAAACTAAATCCTTACCAC
This sequence comes from Centella asiatica, assembly GCA_014636745.2. NCBI lineage: Eukaryota > Viridiplantae > Streptophyta > Magnoliopsida > Apiales > Apiaceae > Centella > Centella asiatica. The sequence goes on from CM025787.1 coordinate 31,586,974, forward strand.
ATAAACGGACTAACTTTTTTAATTATTACTACACTTTTGTGGATGTTACAATATAATGATCTGAAATAGAACTGGTTTCCTCCTTTTGGTTAATGATTACCGTGAAGAACGAAAATGAGTAATGTTAGATCGAAAAAATGAATTTGATATGTTGTCTCTTTAGTGTTTAGAATCAACTAACTATAATCAGGATAAAAAAACGTACGTACTACCTTGTATTCACATGCGTAAAACATTCCTGGTACGATTCATCACATCACAAGATGTATCGGGAGAAAGGGAATATAAAAACAAAAAGAGTAATTAATATTTTTTGGACATGCAAAAATTTATGTTTCGCGTGGTTACTCTTTGAACTTAGAAGAGAATTGAATGAAGCTAAAGAAGAAAAAATAAATGTGAAAGAAAAGAATAACAAGAAACAAAAGGGGTTAAAATGAAAATTATAATGAAGTATTTGAAATCAACAATACCGGTGACAAATTGATTGGATATAGAAAATTTACGGCTCATTGCACAAGAAAGGTTTCCTCCGCCGGAAAAATAACGTCCATCTGTGCACCAGTAATCATATACGTGTACGTGTACGTGTATATATATATATATATATTATGTATTAGATATAAATGTGTCTATACATACACCGAAAACGAGTCATATATGTGAGCGTGTGTATATATATACATATATACTAGGAATGAGTATAAAGGTTGTGAGTTAATTAAGTGTAAAAGTACTTGCGTCATATATATGTGTGTGTTTGTGAGGGAAAAATTGTCTAAGCTGTATGTTCAACAAATGAACACATTTGCCTTTGTAAAGGACAAACGATTTCTCTATAAATCGTTTTAAATAGACAGGTGTGTGTGTGTATATCTATATATATGTATATAATAGGAAATGATGGTGCATGCGGATGGGCGTCATCTCTCCTGCGAAGCAAACCTTTCATGTTTCTTCATCTTCCTATTCAGTATTAGCTTCTTAATTTACAGCTTTGTTGGTATTTTCTTGGTGCTTAATCTTGTTGTTGGAGGAGATGGTTATTTATAATGGATACATTTACTATTTAATATAACACGTGGCTCCCATATGTAGATGCGATCAATTATTCACATGGGCTTGTTCTTCTCGTAATAATTTCATCAATTTAGAAATATAAGTCAAGTTTGGTGTCGAGGTAAATTTAATTTAATTATTTATAATTACTTATAAAATCAACGCATTAATGTGTTTAATATATAAGTCTTATTTGTTTCAATTTAAATTTTAAATTCTAATAACACAATTTATACTATTAAAATTTAAAATTTCTAAAATTTAATTTGAAACAAACTTATAACTTATACTTAATTTGTTCCAATTTATACTTGATTTGTGTGAACCAAAATATAATGTACTAAAAATCCATTTGCTTTTAACTTATAATTTTATAGGAATACAATTGGATTTTCATCTAACATTTTATCAAAATTTAATTAGTGCACGTTTTGAATTTCAACTTATTTTTAAGATCAGAGACCAAAAATTCAATATTGCATCCTTTGTCTTGTCTTTCAGAACATGACGGGTTTTTGTTGATAGTAATATAAGAGTTTCATATATATAATTTTATAGAGATAATAGCAGATTAGCAGTAATGGTATGGTTAGTGAAAATCTAAATGATCGAGTTTACAACATAGTACAATCATCATATTATGGCTTAGTATACAAAGAAAATAGATTTTTAACAAAAAAAAAAAAAAAGAAGAAGAAAAGAACATATATTTTGTGCTCGAGTTGAGCAGTGAGATTTATATAATAATGTATGTGGACTTCGAAAATGATTTAATCCCCTTTTTACTGCGTAAAAATTATGGAATTGTTGTCTTATAATTATTTAAACTTTGTAATAAGTTTTAACATGTATTATGAATAATTAATAAATAAAATTTTGACCATAAAGTACATCTATTGATTACTTTACTATATATTAATTCATAAGAAAATAACATGTTTAAGAGTACTTTTGGTATTTTTTGTTTAATTTGACTCTTTAGTTTTTCTCTTGTGATCATAATTACAACTCCATCGCTTATGTGTAAATCTCTTTAATTACATTGAAAATAATTATTCTCATAAATAATAACTAATGACTATTTCCAAATTTTATAAAATAAAATATTATAAATGATAATTATAATAATAATAGTATACATAGGCGTTATTGGACCCCATAAATAAAAGGTTATGTTATAACATCATCGTTATGTTATTCACAAAAATAAAATTTATCTAATTATAATTTGATAAGTAATTATATTTATTGCATTATAATTGTAAAACAATAAAATAATAATACATAAAAGTAATTTGTAAAGCATGAAAAAATTACAAATAAAAGAAAAATTACATACAGAAATTAAAAATAAAAAACTATCAAAATATTAAATAAATTATATTGAAACATTAAAAAGAAAAAAATTATTAAAATATTAAATAAGTAATAATACAAAACACGTGATGTGCACTAATTTTTATGCCAATTAGTTTTAAATTAATGTAGCCTATCATTATCACAATTAAAAAATGGAGCTATCATATTCTTGAAGGAAAATAAAGAATATAATTCGTCTTTCCTACATTGTGGTGGGGATTTTCTCTATCGCTAATGGAAAAATTAGATTCACAAATTTAGTTTACTGGTGACGTAATACACCTGACATCACAATACTTCCTATTTGTCCACTTCGGACTAAAATAGGTTTTCTTTTTCTTTATTTTTATTTTCTTTTAAATTTTAATTAGGAACAGTATGATCGAGTCAATTGACTCGCACAATTAATAGACTCCGTATTTGAAATGTTTAAAAGAAAGTTAGCCGCACTACACAGAATATTTAGGTAAAGTAAACTTTTTATTATTTATTTTTGACTCGATTAGAGTTCTTACCAGCGCAGAAAGCTGGTGCACATTAGTTTTATTTTTCCTTGTAGTTTTTGTTTATTGTTTATAGGTTTTCCTTCTAGTTTTTGTTTATTGTTTATAGTCGTTTTTACTTTTTAATGTATTAATGCTAATTTTCTTTTATTTGTAATATTTTCATGAATTATTATTTTATACTTTTACGAGTTGAATGTTACGTTAATGGTCTTAATAGAATGTATTATTCTACTCAGACACTTATTTGTCAAATAATTCAAAATAAATATTTTTCATTTTCATATTTTGTTATTATCATTGTTGTGAGTAAAGTTAGAAAATTATTAATTATAAAAAATAATAATTTATCAAAAGTTATACTCTTATTTTGTAGATCTATAGTTTGTATTATTGTATATGATAAAAAAAGATTTTTTTTATTACTAATCTAGTGTTTTATACATATTTTAATTTGTTTGATTTGTACGAAATATCGTATATAATGAAGTTGCATGCGACTATCTGCCAAATATCCTAAACTCGTGTTATTTAATAAAGGTGACATGTATATAATATTTATGTATATGTTGTAATTGTATAGTTATTTTTTTTGTAATGTTATTAATATTTAAGTTTTTAAATTTACGTTATATTTTTTTATAACTATTAGTATCCATTGTCTTATGTAAATAATAAAGTCAGACTAATTGTAACGAATATTTAAAAGTTTAAAGTATTAACAAAAATATAGTTGAAGAAAATTTTATGTTAGTACTTAAGAATTATATAATCTCTACAAATTTAGTATTAACAAAACCGATTTATTATTTTTATAAAATTAAAAACCGAACGGAAATGATAACTTTAGTTTTATTTGTTTTAAAACTTAAGAGTTTGGTTTGATTTTCAATAATAGGGAATATAATTCAATATAGAGTTAAAAATTACATTTACAAAATGTATTACCTATTTTTAAAACAAAAAAAATACTGTATTTTATCCATTCGATTTTGGGACATACCCAAATTTGAAATTACATCAAAAATATCGAAAAACAGAAAAAGAAAGAACAGAAAAAAGGAATACACTTTCGACTGATTGAACTGAACTGCACTGTGAACCGAAACCCTAAACCCTGAACTTCCCATGGACGGCCATGATACCTCCTCCTGTCAACCGACTTTGTCTGTACCTCCGTCTACAAACGACGGCGATCATCAACCTTCCTCCGTCACCGAATTAATGGAGGAAGAAGAGATCAAAACCGAAGCAGGTGACAAGCGAAAGCGAACCGAACCCGAGTCCGAATTAGAACCCACGGCAGATAAGCACCCGCTTTGGAAAACGAGCCTGTGTTCTTACTTCCGGCGGACAGGTGGGGAGTGTAGCCACGGGGAATCGTGCAGGTACGCCCACGGCGAGGAGGAGCTCCAGCAGAGGCCGGACAATACGTGGGACCCAACTTCCGAGAGGGCGAAGAAGCTGTTGAAGACTGTGGAACATTCAGAATCGAAGAAAGGGGATGACGAGGTTCTGATGACGGAGCCCATTGCGGAGGGTTGTGATTCGGATAATGCTCTTGAAAAGTGTTTGGTGAATTTACCGATGAAGTGGATGTCAGATAAATTAAGGACTTTTCTTGCTGAGCAGGTGAGTTTGAGCCTCGTTCTTTTTACTTAATGACTTGAAAATTGAATTTTTTTTGAGAATATATATTCTTCTGGTTGGCACGAACCAAGAATCTTGGCGGACGGATAAATGTTGATCAATCGGTTGTAGTTTGGTATAATTAACATATAATCTTACGTTTGAAAGCAAAATCGAAATATGAACATCAGAATCATTAGCAAGTAGTATGGTTTATAATGTAGTAGTGTTATACCGATGACAGCCTGTTTTAATGTTCTTTATAAATGTTAGTATTTGCTGCTTCAACTGACAATACACGCAGTTCAGAAATATGCCATGGGTGCCATTGCCATTGTCTTCAAATGGTTTTATGACCATATAGAGGGCTCGTTTGTTTCCTACTTTTGTATTATGCCTTCTAATTAAAATTAAAAACTTTATTTTTTCAAAAGTAAGATTCTTTACTTCTTGATTCAACTAAAAGTTAAAAGTTAAGTCATATTAAAAGTTAGAAACAAACAATCGATATTTGTAAAGTACCTTTTGAATTGCAAGAAGTAGGAAATGAACAAGTCCAGAGTATGAACAGGGTCACGCAACAAGGTCAGGTTTTCTGTTGTTTCATAATTCCCCTCAGAAAACATTTGGAAATTGATTAACCAAATATGGTATATCATATTAATTGACAAGCGTCTTTGCAGGGACAGAGTTGACTCTGCTGATTTTGTTAACTAGCTCAAGTTTATTTTTTTACCCTATTGCCGTTAAAAATAATTTTACAAGTCCAATGCTATTTGGTTTTGACTTTAAATGGTTCACACTTTGACTTAAAATTGAATTACTATCAATACACCAAAACATGTTAAGTTTTCAAATTTTTTTGAAAGAAAATACAGCAAAAAACAAAAAAATACAACTAAAAAATTAAAAAAAAGATGTATATTATATGAAATATATAAAAATATTTAAATATACTAAAACCATTACAACTAAAAAAGATATTAAAACAATATGTTTTATCGTACATAAAATAAAAATATATATAATTTAGACATAAAAAAAATTATAAATATGTGATTTTTAATATTATCCTAAATAAAAATAAAATGACCCCTGCTATGCATGGATATAAAGACCAGTTTAATAGAACTGAGAAAACAAAAATATAAATTATTACTTTTTATCAATATACAAATAAACAAATTCAAGGTTCTTATTTTACTGCCACGTGATAAAAATATCGGGACAATCAATACAACGAGTTTCCTTTACATAAATTTCAGATTGATAATAAAGAAGCTGTTTTCTGCTTCATCTTTTATATGAGTAAGAACTCCTACCATTCTATGTCTGTTTAATATCAATTTTGTGGCCTTATTTCTGCAAAAGGGAATTCTGTATTTATGTTGCATTTTTTCTGGAGCAGAGACTTTGAATTAGTTTCTGCTATTATAGGAGTGGTACTTTATTTGATAGTATTAAATATGTAAAGTCTTGTATTGCTCATTGATCTCAGATCTTACAAATTAGGTTATGTTGCTTTAGTGTTCGTTACTTCATTCTTTTAGAAATTCTTTTTATTGCATGAGAATTTTGTGATGCCATTATTACTACTGTTTAATGTTTATATATATATATATATATATATATATATATATATGATATTGTAGAGACTAAGTCTGTGTTCCGTGCCACTAATGAAGTGCTTAATCTTCAGGGAGTTCAATTTAAATCAGCGAAGAAAAAGAAAGGCATGAGTGTAGGATTTGTGAGTTTTGAAACAGCAGAACAAGTGAAAAGTGCAGTGCAGGTATGCATCAACTTAGGCATATTAATACTCCCCCATTCCATAAAAAGAGTTACATTTGGGTTTGTTTATGTAGGTAGTCTAATCCTAAACTTTAAATGATGATATTGATATCATGAAATTCTTTGAGTAGCAAAACTTTTGATTTTTGGAATTTCCATGTAGTTTATAACACTAATCTTTGAAATCAAAATCAATAAATTTCGTGTAAATTTAGAATCTTAGAATTTTGCAAAAGCACTAGGAAAAAAAAATGTAATGCAACTTTGTTTTCCTTGAAACAGAGGGAGTATAAATTATATTATAAATTTCTGTGTAGCCTCTCTTCTCAAGTCTCAATGTTACAGGAGCTGGATGGTAAACCTTTTGGCAACAAGAATCTAAAGGTTGCTGATGTTATTCCTAGAACTTTCGAAAAGAAAAGAGTTGAGGAAGTACTTCCCTCTCAAAGTAATGAACCCACAGACTGTGAAAGTACAGATGTCTCTAAATCCTCTAATGGAGTTGAGAATGGTGACTCAGTTGATGACAATGGAACACAAGGTAGTTCTGTTTTGAAGGGAAGAAGTGCACGCGACGTAGTAACACCGCTTGCTCATATTGCGTATGCTGATCAGCTCGAGCACAAGAAATCTTCTTTAACTCAAATTCTCAAAAAACTGGTTATGATGATTTCTCCATTTTGTTTTTATCTATGAATTTTTTCTACACCTAGATTTTCCCTAATGATTTGAAAATTATGTGGTACTTCTTCAGCAGAAACTGACGGTTATATTTCCTTCTTTTATTATTCATTTGCAGACTAGAAATGCACGAAAAGCTTGTCCAAGTGGTGTTTCACTTCCAGAATGGATTCTAAATTCTAGAGAAATAGGTTTTCTCTTAACTTGTCTATGAACCTAAAGAAGATAATTTTTGACAACTACTAGTTTTGATTTGTTTGGACTAAAGGTGTGCTGGATATTGATGTATTGATTTTGATTTTTGAACTTATATGATGAGTTAATTGGGAGGAAAATTGTGCTTGAAATAAAGCACAGTAGCCATCTTGGTTAAAAATTTAAAATATGGTAAAACCATGTCTCATTTTTGTGGGCACATGAAACACTACCCTTAATCAACCTTGAAGTAAAATAATAATAGTAGGAAAGTTAGTAACCTATATTTTTGTCGGTCTTCCTTGAATTCTGTAGGTGGTCTTCCGTGCAAGCTAGAAGGTATAGTTCAATCACCACTAGTTAATGGTTATCGTAACAAGTGTGAATTTTCTGTCGGATTTTCTCTACAAGGGAAGCCTACTGTTGGGTTTTTGCTGGGGAACTTCAGGTAGTTTGATTAAAAGTCAACTTTAAGGAGTTACTCCTTTATGTTTGGTTTTGTTTATTTTTTATTCATATTTATTATTTCCTAAACTTTAGGGAGGGTGTGACAGCAGTTGAAGAACCGGTGGACTGCCCAAATGTTTCCAGGATATCTTGTGCATACGCTGCCATATTTCAAGAATTTCTACAATGTTCAGACTTGCCAATTTGGAATAGATTGAATAATACTGGATTTTGGCGTCAACTCACAGTATGTTTCACTTTCAAATTGGTTTTGTTTTAAAGTAACTGTACGTTCTTTAATTAATCACTTGAAGTTTTTGATATCAGATGTCAAGTTTGCTTCCCTGATCATCGATTGAGGGGAAAAACTGATATAATGCTTTTACTAATAGCTTACATACTTTCTTGTGATACTGCCAATCAGGTTAGAGAAGGAAGAATGCCATTAAGAAGATCCGAGGTTGAAAATATTGAGGCCAATATTGCCGAGGTTCTGCTCATGGTTCAGGTCTGTGTTCACCAAATGTTCTCCTGAAAGATGCATCTCTTCCAAATTTTAAACTTCTTCTCAGCATAATGATTTGTCGTTAGTGCCCTAGGATTAAAAAAATTGGTGGTATTTGAAAACAAACACTTAGCAATATTAATCATCGATGCAAAGTTGTGTTTCCTTTTTATTATTCTTTTCTTATTTGTGAATATTAGGTTTCCTCGGCAGGCTTTGATGATGGAGTGGTAAATGGCGAACTTGAGAAGTTGGCTCAAGCATTTGCAGCAGGAGCATCTGCTAATTCTCCTCCATTGCCTCTAACTGCATTGGTTGTTCAGGTACTTAATAGAATTTCGATGATTTGATTCTGTATCTGCCTGTAGCCACTATCCAGTTCATTCGAGGCATTGACTTGAGTCTGTTATCTTCTTTCTCAAAGTTGATTCCCAGTTAATTAACTTAATTTCATTTCTCTTATGAAGAAAGTAATGACGCTACCTACCTTCAACTATAATGCCAGCTGATGTGCACTTCGGATTCATAGAATAACACCCTTTCGAAATGCCATTAGCAATATTTCAGTTTACTTTTATATGCAGGATCATAAAGGAATATCTAATGTAGCACCAGCTGATGCTCCGTTGCGCTCCTTATCCATTCCAAAAGCTGAGAGTGAATCTGAACTTGGTGTAGCAAATGATGTTGCTGATGCGAGGATTAATGATTATATAAGCAATCTTCGATTTTGCATATCTCCAACAGCTTTTTTCCAAGTACTTCTTCCCTCCATTGTCAAACCTTCATTCTTTTTAATTTGGGGAATATGGGATCATGCTTTGATCCCCTAAAAGAAAATGCATTTGGGGTCTGAAATTTTTTATATTATAGGTTAACACCCTTGCGGCAGAGAAGCTGTATTCACTGGCCGGGGATTGGGCCGGTCTGGATCCTGATACCTTACTTTTTGATATCTGCTGTGGCACCGGGACTATTGGTCTTACATTAGCTCATCGTGTTGGTTTGGTATTGATCTGTATTTCTTCTTTTTTTTTTTGGGAGTGTGTGGTGGTGGGTGGGTGGGAGTGAGCTGGCTGTAATTGGGTCTTAAATTATTCCTGCACCATATTTGAATTTTGAAATGTTTTTTAGGTTGTGGGGATTGAAATGAATGCTTCTGCAGTTTCCGATGCTATTCGCAATGCTGAAATTAACGGAATTAAGAACTGCAGATTTGTCTGTTCCAAGGTGATATTCCAGACAATTCTTGTCAGTTTGATTGATAAAATGTCTAAAATGAGTATTGATTTCATGTTGACAATTTTTTACTAGAAAAATTTGCTGATATAATTTATTTATTTTATTATTTTAAATTATATTTTCTGAGATGAAGTTAATCACTTTCTAGTTATATTTGCTTAAAACTAAATTTTCTGCCATGTTTGCTCTATGTCTGAGTCGCAGGCAGAGGATGTGATGGGGTCTCTACTGAAAGAGTACTTGGCTATGCCACAGAAAGAAGAAGAAAGTTTTAGTAGCTCTGACACAATAAATGAACATGTTACCGACACTGATGAGAAAGTTAATTCTACGGAAAATACCCAAGCCTCAGGGGAGAGCTCACATATTGAGCTAGAACATCACGAAGGTGCATCTGTGTGTAACACGAGTGGAGGCCAAGATAGTGCTCTTCCACAGAGCTGCCATTCAGAAAATGGAACTAACTTTGTGAAGCAATTTAAAAATGTTGTTGTTATTGTGGATCCTCCTCGTGTTGGACTTCATCCGACTGTAAGTAGCATACTGTTTTATGTTGTATGTGCGGGATCCACACCTTGAACCCCTTGTACAGTTACATGCTTAGACTTTAGATATTTTAATTTGGTATATAATAATTTAAGTTCCATTGCTGTCCATAATTTGGTTTATAATTTAAGATCCACACCCCAAACCTGCTTTTGTTTATTTGGTAGTTTAAAGTAGTTTTCTGCTTATTTTTGGTTCTGTCCTTGTATTTCACTTCTATATAACTACATGATTGTTCTTTATTTCAGTAACTTGGTTTCTTCGATATAACTATATGACAGTTCATGTTTCTTCTTAAATTTTTTTGGATTTTGTTCTGTATAATTTTTTAAAAATATAACTGTTCCGGTTCTTTTTTTTTATCTTTTGATTGCAGGTTATCAAAGCACTGAGAACTCATCCACGGTTGCAGAGGCTTGTGTTAGTGCAAATGTTGAACCAATATTCTTTCTTTTCTGTTGAAGCTTTATTCTTTCTTAAGATCCTAACTATAAATTTCATTTTTCTGCAGTTACATTTCGTGTAATCCTGAAAGCTTAGTGGCTAATGCTATTGAGCTATGCACACCATCTGTTGATAAAACTGAGAAGGGGAATAAGAATAACAGGGGCTGGCGAAATATGAGCAGTGCGGGTTTGGCTCGCCATAGAGCCAAGTCGATGCCCAAGTCAGAGCCATTCCTACCTGTGAAAGCAATGGCAGTTGATCTCTTCCCTCATACTCCACATTGCGAGCTGGTAATGCTTCTGGAGAGGTAAAACTGAGCCGAGAAGTTTAAAGGTTATCTCAGCTTCTGCAGGTTTTACCCTCAAAATTTTTTAAGATGAAGCAATCAATCAATGCGTTTAATTTGTTAAAAAATTTCTCAGGTTATAGTTGTATTCACAATGAAAATTTTCTTATCATGTCTGAGTTCTTGCCGCAATTTTCTTTAGTTAGAAAACTATAGTTCATTTATCTCGAGATTGGTGAAGAGATGATTTATTTATCGGCATTACAAAGTTTTCATTTAGTATAATCAAAGTCTTCTAGTTTCCACATTATTTTTGTTCCTTAGACTTGATACTAATGTTACCTGGTACATGGATTGGTCTGTTAAACTGATTCAGGAATGTGTTGAACCACATAAACTAATACCCCGAGTAAGTTCTATATATGTTTTTAGCGTTGATAGTGATTCATCCTCCGCACTGTGCCAAATCATTTTTTTTCTTCCTTCTTTCGTTAGAAATTCACGTATTCATTCACACACCCATTCACTCACACACCCATTGGCAACTACCTTTTGGATACTTTTATGTGATCCGCAAAGTTTGCAACATAAGTTGTCTTGTATTAGTTTTTCGCCACCCGACAAAAATGAAATACACTAGCTTCTGCAGTGTGCGGAGTTAGGTAATACAAAATCACTTCTTATTGTGTTGTGCAACAGAGGGTGGCTACTACAACCCGACTTGCGGAAGTGAAACATACAGGTTTCTTTTTGTGAGGTTATACAAAATTCTAGTTTTTAGTACACTGCCGTAATAAACTAGGCAGTCAGTAACTTTGGGACAAATACCCAAAAATAAAAAAATCTTCTCCATTTATTAACTTTCTAAATTGAAATATTTTATTGGAGTTAAAAGGATTATTGATTCCTCACGGGTTCATGTTCTACAAGTTGGTACATAGTGGGAAATTACTTAAAACCTAACATGTCATTTTCTCTACATAATAATGCAATTTACCTTTTAAACTTTAAGCTTCCAGAGTTCATTCAAGCTTTTTCCCTCTCTTTATCTCCTTCCTCCAGTGACTTTTAACTGTTCAAAATCCTTTTACATTACTTTATTATTAAGGTGATGTGTAATTTCACTATCTACTTTGGAACTATTTGAAAGATTTGACTACCAAATTATTGAGTGGCCAGTTTATTGATGGTTTTCTTTACTTGAATTCTTTTTTAGCTTTTAAAAAAAGATTTTTTTTAATGGTTACATCTCTAATATTCTATTCTCCTAAAATTAGAGATATATCTAGTTTCGAATTAGCATTAGTAGTTTAGCATCAAACGCATTATAGTTATGAAATTCTATGGTAAAATTTGGTGAAAATTCGTGTAGTTCTGAATTTTTGATTGGTTACGAAGTTAATAGGATAAGTAGTTGTAAATACAAACTTTTGAATTTGATATCTTAACATAATAGAAACTGGGATCTGATAATTATGTTCATATTTCATAATTAAATTGAAAAATATCTCTAATTTAAAAAATTAAGAAACGGACCCAATGGTTGGAAAAAATGGACGAAATTTATAAATGGGTGTAAAGAGATTGTGCATTTTGTTTCTGTAGCAACAACTCGGGCGAGGACTTTTTGGCCCGGTTTTCAACTTTTCTCTCCCTTTTATCAATTTTAATATGCTTTTCCAACGCTGCAATATTCCATTTATTTCACCATCACTTTAATTTATTTAGCTTTATTTGGAGTGCTGACAATTAGCTTGCTAAGCAGTGAAATGACAGATAAGTAGATAACGTTGATTTTCTATTTCACTTTTGTAAAGTAACAAGTGTCACCAATTATATGCCAAAATCTACTAAGCGAAATTAAGGCATTGTTATTAATAGCACAACTGTCCATGCAGTAGAAACATTTCTTTGACATTGCTGGTGGCCACTAGCCAATAATTATAAGCTCATCTGGTTGAATCCTAAAAATTTCACTATTTGAAATGTATTCATTTATATTTTATTATACAAGTATGCACACAAATATTTGTATAATTTATTCTTGAACGTAATATTATTGATCTGCCTGTATAGAAATACTTGTATATATATTGTTTTTTATTGGGGGGGGGGGGGGGGGGGTAACTTTTAACATCTTTATCTTTTTAACTAATTGTAGGTTTCAAAAAAGGGGTGGATACTAACCTGGGGTTTTAATTGTAATTTTGAAGTATTGAACTCCGTCTCCAGTTCTCCACATTCGTTCCCTTCGATGGTGAGTTTATACAAAATGAAACCTCGTAATTCTCCCCAATTTTGCATTTTCCATTTATTTGTGTTTTTATGATTCCACGTCTTAGCATTGTATTCTCATATTTCTAACTCATCATTTTTATTTGCCAAGAACCACAAAAAAAAGAAAAAGAAAAAAAGCAAGAGATCCGTTTGTGAATTATATTTTGCCTTAAATTAAGAACTTAAAGACAGATTATGTGCAGAATATCACAAACACAAAATTTCTTCATATTATTTTTCTCTATTGTTCTGGGTTGGCCTTGGCATACATTTTGAATATATACAATTTCATATATTAAATTAGCTTTTCAATATTAACTTTGGATTATGATATGCTATGCTGGTTGTGCACTTGTGCCTTCTAGAAGCAATACATTATTTATTTAAAATTACATATTTTAATATATCACCAAGAGTTAATATGATTCCATATTTGTTTTTCAATTATATATATACCAAATTGGATTCTAAATTATTGCTTTCAAATGGTATTTAAACTAGGAAATATATTTATTCATTTTTGAATAAGAGAATCTGGATTTCAAATTTGTTTTTTTTAAAATATATTTCTTTATGTAGAAAAAGTTAAACGAAACTTATCCATAATTTCTTTAATTAAATTTCAGTTTTCAATTATTTTGAGTCAAAGTAGCTTATCTTCACCTACAATTTCCCCAGTTATTTTGGTTTATTAATTTTATACTTTATGTTTCAAAAATTACAATAACCAATCTAATTAATTCAGAGTTATTGTAATTTTTTACTTGTTTATTGCAATTAAAATTTAACGAAAACCAGTTATCAATATAAATAAACTAGAATACTTATCAAGTACGTATATATACAGTTAGACAACTAAATATCATTAACAAATATATAATTTAACGTTAGGTATGTATGACCGTCGCACAATATTAAATTTTTGCAACACTAAAATTACTAAGGCTAGTTTAAAGTAAAATTAAAAATTAAATTATTATTAACAAAACTGTCATTGAATAATTTCTTGACTGTGTTTTGCACGGGTCTTCAACTAGATGTACTTAAATAAGTAAAATCTGTATTAGAGAAAAATAATTACAGATTAGTATTTTAACTAATTTAAAATTAAGAAAAATTAGTAGCAACAAGAACAAAAAAATTTGTTCCGATAATACTTCATACGAAGGACAAATTAGACACTCAATAGATAATATAATATCTAACTTGTGAAACACATTTTATAAATATAAATAAATATATGCAAATCTATGCACGAAAAAAATTACATCAATTTGAAGGTCCAAATCTTGAAATCGACAAAGCTCGATCTTACGTCTTTACTTAACAAATTTGTATATGACAATAGTTTACACAAATGAGCTTAGCCTTTGTCTTGAAATTTAAAATTTGGAGAGGAGAAAAAAAAGAAGAAAGAGAAAAAAAATTTAAGAGGGTGTTTTCCAGTTATTTTAGGAAAGAAAAGAGAGGATTTAAAGATAAAATCTTTAACTTTGTTGTTTTAATTTTTTTTTTCATGCTTTTGAGAAAAATAGGAGAGACAATAAATTTTTATATTTTTTTCTCTTCCTTAAAAACTCCCAGACACCAGAACGTAGCGAAACTGTTTTTAAAAATATCAGTGAGCTGAAAATATGAATTCTTTTTATTCTATGTTTTGAAAAGTCCTAATTCTCTTTAACTTCACAATAGAGTTGAGAGAAAAAAGAAGCAACTTGAATGAGGGTATTTATGGCATGGGGGCAAACTAAGTGGCAGTTTCTCGTGAAAATGAGGGTATTTATGGATATTTTTGAAATCTGAATATAAAAGATTAAATCTTTTCAATTTTTTTTTTTGTATCTTTAGGTTGGGGGGACATGGGCGGCATGACATTTGGTAGAGGAAAGTACATGATGTTGCAGAAATAGCAGCTAGTAGTAGTAGAAGCCCACAAGCCATTCCCATTTTCCACCGTCTTTTTCCCATAAATGTCCATTCTTTTCCTGCTTTCATCTTTTTCTTTCACTTATTATTTTCGTACCCATCTCAAGAAAATCTTGAAAAGGAAAAAAAAAAAAAAAAAAAAAAAGGACCCTTCACTTTTATACACAAGTTATATATATAACAGACTGATATATGGACACCCTTTAATTTTGTGATTAAATTGTTGGAGATAGCAGAAACTGTTGATACATGAAAATATGAGAACTAAAGAGAATAACAGTAAGGCTTCTTCAGCTGAACTGGCTGATGGTGGTAGATGCCAGAGTGATGTTTGCATCCCAATTCATAAGGTATCAATTTCCTTCCTGTTGCTTCTTTATTTACCTAGTTTATTTGGTGTTCATGTTCATGTTCTGCTCTGTTCTGTTTTTATTTTTTTTGTTAAAATTTTGATTGAGGTATTCTTTTCTTCCTTTTCTGAAAATTGGAATGATTCGGCTATCCCGATAATTTTGACACACATTTCCCTTTGTACCTAAATGGCTAAATTCATTTGAAGAATCTTTAAATTCAGTTTTGATGGTAATTTGTATAGTTTTAACTAGTATAAAATTTTAATTTTTGTATATTATTTACTTTGAATATAAAATTAATTTTGACGTTTCAAATTATAATCGACTCATTTTAAATGCAATATTCGTATAAAAGAATTTAATTAATATAAGTGTGTGCGTGTGTTAGGGGGTGGGGTTGGGGTGGGGGGGGGGGGGGGGGGGGGGGGGGGGGGGGAGCTGATCCATAGCAGGATACCCATAACCCTTTAAGACCAAAAAGGACGGTGAGACAGACGTTGATCACTTTTATGTCCGCTAAATTATAACGCAATAAAATTTCAAATAGGCAAATTATGAGATTGAAAACTTTTCAAATTAACTTTCCAAAATAAAAAATGATCTTGAAAGAAAA
The DNA here is from genome assembly GCA_014636745.2 of Centella asiatica. Taxonomy (NCBI): domain Eukaryota; kingdom Viridiplantae; phylum Streptophyta; class Magnoliopsida; order Apiales; family Apiaceae; genus Centella; species Centella asiatica. The sequence continues at coordinate 31,602,833 of CM025787.1, forward strand.
TACTGCAAAAACCTTTGAATGTTCATTTAAATCATAGTTATTTCTTTTTTGGCTGTGTTGATTTTCTGACTGTGTTTTTGACCAGCTAAGTTAATGGTAGTTTGTAGCATTCCATTTCCTTTGGTCATTTCACTCAGAGGTTCCTGCTGTAAGTAAATCATAGTTCGTGCACAAATCTTATTTGTTCATTTTAAGTCTTACGAGCCTTGCATTAAGCTAGATCATATTTAGACAAATGTAAATGTGTGATCTAGTTACATCCTATGACTATCTAAAACAGCTTTTTTGATTGCACAAGTCAACGTCATCAACATATCCAAAGTATTTGTTTACATATGTATGTCTACAATTTTGTTTGATATATTACTTCAACTTGTAATTTATATAATATCTTCTTGACGATGTGATTGCATTTAGTGTTTCGTTAAGTAAAATATTATCTTTTTTTTTTGATAAGACTGACAGTGGAGCTGTACATGGATTTTTGTGAAATTATTTGGCACTTGATGGTGTAACTGGTCAAGACAAAAGTATAACATTTCAGTTCTTAGTGCAGAATGACTTGGAATGCATTGAGTTGCAAATTGTTTCCTTTAAAAATGGAATATACTATGGGGTGTTTGTATCAACTGTTGATTAAGTGGCGTCACAATATTTCAATAGACCAGATCTTGCAATCAATCCTTTTTCAAATCTTTTAGGGGCCTAATTATCCTTTATAAGTAAATCAACCTACCTTGTGGAAATGATCTTACTTTTTTGAGTGATGTTGTAGTTTTATTATGATACAGCACTCTGGAGTTCACAAGGTATTGAGCGATAAGTGTCTCTCTAAGTGCTGTGAGAAGCATACGGAAACTTGTATCTTATGTAATATCCAATGCTACCTCACCTTTTCGACCAATAAAACCACGAGTTTTCTTAAAGTAAAGCTCTCTTCAGATGATGAGATGGCAATCCTGTTCTTGGATAAAAGCAGAACTGAAGGAAGCTAGATTAAAAAGATAAATCCTCTTAAGCCATCAGCAACTGGCACTCTTAGTTCTTTCATCAAGGATCCGTGATTTGTGCTTTTGCTTTTCCAATATACTGAACCTAGTTTCACTACATAATCCTACTAGGTTCGAGTCATTATGAATACATCAAGCAAGGTATATATTCTGGTATACTACCGTCCACTGCACCACTCCTATTCTGTGTTAGTAAGAAAGATTAGTGAGCCAGTGTCTCTCTGTGAGGCGTGCAACAAACCGCAACTCATGCAGTTCATCTTTTACTATCACATAATTTGTTTCCAAAATTTTTTAAGTGCATGTTTTGTAGTTTTTGATGGCATATGATTTTTCACTTGTAGGTGTTTGTTTATTCACTTTTGCTAAGCATTTGCAATAGGTTGCATTTTCCTTTAGTATCTACTTTGTGTATATTCCAGTTGACTAGGTTGGCTCTTCCTTCTATGTAACAAAATGACAAAGAATATATTTTTCTTAATTATAGTTTGTGGATGCTTTTTACATTTGGGAAAAGTTGCAAAACAGTAATATTTATGTGTATCTGATACAATGGCCCATCTTGTTATCATTATTCAGGAATTTAAGTTAATAAGCAATAGAATATGAGATTTTTTTGACATATTACTAGCTGCATTTAAGGTGTGTTTCTCCTCTTTCAATGTCATTTACATTTCATTCCCATTTTGCATGTTTCTGTAGTTACCTATGTTTCTTTTGTTTTTCAGCTAAACTCTTCTTCGGGGTCAAGTCAAGAAATGCTAAATACCAAACAGGGAGGTGAACCAAATCTCTGCTTGGAGATACCATCAAGTAACCTGGAGATCTCCCCTCTGGAGTTTCTTCAAAGTAAGATGCCACCCCCTCCCAAGAAAGTGAATTTCCCAGCGAGGTCTGGCCCTTCTGATGCAAGAGTAAATGCATCTTCTGGTCCTTCCTTTCCCGAAGGTAAATCATCTATGAAGCGTCTTCCACCAAAGGTGAGCTATAAGCACAAAATTTCTGGTTCAGATATAGAAAAATCCACCAATGTAACTCCAGGAGGGCCGCAAGAAAAGACTGCTATCTCAAGTTCTTGGTCACTTACAAAGATATTTACACCTCGAATAAAGAGAGCATCGTCTGTACCTATTCCTGAGATTTCTCGTTCAAACTCAGAATCCATTTGTGGAGGAAACCTAAGTGCTACTCTTGATCTAGATGTAAGTTATCAGAAAAATATGTAATTTGGTTTTGTTTTTATCATCCATCCATCTATAAATTAAGGAAACTAGAGCTGACTGTATCATTGTTCGGAGAATTATTGTTGTTTAAGTAGTCACCTGTCGTTTTTCTGAAGTTTTCTTTAGAAGATCAGGTCCAGAAGCAAATGTACCTTATAACTTGTGATATGTTTTGTATGTAGAATGAAGGAGATCATGGGCACATATATCGGTCACATTCAGTTCCTGTTCTAAACAAAGAATCAAATAGTAAAAGAATGGATTCGTTTATCCGTGTAATTCCATCAACTACTCGCTTGAGAGATGGAAATCACAATATGTCCATTACTGCTACTTCCACAGATGATGGTATAATTTGTTTTTTTGGGTTTATATCATGTTTATGCCTAGTCTGCGACTAACAAATTTGTTGATTCAATATTCTTTATCTTAAGTGGTTGATTCAATATTCAATAGTTTTTATTTTTCAGAAAATAATGAAGCTGATGGTGAAGATATACCGGAAGAAGAGGCTGTTTGTAGAATATGTATGGTTGAATTATGTGAAGGAGGAGAAACCCTCAAACTGGAATGCGATTGTAAAGGTGAACTTGCTTTGGCTCACCAAGAATGTGCTATAAAATGGTTTAGCATCAAAGGTAGCAAAACCTGTGAAGTGTGCAAGCATGAGGTTGAAAATCTACCTGTTAAGCTTTTGCGGATTCAAAGTGTTCAAAATCAAAACACTCGAGCAAGTAGAACCCCACACGTGGAAGTTAATGGGTTCAGGTAAGTGTATGAATGTCTTTATTGGTCCATAATGTAATGAGTTACGTTCAATTGTAAGCAGTCTCTTTGGACTTAAATTTGCTAATTTTACATTTAATTTTTTAACTCTAAATTTACTATTACAAACAGTGTTATTAAAAACAACCACAACAAACAACAGTAAGTAATAATAAGAACAACAGCAATAATATCCATTTGAAAACTAAAACCCTTAACAGAGTTGAATTAAAGTCAGTAGTGAATTGATGATCTAACTTTTGATGGGGGGAACAATTAAGTTTATCCACAATATAATTATGCTCTCATGCATCAATACCTAATTATCTAAAATCTATTTGTTTGCAGTGGTTTTTACAGGGTTTGGCAAGAGGATCCAGTTCTTGTCATTGTCAGCATGCTTGCCTACTTCGGTTTCCTTGAGCAACTTCTGGTAAGACTCGTTTTAGGTTTGGTACGGCAATCATTCTATCATATCTGTCACTAGTATTTCTTGTATATGACATTTATTATCAACAGGTTGGTAGAATGCGTGCGAGTGCAATAGCTCTCTCATTTCCATTCTCTTGTATACTTGGTTTCCTTGCATCAATGACCTCTTCAACTATGGGTGAGCTAACTTATAATTTGAAAAAAAGAATCATTAGCTCTTAAATATATCTAATGTCTAGAATATGTTAGGGCGGAACCAGAACTTCACATCACATAATTATTAAACGTAAATTGTAAAAGAAATAATAGTTAATATACACATATCACGCATTAAATTTGTAAATAGATTAATTTCTAAAAGTGAGAGTTGAATATATTTTCAATCAATAACAATTTTGAATTTCACAGAAAAGTGAAATATTTGTAGAAATGATGGAGTAATAGTTACTTCTATTTGCTGTTTTTAGTGATTTTTTAAATGTTAAGACAGAGTGTGCTTATTTTCTTGTAACCTATTTATAATATACTAAATGTTGAACAAAGTATGAAAAATAGTTCAAGTAATATTTATGAAATCAAAGAGCCTAACTATAATTTTTAAAATTTGGGAGGGGAGGCAACCCTCTCCTGTCTTCATATCCCCTGTCTCGTATGGTATGGAAATAATCCACTGAAGTATTATGTAATATATATAAGTCTTAGCTAGACTTTCATAATCGTATAAAAAATGAAGTACAGAAAATGATTTCCACTATTCATTCTGTAGGATAGTTCTGCACCAACCCATACAACAAATGGTGTGGATATCATCTATATGTATGTTCTCTGCATAACTTTTTCTGTACACATCATTTCATTTTCCTTACACGTAATACAATACAAGTATATGTTTATTTATAAAGTAGAAAGGTGCCAATGAAGTTATTTATGTGCTTTGCTGCTTGGTCTGGGATCCATTTAAGCAAGTAATAGAACAAGTTTAATTCAATCTTTGTCTTTCCGCACAAACAATAATATGATGAAATGAATTGGGATAACATTTCTGAAGGTATCAAATTAATTCATCTGATTGCCATTTAAATTCTAGCAGTTAATTGAATATTCCCACCATACTTCTCGTTGACGCTATCTTGACTTGAAACCTCCAAATTTTGTTTTTAGTGAAGGGACGATTTGTATGGCTTTATGCATCAATACAACTTGCACTAGTGGTCATGTTTGCACATTTCTTCGTCTCCTTGGTAAGAGTTTCTCTACTCCCAACTTTATGTAGTAAATTGACTCCAGTGACAATAACGAAACTTGGAGTAAGATCTTGTTATAGTACAAGGAAAAATGGCAAGTGGATGTCATGACTACATTCTCTATTTCACTTGGTTTCAGTTTCAGGGAAAATATGACTTGGACCACCAGTTTTGGTAGGATTTGGTGGTCCTAGTCATGGAATAGAAGTTTGAACTATAACATTCGGTAACTTAATCAATACTTTCTCCATTCTAGAATGAAATATCAATACATTTCCAAACTACGACTTTTAGGGATATTTCATTTTTAATTAGCAAAATGTTTTAATACTATTGTTAGTTTTTCTAATTTTTCTTAGTGCCCATTCCGACTAGTTTGAATTGAACCCAACTAGTTCAGCATTAGAAGGATCCTTTACATTAGAGACACAATGAATACAGGTGACATACAGTGCTCCTACACCATATTATTTAAGATAGCACACTTGGAATTTCATATTCATGTCATTTATAGTCTAATGGAAGAAACACATTTCTAAATTTGGAACGAATTATCTAATTTTGAGATTGAGGTAGTGCATATTACTTTCTCTAGCTAATTTATAGATGCAATGTTTATCAATCCATTAGATTTCTTATTGATTCAACCATGCCAAGGTGATTATATTTTCATTCATTGTAATTTTAGGTCATAAAGGTGCAGAATAACTCTGGTGTTTCCTCCTCATCTATTTGTTCAAATATAGGTCCATATGGATGCTGTTATGTCGACTCTTTTAGGAGCATTTGTTGGATTTGGTGTTTCAATGTGCGGATGTTCTATACTTGTTGAATTTTTGAGGAGGAGGAGAAGGTTGCATGTGTCGCCGGATCAGCACAACTTGCAAACACCTCGTAGTTCGGTATCATCCGATGTAAATCGTCAACATAACCATACGGGGAACTGAGAGTCCAGAAACAGCTGTAGGAAGGTAATATGGAGTATGCAAGTGTCGCGTTACCTAAGTGTTCAGTACCATGGTACCCCCATCCTAACACCTCCCTCCGCCCCTGCCTACAAAGCTGCAAAAATTGTGTGATTTTGCAGCAGTATTTCACTTGGCAGTCGTAGTTTACATGGGCGAAGCAAGAAAGTACTCAGCATTTCATAGTAGTGTATTTTAGATGTTCATAATAGTATTCAGGCTTGCAAATTATCAAGTTGTGCTTGCAGTTTCTATTGTCAGGAGTGATATTAGTGAGTGTTAAAAAGTTTTCTTCTTGTTGTTGGGGTTGGGGTGGGGGTTGGGGTTTGGAATTTGCATGATAGTATGAGACTTGGTTCTATTTTTCTATTGATTGTATTGTACACCTCAACGATTTCAGAGAGTTTCAATGGGATTCAATCTGTGCATTGAATTTGACTTTGACAACAGAATAAGAAAAACATACGGTGTAAATTAAACTGGTTGCAATTTTTAATTATTCTCGTGTGCTTGGTGTAAGCCAGCTCAGGCATATTGAATGTTTTTTCTGCTTTCAAACATTGAGTACTAATTATGAGCTTTTTGGTAGTCTATATCAGAATTTTAATGTGCGTTAACAAGTATCTTATGCACGTGTGCCATATTTTTCTTTTTATTTTTTTATCAGCCTTTTATCTTATCATGAACATGAGATATAAATAGATAGATATTGTAATTTAAAAGGAAATAAATTTTTTTGCCGATGAATGCTCCTTCGGTTCAACAGGTAAGATTTGAATACCTAGATCATAAGACTTAAGTTTAGATTTTACTATTACTGATCTCTATTTACTTCCCCACCCTTACTTTTGTACACTAATAAAAAGAAAAACAGCAAATAAGTTTTGAGCTCTTGTGCGGAAGGTTTTATTTCTGGTAATTAAATTAATAGTTATTTGTGGTCATCCCATAATCTAGTATTCTATGTTTTTAAGATTAACATATTTTTCATCTTAACTTGAGAGCTTTAGCCATAACCTAAAGAGAAAAAATTACAGGTTTAATGTTTACCAATTTCAGTTAAGATTAAAAATTTTCGTTAATTCTTCTCCTTTTATTTTGGATGTGTATAATATATATTTTTCTTTTATGAGGTTTGCACCGTTGGTTTGTAACGAAAAAATAAGGAATGATGTGAAAAACGTGGAGATAAATCTCCAGAACTGAGATAGCTGACAAAATGGCACATGTTACACGAGGGATATAAGATTAAACAATCACACTTTCTATACGGTCGTTTAACAGCTGATACATTTCAGTGAATTCAAACAAATTGAATTTTGGCCAATAAAGTGTGAAAGGAGATTTATATGACTGTATTTATGTCCTAAATATAATTAATTTGAGATTGAATAGTATTAAAATAATTATATATCGTCATCAAATGTGTGACAACAAAACTCAATTAAAAATCTTAATACATCAATGCCTTAACTAGACAAATTAAATCAAATCTTTTGAATGAAAAAAGATTACGGTAAGAAGATATTGTCTTTCTTTTTGTTTGTTAAATTTATTTTATTAAATATAATTGAATCACAAGTAAAAAAAGCATCAATTCTCTCAAAATATAATGAATTCCATCGCATTCTATTTTTTGGATACAGTAGGGGTACAAACCCAAGAAAAAAGAAAATTACAAATGACACAATCTAGAAAAAGAAACACCCATGAAATCCCCATCGATTAACAAATTAATCCCACTAGAAGATTTATGAGACAGAGAATGAATAACATCTCGTAAACCAATCTGTATATATATTCCAGCTAACCACCCGTTAAAGTAACCCTATCACAATAAAAATAAATTAGTCCTTAAGAAATAACCGCCGGAGTCAACTTCCAACACTACCTGACGAAGATCCCAAGCAAGACAGCCCATAAAAGACTCCCGAAAGTTCAACTTCAACTGAGTTACAGCAGCCAACTGCCATCATAAACCCTCCTTGCCAAACACCACAGTGATCACGAATCAAACCCAAATTAACCAATTAACAAACTTGCTATTTATAGATGTCATCTTCTTGTTGCCAACGTCTATTTATTATATTAAAAACTCACTTCTTCGTTCATTCTTATTGTCTATCAAACTTCTATAGTAAACGTTCTCATTCCTTAATTCACATAAGTAACATAATTTTATACGCACTGCATATAATTTATATGTGTCATAGAGCCTAGTATATATTAATTAATTTTATTAATAGTGAATTTAGTAAAATAAAAAGGTTCACTAATCAAATTATTTAGAAATATGTTTTGAATGTCGAGATTATACAATTAGTCTTTGGTGATAAATCTATAATTAATTTTTATTTTTGGAAATTATCCCCCAAAAAAAGAAACATTTCTCCTACAACATTGGATATACCGGATAATATTGTGGCCACCCACTTGTAAAAACAGAAGATGCTTTAAGTTCCCATATTTGTCTTCTTTCCACCTTTCATCTACAACAATCTTCTACTTAAATTTCATTGTTGTATTTTCTTAATATAATTGCAGACACAAGCCTTCGGAATCTCCCATCCACCACATAAAATTATTCCTCCTCTTTCTCTCACTCTCACTCTCTCTCTCTCTCTCTCTCTCTCTAACATTCTCTCTCTAGAAATCTAACTCAAACCAAGCATTTGCGGGAACTATCTAAAACCATCCCAACGGTAAGCGCAACTTCACTAGAAATCTTAATTTGAGTTCGAACAATTTTTCTGTTGCTTGACGTTAGTTTCACTTTTGAAAATAATTTTTCGGCCGATAATCCTATATATATATATGTGTGTGTGTTTTGACTCTTTGTGACTGATTAATCTAAGCATTTTGATCCAACTTTTAGCTAAACTGTATTATTGAATTGGTGTTGTAGTTCGTATTCGGTTATTAGGATTATACTTGTCGTTATTTATCCAGATATGGAATGTTTTGACTGGTATCGCCTATAAATATTTGTTATGTGCTTTCTATAATTCGGTGTTATTTGAAAATTTAGTAAATTCATTGTATGATTGCTGATAAGAGTTGGTTCGGCTTAAGTTTGAATTCATGGCACAAATTCGTTCACAATTAAATGTTAGGACTTAGTGAAATGACTAAGAACTAAGTTGGGATTTCCTTTTTTATTGATATAAACCTAAATTAACTGAAATTTGTTTGTGTTACAGCGCAGTGAAGATTTGACTTTTTCTGGTTGTGAAAATGGCAACCGGAGCTGTTCCAACATCTTTTGTGGGTCTGAAGAGCAAGGATAATGGACTACGATTTAGCAAAAGTACAGATTTCATCAAAATTACTGACATGCAAAGGGTTAAGTTTGGTCGAAACAAGGTGTTTATTGTTAGAAATTCTAACCCCGGGTCGGAAACTGCTGAACTTCAGCCTGCATCTGAAGGGAGCGCTCTATTAGGTATACATTTTTACTACTCATAAGCTGAGAAGCTCCAATATGTTGGTGCCAACATTATCAATTTCACAAGGTTCAACCCCAATCCCTTTATTACGTATATCTATGAGGAGGAGTTGATAGATGCTCAAACTGCGAGCATCATTGACTATTGAAGCTGAAAGTTTAATTTGATACAGACTAATTTTAACTAGATTTAGACCATACTTATTGGCTTTATTTACTCATGAATGGCTTCGTCATTTCAGCTTGAACCTCCATTCACATAGTTAATAAATCATTTACGAATATATGCTTTTTTTTGTTATCGTCCAGTTGGAGAAGTACAATTAGATACTTTTATATGATCAGTCATTTTTCAAATGTAGTTCCTCGGCAAAAGTATTGTGAATCCATACACAAAACTGTGAGGAGAAAAACTTGCACAGTGATGGTAGGCAATGTAGCTATTGGAAGCGAACATCCTATAAGAATTCAAACAATGACCACAACTGACACTAAGGATGTTTCTGGAACAGTGGAGCAGGTTCTTATATTTCCGTTCTTTCTACTACAGCATTTAGATATAATTGGCTTGATTCTACGTTTCTTTGTTACGGCTTAACATAGTTGAAGAAGCGAGTTATTTATATTTTATGCTACTATGAGCTACCAAGAAGTTTAAATGCTAAAATGAGACATTATAAGACAATATATTTCCCATAACAGTTTTCAGTTTCTTGTCACAGAACTCTTTTGCTATGCAGCATCACCTTTCCCGCACACTAGATGTTTAAATATATTTGAGCAGGAAATGAAATTGTTTGATGTTTGACATCCATGTATGTGCAGCACTGCATATATTCTTCTTACAAAAGAGTAAGTATCTAATCAATTTCCATTGTTGCAGGTAATGCAAATAGCCGACAAAGGAGCTGATCTTGTTCGTATAACTGTGCAAGGGAAAAAGGAAGCAGATGCATGCTTTGAGATCAAAAACTCCCTTGTTCAAAAAAAGTAGGTATTACTAAAAATATATTTATTTTGATAAATTTTGAACGAGCCCTTTTCATTTCGAAATTTCTTTGTCATGCAGTTATAACATACCATTGGTGGCGGACATTCATTTCGCCCCTCCTGTTGCAATGCGAGTTGCTGACTGCTTTGACAAAATTCGTGTGAACCCAGGAAACTTTGGTATTTTCTTTACTACTTATTGGTTTTATTAACAGATTTTCTTTATCATATACTTCGCATCTAAATTTGGGGCTCCTTGCAGCTGATAGGCGGGCTCAGTTTGAGACACTGGAATACACAGAAGATGACTACCAAAAAGAGCTTGAGCATATCGAGCAGGTCAGACAGACAACAAACAATTTTAAAATAACAAATATTCCTTAGTTTGATGAGCCATAATTTGTTAAATACTGCATTAGTGAAACCTAAATTTGCTCAGATCCTTTGGTGTATATATCCTCCAGTCTTGCGCCTCCACATTGGTCTCTACTACTCCCTCTGTTCTTATTTACATGTCGTTTAACTTTTTTGCACGTATTTTTAGGTCCATGTTTATATGTGTTAAACATTTTATTTTATTTTATTTTCAAAAAATTAAAAAGTGAATATTTTAAATGAGGATTATTATGAATAAAATATTTATATTAAATAAAATATTTAACACATAAAAATGCATCTAAAATTACGTGTCAAAAAGTCAAACGACATGTGAATGTCAACAGAGGGAGTAATATTTAAAATAAACAGATAAATAAAATGCCATTTTAGTTTAAGCCTTTTCCACCTAGAATGTGGTCTACTTGTCTGTTAATTTTTTTTTTCTTTCTAGTAAACCAGGTCTTTACTCCATTGGTTGAGAAATGTAAGAAATATGGAAGGGCAATGCGCATTGGGACAAACCATGGAAGCCTTTCAGATCGTATCATGAGTTACTATGGGGATTCTCCTAGGGGAATGGTAAGCAGATAATCTATTTAGCTTTAACTAGCATTTTTGGTTCTCTCATTTAACATTATGAGATTGAGACGTTAAACTCATCTTGATCCAAAACAGGTTGAATCTGCCTTTGAGTTTGCAAGAATTTGTAGGAAGTTGGACTTCCATAATTTTCTCTTCTCAATGAAAGCAAGCAACCCAGTTATCATGGTCCAGGCATATCGTCTACTTGTAGCTGAGATGTATGTAAATGGGTGGGATTATCCATTACACTTGGGAGTTACTGAAGCTGGTGAGGGAGAAGATGGGCGAATGAAATCTGCTATTGGCATCGGGACACTTCTTCAGGTGTTATACTTTATAACAATTTTAGTTTAATCGGAACAAGTAAATTCCATATCCATTTGGATGGTTTACATCTGGTTTTAGCTAAATTTTTTATATCTTTATGATGTTTGGTCATATAATATTCCTTCTCTAACCAATTCACTGTAAACAGGATGGGTTGGGTGATACGATCAGGGTTTCCCTTACAGAGCCTCCAGAGGAAGAAATTGACCCCTGCAGAAGATTGGCTAATCTTGGAATGAGAGCGGCTAATATTCAGCAAGGCGTGGTAATGCTTACATTTTTCTTTTAATCAACTTATAAGATTAGACAATCTAAAAATTTACCTTCTTGGGTATGTTTTATATGTAATATTCTGGTAAATAAATGTATAGGCACCGTTTGAAGAGAAGAACAGACGTTATTTTGATTTTCAACGCCGAACTGGTCAACTTCCAGCGCAAAAGGAGGTCAGAATTAAAGAGGAAATATCCCGTACCTAACTTACTGCAACAGCTACTTTTGAAATTTACAACTTCTGTATTGATGTAATTACAGGGTGATGAGGTTGATTATAGAGGCGCCCTCCATCGAGATGGCTCTGTTCTCATGTCTGTTACCCTAGATCAATTGAAGGTCACACTTTGCATTAGAGTTCTTCTATCATGTTAATCAATTGTTAAGTACTTGCAAGGGAGTTTTTCTTGTTTTCTTTTTATTGTTATTTTGTTTGTTTTCCTGTCCTATTGCCTCCATCTTAAATCTCTTTTGTCACTGTTGTCAGACACCCGAGCTCCTGTACAGATCACTAGCAGCTAAACTTGTTGTTGGCATGCCATTTAAGGTATACACCTTTTTATTCTATCTTTCGTAGGGACTTTCTCAAGGAACTTTACTCTATCTACAATTAGTACCTCCACCAAGTATTAAGCAAATTTTCCGTCAATCTAGGATTTGGCAACTGTGGACTCAATCTTATTGAGAGAGCTTCCATCAGCAGATGATAAAGATGCTGTAAGGACTTCTCTTGTGATCTTTTACTTCAATGGAAGGAGTTCTTTTAGTTTCCCTCAATCTTATAAGCATTTTAAAATGTGTACTGTCTTAATTTAAACTATTATATGCTGTTCAAATGCAAATGAGATGTGAGACTCTAAGGTGACTTGATATTTTTCTTTTTGTCGTTATCAGCGATTAGCCCTTAAAAGGTTGATAGATGTAAGCATGGGAGTCATAACTCCTCTGTCAGAGCAACTGACAAAGCCATTGCCAAATGCCATTGTCCTGGCAACTCTCCATGAATTATCAACTGGTGCTCACAAGCTTCTGCCTGAAGGTGAGTTTTTTATGACCTTTATGTGAAGTGGCTACAAGTGACATAATTCTTATAGTGGATTGCATTGCATATGATGCCTTACAAAATATCTCTTTCAGGCACACGCTTGGTTGTGTCTGTACGTGGTGATGAACCTGAGGAGGAGCTTGAAAACCTAAAGCGCATTGATGCTACCATGCTTTTCCATGACGTACCGTTTACTGAAGAGAAAATTGGCAGAGTACAAGCAGCCAGGAGGTATATACCTGTTCTACTCTCGGGACTCTTCATTGCATAGTCCATACAGTCATTATTTAAAGGAGTTGGGTAATCGAAATCATCCTTGGCACTGCAATTCCTTGACCTTTCTGAATTTGGGACTGAAGCATGGGCAGAATGTTTAATCCCATGCTTTATAGGAAGGTGAGCTTGGGGAACAATGTTATATACCTTGAATTGGCCTTGGTGTAGGGGCCTGGGCTATAAGCTGGCTAAGAGTTCAGTTATGCAGCTTATCACTCTGAAGTTTGTAAATGGACCATGATATGGTTAATTGTCTTCTATTTACTTTTACTTCTATAATATATCATATTATAGTTACCCTCCCTCAACAGTTTGATGTGGTCCTGATTCGTTGACTGTTAATTATGCAGGCTATTTGAATATCTTTCTGAAAATTCTCTGAACTTTCCTGTGATTCACCACATACAATTTCCAAAAGGAATTCACAGGTACCAATAAAACTTAAACTAGTACAGGAGTTGCATACGTTTTGTGTTTACATTTTCCTGGATTTCTTGCAGGGACGATTTAGTGATTGGTGCGGGTACCAATGCCGGAGCCCTTTTAGTTGATGGTCTAGGAGATGGTGTCCTCTTAGAAGCCCCTGACCAGGACTTCGACTTTCTTAGAAATACATCTTTCAATTTGTTACAAGGTTGCAGAATGAGAAATACAAAGACGGTAGGAATTAGTACAAGATACAAATAGTGTAAGTTGCTGATGACGGATATTTACTTAATCCTGAAATTCCTCAATCTTATTGCAGGAATATGTTTCTTGCCCATCTTGTGGCAGGACATTATTTGATCTTCAAGTAATAAGTGCTGAAATAAGAGAGAAAACATCACACCTGCCTGGTGTTTCAGTAATTAACATATCTTTTGGTCCTCATTGATCAATTCTTAGAGAAGCACCATTGCTACTCTTTCTTAAACATTGTCTTTCCTTTCTTTGTATGTCTTGTGCAGATCGCGATTATGGGTTGCATTGTCAATGGACCGGGGGAGATGGCTGATGCAGATTTTGGATATGTTGGTGGTGCGCCAGGAAAAATTGATCTTTATGTTGGGAAGGTACTATATTTTCTTATCCTCTGTTGCAATAAATATGGTGTAGTGCATGTTCTTCCTGTCAAAATCATATTCTTTTCAATGCCCTTGTTCCCTAGCTTTAGGTTACGAAATCAAGGTTACATTTGTTTGCTTTATGCTTCACCAACTCACTAGACAGCAGTGTGACTCTTCAACTGAAAACTCGTGTAATCCATTATGTAATCAACATATAGATATACCTATTGAAACATATTGAGCAATCCCCTAAATCGATAGGTCTGGGAGATGTAAACTCGCATATCATACTAGTAATAGAATCATTTATAAGGCTAAGTATCATAATACTTGACTGCTTACCTCGCAAAGTTAAGGGAGTCCATCTTTCCATGTAAGTAGCATTATCCTTGTTTATCTTCTAACTAATACTAGTGTCCTTGTTAATTTTGTGGCAAATACATTGTTGCTGCTAAAAGCATATATCAGCTTACAAAATTGAGTAATATTGGATTGTTTCTTTTCAGTATCCTTCTAAATTTCTTATTCTGAAAAGATGTTAGCCCTAAGGTTTGGGTAGATGGCATTTAAATTTCCATTTTGGGTTTGAACAATGAAGTACAATAAAATTTGCTAATTACAATTTACGGGAGGTATAAATGTAGACATTTACTGTTGAATGCAACATATTGCACAATACTTGGAATATATTTTAGATCAAAGGCTCCATACAAATGAACTATTTTTTATGGCGTTGACTTGAATTTTCATTAACTGTTGCTTACTTTGTTAATCTACACAAGGAACTTATGATATGTTTATTTTTCTTCTTTGTACTTGTTTTTTTCAAAGATTTTATGATGCGTTTATATAGCCAGTTTGTTGAAGTTGATGGTCATTTACTGTATTTTAGACTGTGGTAAAACGAGGAATTGCAATGGAGCAAGCTACTGATGCATTGATCCAGCTAATTAAAGACCATGGTCGCTGGGTCGACCCACCTGCAGAAGAGTAAGAATGCAGTATGCCTCGACATATCCGACTACAAGGGCGACCAAATGGAGATCATAGTATTACTGTTTGTACTTAGGGAGATGGGAGAATTTTCTCCATAGCGAGATCAATACACTGCACAATAACAGTAGCTTGGGAAGTTGGTTCCCATAGGAGCTGGGAGTTGTGGCGCAATGAGTGCATCACCTGTGTTATATGATTAAAGGTACATATATAAATCATTGTAGTACTCTCCATCATTGAGAAAATCACTTCTTCTGTAAAATAGCAGAAAATAGGCTATAGATCATCAAAATCCTTGTGTGAAATCAAATATATCAGAAGGGTGTGGTGTTTAACTGTCTGGAGTTTGAATTTTAGTTTTCTGAAACTTGTAATTGTGTTGACGAATGACGGTAGCCCTTAGATACGAGGGGCGTGCCTTTTCTCGTTTTGAGTTATAGTTTGTTTTGGGTTTCTGAACCCCTTGTGTGACCCAAAAAACAAACAAAAAAAACTAAAAATGCCTCGTAATGGTGTGTATGCTTGTCATTTGTTTCTTTCAAAGTGGATTAAATGAATAAGGAGTAAAAGTGGAGTTGTATGGAGTCTGATCTGGCTCCGGCTCGAAACTGGATAACTGGATTAGTCGGAACTCAAATAAACTATCAAATACTAAATAATTTAATTTAAAAAGTTGGAACTCAAATGAATTAATAGATAGTAGATAGATTAACCGGAAACAAAAAATGGATTTACAAATGAAATGATTCTAATAAATAACGTTCATGCGTTCTAAAGTTCGGTGATTTTCGAGTTAGCTAAATACGGCACAAATTTTATTTTAAAAAAACTGAGGGATTGGAGAGAAGAAAATAAGAAAATGATAAATCTAGTAATCTACGAATATTTTATTTAATTATTCTATAAAAATTTATATTTAAAAATAGATTAATTTGATTTAAAAACTTTAAATTAATTTTATATTCTGAAGAAGTGGTACATAATTACTCTATTTTATTCTAAAATTAATAATACATTCCAATACGAAGGTTAATTAAATGTCTTGATTGCAAATTCAATACTCCATAAAAATGATATGCTGCTAGAAAAAATGGTAGTCAAATATAATGAATTTTAGAAATCTCATGTGATTTCATTACCATAATGATAATAGTACCTATTATTTTGGTGCAGTGAACTTACATTTTGTACTGGGAGCAAAGTACAATTGCGAGACTAATTATAATTAAAATAATAATAATTATTATCATCATCTTTATCGTTATCATTATCATGTATTCGCAACCCAACTTCAAGTTTTGAAATTAAAGTCAAAAAGAAATTTGAATACCATTAGAAAGAAAGAGCTAATAAATCTGAATAACATTCCTTAACCAACTTATTCTCTACTCCTTTTTTTTGGCTAGAAAGTAATGCTTACGATTCCGCAACAAAAATATTAAATAAATTTTCTACTTTTATTAATGTGAAGCAAAAGAAAGAATAAAATCATACTCCTATATCACATATCAATACTATAACAATAATTGAACTTCTAATTAAATGTATCATAAATTATGAATGTTGATGATATACTTAATTTAAAAAATTCAGTGAATCACCACCGTCCAAGCTCAATGCTGTAATCGTGCTGAGCTCGCCGGATATTATCCCGTCGTTTCTTGTAAACCAATCCTCCGAACACCAGGAGTCCTGCTCCGGCAATAACTCCGAAAGCAACTCCAACCTTGTGCCCGCTGCCGGATGACTCTTTCACATCTCCTCCACTCACACTGTTCTCGTGATCCACATCACTCTCCTCCACTGCTGGCGCTGGAGCAGGTGCCGGCGACGGAGAATCTGATGGCGACGGCGCCGGAGACGGACTTGACGGAGGAGCAGGCGGAGAATGGAGCATCGGTGAAGGGGATGGAGCACTGGACGGTGCTCCCGGCGGCGACGGTGGAGAGAAGGGGAAGCTTGTAGGTCCTGGCGACGGAGCCGGTGAAGATTCCGGCAGATCGGCGGAAGTGGACTGGAGTAGGAGGAGAATTGATAGAAGAAGTGCGAATGAGAATTTGTGAAGGGAAAGCATGATTGACATCGTTGATGCGGTGGAATTTGATTACAGAGGATTTGGAAAAATGGCGAGAAGCGATTTGACTGTAGTAGTGATTGATCTGTGATTGAATTTAAAAAGAGAGAAGCTATAAATATGATTGGGATGAGGAAGAATTGAAGACGAAGAAAGTGGTTTGACAAATGAATAACTTGAAATGTAGTGTTTGTATTTTGTGGGATCTGAAGAACGAGAAAGAGAGGTAGAGAACGTGCAAATGTCAATGGGGGATGGAGTAAATTGAGGGAGATGAAATTAATAAAGGGTGCATTCTATATATATATATATATACATGATATACGTATGTATAAACATTAATGCATTCTATATATGTATAATTGCAGACGTAAAGACGAAACAAGAGTGGCCGGCTATGGACTCTGTGGTTTATAAAGTCCTCTTCCTATTGAAGAAAACTTCGTCTTTTTGTTCTCTTTTTTTTTATATATTTTTTATCTTTTAAGCAATATATATATAGAATATTTCTACTATAATATAGGTAGTTGTACCGACGTATTTATAAATAGTTTCAGAAGAGATTGTTGGCGGCAAATTTTTTTTTTTTTTTTCAAATGAAGTATTCAAAATTTTGAGCTTTTTTACTTTTTGTACATATGTTTATATTACTCAAGAAATGCTAAGTGGGCAAAAAGGTAAAAGGGCGTAAATGAAGGAGAAAGTTATGGTAGTGAAGATGCAATCAACATGCTTAGAGCCTTAAAAAGGGTGGCCCCTAACCCATGCAATGCCTTTCAGTTATGAAAATGCTTTTTCTGTTTCTCATTCACTTTTAGCCGCAAATAAGCAACTTATTCCTTTACTCATGCACCTAAAGGGTTAGTTTGGATTTGTCCGAAGCAGGGAAGTAAACGAATTAAATAGAGATAAATATTAGGTAAACAGTAGCAGTTGAAGAGTGCTGATAACGATTAAGGCAGTGATATAATGAAAAAAAATAAAAATAAAAATGAAATGGATCATTCATTGCACTAATTTTATAATTCAAAATTGAATTGACCTGATTGAGAATGAATAGTCTAGTTTATTTTCTCCCCATTCCAGATGTAGCAATACTGCACTAGTGTATTTACGTGCATAAAAAGACAAACTTAAAAGATCATCAACTTGATAGAAAATAAAGAACGAAATAAGAAATAATCGTGTTGTAGTCCAACTCCAAGTTTTGCCATATTTGAACGCATACGATTACGAGGCCCGGAGAAGACACATGGGGTGGGGAAGAGTTAATTTATAATCCGAAGTTTATACATTCAGAAATTGTAATTTGTATAAAACTGATTAGAGAAAAAAGGACAAATTTATTAATAAATTATACATGAGTTTGAGAAACTGGGTCATTCAAAATTTGCAACCTGGAAGACCTATAACAAGAAGCATATATAATAAGTTAAAGTTATAATTTTTTCCCAGTCATGTTTTTTCTCTACCTATTTATGACGTTACATCTCACATTTGGGTAACTAAAGGTACATAATATCGTAACCTAAAATCAAAAAAGGTACATAATATCACAGAGATCAATCCTCATAATTCATCCTTAAGATCTTTGGTACTTTCTTTGGCCTCAGAATCAGGAGATGTTGGAGCAGAAGCAGATGCCGGTTTTTGGAGCTTGAAAGGTATGGCTGCATGTTTCTTAATAAATTTGTAAAATGCCACCACGGTTCTATCAGTGTCAACAGTAATCTGCAAGACAACAGAAAAAAGTAGGCATCTTCAACATACATCAGGTGAAAAAAATTATGGGGAGAGGGAGAGAGAGAGAGGCATGTTTGACGTACTGGATCAAAGCTTTTGTTTCCTGCTGGGAAGAAGAGCAGCGTGGGGAACCCATCAGACTGCATGGATGACAAAAGAATTCCAACAATCAAGACAAAAACACACCAGCATGCAATGATAAGAATGGACTTCTTTCTTCTCAATAAATGATGTCCGAATCATCGATAATCAGAAGTACGTTTGGTGATCAAGGATCTAGTTAATGACAATGACTACTTGACAGAACAAAGCATTGGAGACTTCAATATTACCTTCGCCCTGGGGTGCTCATTTGTGGTACCATCCATTTTGGCGATAATAAGAGATTCAATGCCACGTAAGTGTTTTGCAAGCTTGTTGTATGTTGGTTCAAGAGATTGGCAGTGTCCACACCATGGTGCATAGATCTGTACCAAATAATTCATGAGTGCCACCAACAGGTAAATGGGGGAAATGAATTGAAAGTGGCATATGCATTGGGTTCAAATGGCACCTCAAGAAGAACATCTTTTGACTCATCTAACACAATTTCATCAAAATTATTCCCAACCACTATTTTCACATCTCCATCGTTCTGTGCATATTAAACAAGTGGACAAAAAGTTATGTTTGCGATAAGTTAGCATATTGATTATTAAAAGAAGATAACCAGGAGCTCACAGTCTCAGGAATTGGATCTGACTTATAAAAAGGTTTAAGCTTGTCTTCCACAAAATTCTTCCCAAAAGCCTGAGGAAAAGAGAGAAGAAAAATTGAACTACTTAGATGCAATTACAAAGAAAAAATAAATGCAAAAGCATACCCAAATTCTTAAATAAACTAATAATATGCATTCAAAAAGAAACCGAAAAAAAAAAAAGAAGAAACAATGATAATATGCATAATAATATAATATGTAAGCAACAAGAAACAAAAGGCAAACCTTAATATTTTCTAGAGTTACTTCCCCATCAAGCACAAACTTTCTAGCATCATCATTACCTGTGTATCCAAGAACCTGCATAGAATTGGATTAATACCATAATTTTGATATTACACTGTAACGAGCCAGAATTTGCTATGTAAAATACTATGAAAGAATCAACATAAATTGGCAAAGGTAAAGAATGAACTATACTTGCGGAGCATCTCCACTGATACCAAAGAAATCTGATACAGGCTTTCCGACATCTTCATTGTCCATTTGCACAAATACAAAGATAAGCTGAACATTTTAAACCAAAACAAAAAATAAGCCCAATATCTACTCAGGATAAACAGAATGTTAGAATATACATCTAGTTATGTTTCTAGAAGTTCTGGATCTTGTAATAGTATGTAATCAGTAGGCAAATCATCACATAAACACCAGGAAAAGAAATATCAACACCATGTTATGCACGCTATCCAAAAGACCTACTAAAAGAAAAGGAAAGGAAACAACGGAGTTTTGCTACTAGGATTACATTACATTACTGATGGACCTCAGGTTCAACAATGGTTTGAGGACATCCCATCAAACAACTCAAAGGCACTGAAGATCATCATGGATGGACTCTCCAGAACTTCTAGAAGTACCAAATCAGTTTTAAGATACCCTTAACATTTTTGTTATGCCATATAAACTGAACAAAAGAATTTTAGAATACAAAAGGAAAAGTAACTTTAATAGAAAGAAATTCCTGAATAAGAGGAACAAATTGGAGAACTACAAATTCTCCATCATTCAATTATTTTTCAGGACCTAAATGTCATATTAGTTAAAGCATTTGAAAAGAAAAGTTTACATACCTTCCCCTTAAATTGTTTTGCTGCTTCTTGAAATATAGGGGAAACCCTTTCCGTATCATTTGATGTGGCAAAGAGCAATAGCTGGAAATAGAAATTATGGATATATCAATACCTCAAACCTGTAAACTGCCAAACCCTCGTATATGCAAGCAAATTTAGATGTCGGAAGAGAGGTATTTTGATGGAAATGCCTCGAAGGCATTTATTACCTGTTGCTTGATTGTGCTTTCAAAAATCAAAGGAGCACTTTCTCTGGTAAAAATGGTCACCAAAGGAAGCTTGTTTGCAAAAACAAACTCGGCTATTGCTGACTTGGTGAACTGACCATCTACAGAAAACATAATCTGAACATGAGAATACTGTTGCTCGGTAATAAAACATTTAAAGTATTTGGAGGGTCATAAAAACTTAGAAACTAACCATAATGGTTCACTTTCTCCGCTTCCTTCTTGAGCAAAACTAATGTGGGGCGTTTAACTTCAGGGTCAAGGCTGAAAAGCTTTGCCACATTAGGGTCTACAGTTTGATAGAAGTTTACATCATCTTCAAGTCTTGAAGCAGCAGCAAGCTCTTCACTCTCTTGACCCTGCAAAAAAAGCACATATTAGGAGAGAATATATGCGCCATTATCATGCCTTCTGATATTTAGCACAATCATGAAAAGGTACCAAAGACATTCTAGTTTAAATAATATTATGCATTAGTATGACCTCCTTTTCAAAACTTTGGCCAGTTTTGGTGATACCAATATATAATGGTAACCTTTCTTGAAGGGGAAACCTTAGTAATACCAATATATAATTCTCAGCTGATTTAGTTAGAAAGTAAGTGATGAACAGATTAAACATATAAGAGATGAAGAAATGCTTTTGGCTACTACCGGCAACCTAGGAAACCCTCATTCTGAAAAAGCTAAAGGGAGCAAGTAAATACCACCAACGAGTTAAGATAGCCCAGAACAACTTTATCCTCTGAGGTTAATATGCGCTCTGCATCTTCTGTTGTGGTAATGTTGTAAATACCAGGTCCTATCTTCTTCTTGATCCAGGTCACAATGCCATCTCTGCATGGTCAATATCACTTATTAGCTTCTATGCATTAGTAGTCTAGTACATCAACAACATAAATAAATAAGCCTAATTCTTTGTTTAAGCAAACATTCTCATTGTGTTGTGTATACTACTGATTTTGACTTCAGAGAAAGACGGCAGACGCCAGCTTATAATGCGTGGAAAGACAGATTCTCAGTATCACATGAATCGATAAACAGACAACTTTAAAGATAACTTGATATAACTGCTAACCCATATATAAATCCTAATAAACGTCCAAATCAGATTACGACCTGTAACTATCATTTCACTATGTCCGAAAATAATAGATAATAAAAGCTATCGTCAAAAAGTTTCCCCTAAATTCATGATTCAAAATTTGCTTAAACCTGAGAATTTTCGTACCTATTCTCACCAACTACAAACATCCAAGATCTCAATTAACAGGATAAGTAAAAATGAAAATGCATCATACATAGGAGAGAGCGGATTATTACTTTGTTCGTTGACCAGGATAAGGCTTGTGAACACCCTCGACAAAGAAATACACGGTAGGAAACCCTTGGACCTCGTATTTCTCAGACAATTCACTCTCCTCCGACGCATCCACTTTGGCCAGCACCACGTTCTCCGCTTTGAGCTCCGTTGCCGCCGCAGCATACTCCGGCGCCAGTGCCTGACAATGACCACACCACGGCGCATAAAACTCCACCATCACATACCGATTCTTCTCAATGAACTCACTGAAATTACCTCCATTCAAAACCACAACATCCTTTTCGTCGATCTCGGGATTCGATCCGTACTCCTCTTCCCCAAATTCCGATCCGGAGGGGGCATCCAAGTCGTCATAATTGAACTCGTCTTCGTTCCCTTCATCGAACTCGTCGTCGAAGTGATCCGGATCTGAGTAATGAGAATGGTGGTGCGATGCTTCGACGTCGTCATCTTCGAGGAAGCTGAGGTCTTCTTCGTCGGCGTCGATGGAGTCTTTGGAGAGAGAAGGAGAGATGAGGATAGAGAAGAGAAGGAGAGATGAGAGAGAAAGGAGTAGAACGAGTCGACTCGCCATTTTTGTATGGGGTTCGAGTTGAGTGAGGTACTAGCAGCAGTACTGAGATCTGATTTTAGTAGGGTTTTGAAGGTGAGTGAGAAAAGGGGAAGAAAGGTCAACTTCTGACGGCGTCGTTTCCTTTGCGTTACGTGCGGAGTGCTGTCCGTTGCGGCCGTTTCAAATTACCCGCCATTATCATGTCTTGCATATTGCTGCTTTCGGAAGTCACTCTTTTGGAATTTTACTCTCTCCATCATCCTTTTCTTTAATTTTTCTCGTATTGTGTAAATTTGAATAATATTTATTTTACGTAATTTGAACAATGTTGGGGTTGTTTAATTGTCGGAAATAATCCATACTTTACTATGTTATTTGAATTTCAATTTTAATTGGTGGAATAAATGATATATTTATGTAGAGAAAATAATTTGTGGGAGTCCAAAATTTAATTTTCAGATGAATGATGTATAAATGGATATCAAAAAATGTAACGTATCAAAATTTTCTCTTTCTAACGATGTTTCTAAGTAACATAGAGTAAAAGAAACAACAATATTTCACACGTTCTAATGAATCGGTGAAAATATTGTAAAGATTGTTCGCATGTGAATTGTATGTTAAATTATTTCCTTCCGCTATATCACAATTAACAGTTAGATGTATTTATAGGTTACAACACTTGCCCATAGTTGCAAACCTAAATTTGATATATACATATATTATTTATTCATTTATTATTTTAATGATTATTCAATTTTATTCATATTTAAGGATTGTCAATTTTGTTATCAAGAGACTCCGATTGAGATATTCAAGAAAACTTAATTAAATATAATGAACAAGTATTTTTATATTAGTTTGACATCAAGTATCAAGTTCTTCATTGTATTATAATTTTAAATACATAATTAAATATTTTTGTTCATTTTTGTAATATTGGTGAAGTTTGTTTATTCGAGACAAACAAATTGCTAATAGATTTTAAATTTTTCAAAATTTTATTTTAGACAAATTAATTATACAAACATTAAGAGTTTGTCAGTGTCAGACGATTATCAGAAAACCCAAGAATCAAAGGAAAAAAAAAACCAAAAATCAAAGAAAAACAAGTTTGCCCAATTACCTAAAGTTAAAAGAAAAATAAATGTTAAAATTTCATAATTATACGATTGTATTATATATATATATATATATATATATATAATATTTTATATGTTTAAAATTTTTAATATACAATAAACTTTGCTTATCAATATTTTAAGAGTAAAATAATAAGACTTTATATTATATGTATGTATTTGTAAAAACCTAAATCGATTCACAAAAATCCACTCAATAAATATAAAGTGCTCAAATTTGACTTATAAGTCTGATCCGTTTTATTATTTAACAAGATACAACCTATGTGTGCAAAGCATTAAAAAAATTAGAAATTGGGAATTATTTAAAAAGATTATTAATTAATTACTCCACTTATCTAACGTCATTTGCAACATTTAAATTTGTATAAGGAAAAAGTGAAATTTTAATCAAAATGTCCTTTAACATGAACGACGGAATTGAATTAGTTTTATTTTATCAATTTTTTTTACAATCCTATCCATTACATGGAAATGTTCAACCATGAAAATAAATTAATTTAAAAGTGGTAAAAGTAATTAAAAAATTAAAATAAAGTGATGTTACATGAAACAAATGTTAAAAGTGTAATTTGAATCAATTAGATGATTAAATTTTTTTATAAAGAATAATATTAAAAACGAATGGTATATAAAAATATATTGTAAATAAAGCGGGATGGAGCGGAACCGAGAGAATATGTATGTTTTAAACATAAATTAGTAATCATGACACGCACATATATTTGTGCAAATTTTCTATATAATATAATATATTATTATAGATTTTTTAAATTTATTCTAACATATTTTAAATATAAAATTTACAATAAATAGATATTAGTAGTTATGTGAATTTATAATATAGGTAATATAATTAAAATTGTTGTGGAGAAAAAAATAGATGTATAATATACGTAATGTATATCATAATAAGATAAAAAAGGGTAAAAATGTCAACGCCTATCAAGAATAGTTGTTTAAGATACAACTTCTTATTTATTGTCTTTTTTATTTCTTTTTATTTGCCTTTTCTTCCATAAAATCATTTTTTTCCCCTCAAAGATGTGCCGTGAATTTTTTTCCTCCTAAGCTCACCAAACAGTTATTATGTGTGAGTATGTGTATATTTATTATTATTATTTGTTTTTTGGTTACAAGTACGAGTATATTTTAATATAATAAAGAAATAGTAAGGCGAGAAATGTAATTGTAGTTGAAACCTCTATAGCCTTGGGAACCGTGAACGAAGAAGATTATACGGATTTTACCCAAATTTCCCGATAATCAAACTCAATCGGAAGAGGTGAAAGGGGTCGCCATGATCAGTGTTCTTACTCAGGTCTGTATTAGATTTATAGCCCATTTCCATCCCTTAGATTCTCTCTCTCTCTCTCTCTCTCTCTCTGTATATATATATATAGATTTGATGAGTATTAGGGTTTCGCAGGAGCGTCTACTTGGCGCCGCATTAGGAACTATTTTCACGGGAGTTATTGTATTTGAGCAACGGAGAAACATCTACAAGACAATTTCAGAGGAAGAACCTCAGATTGCCTCTAAATCTCAGGTCGGTTATGTTTGTTTTGTTAATTAAATTTCTTATTTCAATTAAACGATAAATGGATAAGTATTTGCTAATTTGTTTCTGAATATGCGATGAAATCGTTGGGTTTAAAAGAAAAAAAAAACTAGTTCGAGTTGCTTTGTCCTTGCCACCATTCTGTCTGAATTTGCTTTGAAAATTTATCTGGTAGTAATGTTTTTTTGCCCCCTTAATCTTCCGCGATGAAAAGTTTAATTTGTTTAGTAAAAGAATTCTTTGTATGCTCCAATGCGATTGGACAAAAACGTTTCTTCTCTTTTAATTATGAATAGCGGTCGGTATAGCTAAAAAGTTAAAAAAAATAAGGGAGAAGTGGGGTGAACTGTGTATTGTATTGTGTC
The DNA here is from genome assembly GCA_014636745.2 of Centella asiatica. Taxonomy (NCBI): domain Eukaryota; kingdom Viridiplantae; phylum Streptophyta; class Magnoliopsida; order Apiales; family Apiaceae; genus Centella; species Centella asiatica. The sequence continues at coordinate 31,628,648 of CM025787.1, forward strand.
TAGGGAAGCAAAAGCTAGCATATGGTTAGGTTTTTGTTGGTGGAAGGCAAGCTTGACTGAAAATCAACTTAGTTGCGAAAGGGGATCATAAGACTCAGATAGGACTAGATTCAGGACTTGGCACCTTTGATGATCAAGTGGTATTGCTCTGGCACTCCCAAGACTTTTGTGTCCAAGAGTTCTCATGTTTGATTCTCGCATCCCATCCCCTAAAAAAAAGAACAAAAAAGAAGTTCCACTGGATTGAGCATTGCACTTGGTTGAACTGGATCATTTAAAAAGCCAGTTAAAGCTTGATTCACATGCATATTCAAGGTTGAAAATAACAACTTTCCAACCCCCCTCCTCCCAAAACTGAGGAAAGAATACAAACAATAACAAGAAAGAACAGGGAATTGTTGAGACTGCTGTTTCTGACTAAAGATGCAGGGATAAGAATTTCCAGATTGGTTTTGCTTCTTAGTTATGAGGAAATAACATTTTATCGTTCCAACAGAAATTCACACTTCTCTTCTAGTCTGAAACTGAACCCTGAACTCCAAATTGGAAATAGGAAATAGGCTGAACTCTCGATAAGGAGGGATGTAGAAACCAAGTAGCTCTACTTCTACATTTGATCCATCTAACTACTATGAGAGGCAAAAGTTTTGGCAAATCTCATTTTTCTTTTCTTGACAAAATTAGTTCAGTTTTATTTAGCTGGAAGCAAAGAATCCATGTCAGCTGATATACTAACATGGAAACTACTTTTGCCTGCAATTTTCAATTGCTTTGGACTCAGCTTGTTTGTTGTGACTTGAAACAGTAAAATGCATGAGAGATCCAGCATGATGTGGCCCCTTTGCAAAATGTGAATCCTGTAAAGAACCTAATGGAAGTTAAAGTTGAACTGCTTGCTGTTTTAGCATCATGCCGCAGCATTTGCATTAGTTTAAATGTTTATTGGATGATTCCAGGGTTGATATAGCATTTCTTATCTTTAGTTACGTTTTCACTTCTTTCCTTAGAGACCGTAATCAGATTCTTTGGCCAGAGTTACTTTCTTTGGTGGTCTATATGACGCACACTTTTTAATATATCTGAGCTTTCAAAACTCGAGTGGAAGTGATGCTGAATCCAAACCAAATAACATGTGCAGTTCTCCTTGGGTTGTCTAGTGATAGAGATACTATAACTGCTATTTTCCTTGATCATGTTCTTCATTCTTGAAGAATGTGTTAACATTTTACTTTTTTTCCCTTAAAATAGGACGCATCCATCAATGATTTTTCCAATTTATTAGTGTATATGTGATGTATTTGATCTGGGAGATCAAACACAGGTTGCGGAAAATAACTTTAGGAAGACTTCATAAAGAAATTAATCACCAGGAATCAACACTAAAAGATCAATCTGTTTAGTTTGCTTAAAGAAATTAATCACCCGCAAGCTAAAACAAATCAAGTCATGAAAGTCTAAAGGAATTAACCACCAACTTTCAAGATAATTGTAAGTAAAACTCACACAATTTTATTAATCAAAGTCGCTGGTCCCTCTACATCGTACAACATAAGCAGCTATTTATAAGCTGTGATAAAATCCTAATTCTACCTTGGAAAGAATTCTATAATGGAAAGAAAACTACAATGGAAAGAAATCTAATCAAATAAGGAAAGATAACAAACCTATTTTAAATAGGAAACAAATACAAAATAATCACGAAATAAAATAAAGTACAAAAAAATAAACTTCCTGTAGCCGTCAGTGAATAATTGGCCGTCAGTGAATAATTGGCCGTCAGTGGATAATTATCCCCTGACGGGTCGAATGGCTGTCGGATGATAATTAGTCTCTGATGTATTAAATGAAATTAGTCTCCGACGGGTTAAGTTAGTCTCTAATGACGTCAGTCGTAGTCTCCGACGGGTTAGCTATCCGATTGATGACGTCATACCATCCCTTGACGAGCACGAAGACATCCCTTGACGTGTAGGAACATCCCCTAACGCATAGGAACATTCCCTGACGCCTGATATTGCCGAGTAATTAACCCCTGATGCTCGGCTGCCCTACTTCGGCTGGTCTATTGCAGCTTTTATACACCAATCTCACTTAGTAATTTACAAACTATAAACCAACTAAAACCTAATTACAAGTTAATTACCCCCAACGCATCAATATGTCTGTAGATGGGAATTCTATCTATTAAGCTGGTATTATACTATTATATTTGTCAAAAGTGCAATTTTTATAACCGGTTTCATGGAACTTTAATCTCATCTCGATTTATGTTGGATATTGCTTGTTGGCTAAGTTTAGGTTAAAGGCCGCGTTGATGTTGATTGCTTGTTGACTATGTTATTGGAATTAACCTAGTTGCTTGTTTATATTCAGTTTCATTTAGTTATTGTTCCTAGTGAATTGTCAAGGTTCCATGCTTTAAAACTGTGAAAAGGGCATGTGTTTTCTTTTGTAAGTTTAGCTCGAGATTTGTGCTGTTCATTTTCCATATTCGTTGAAAGTATGGAATTTTGTATGTGACTCGGTTCTAATTAACTTTCAATCTGTCTGACAAAGCAGCCTATATTTGCGAAGAACTCTCGTCTGGAGCTTGCACACTTGTGGAACAAAGCAGTGGATCAGACTTTTGGAACTGTGATTGAGTCTCTTAGTTCACACGAAAAGTAGCGATGTGGACTTTTTTTTAAAACTATATATGCATTATCTTTTCTTTTTGTGAATTTGTAATTCAATTGCTCACCTCTGTTTTCATTTCCTGAGCTGAGTCACTAAAGGAGCAAATGTTCTTCTGGCAAGTAACATCACTTATAAGAAATCAGTTGTTGTAATGTTAAATTCAAATCAATTGCATTGATAACTATTGATACAACTGCTGTTTCTTTATGAATATACGATATTATAATTTTTTTTGTTTGTGTCATTTTTCCACGGATTGTGAAACATCTTTACGAATTCTTCAATTCATGTGTGAGCCTAAAGTTACAATCATTCAGTTCATGCCTACGTACTTGATGCCTCTTTATTTTAGTTTCCATTGAAATACAGAAATCCAATGATTGCTTACTGCTAGTTTTATTTAGTTTTTAATGTTTTAGTTAAAGGCAGTTGTAAACCAGAATAGCTATAATATGGTCGATTGCATCCGGTAAGTTGGTAGAGTACATTTTTATTTCATTTTGCTGAGATTGATGATTGAAACTTATGGAGATGAGGTTATTTGTGGATTAAGTGAAAAATAAATATTTAAAAACTCACACACTCACATATCCATCAAATTAGACACGGTTCATATTGACTACTAGTTATGGTTTATATTGATGGTTCATATTGACTACTAGTTATGGTTTATATTGA
>CM025787.1:31632011-31861845 GCA_014636745.2 Centella asiatica
GTTTATATTGATGGTTCATATTGACTACTAGTTATGGTTTATATTGACTAATGAAATGAACATCTTGTGGTATGCTAATCCATAAATATTAGTCAATATAAAAGAACTTCCTTATTATAACTTTAATTTTTTAGGGTGATGATAGTTCTACCAGATCAGTACTCCCATTATGTTAAAATTTCTTTTGTGCCTATTTCTATCCCGACGTGATGAAAATGAGGCACTTATTTTCTGTTAAGTACTTGTTTAAGTCGTGAACGAGCTCTTTCCAGATTAATACAAATAAGAGTTCCATTTTCATTTGTGACTTTATGACAATAAATCGTAAAATTCAACTTCTGATGCGACTTTATTGATAATTAAAATATGAAAAATTGTACTTCGTTGAAATATTTATACAGTTAGCAATGTCAACCTCTATCTGATTCAGATTAATAAAATATCCATTAAAATTGATTTTTCAGCTGCAGTTATTTTTGTCAAACAGGACCATCTATTTTCTGTTTACTAGGAAGTTGATACAAATTTGAACGACCAACGTGAAGGTGAATGTGCATATAGCATATTTCAACTCTACTAAAAGCCTAATATGTAAAACTCCCTCCGTTATAAAATTATATACATATTTTAATTTTTTAGGTTAAACGATAATATATTAAATTTTCAAGTTAATCTATGATAGTCTCAGATGTAATTAAAAGTTTTTGTCATATATCATAGGATTATAATAATTATATAAACTAAACTAAACTAAATCAACACTATTTTAAAGTCGAATATACGAGTAAAAGTAAAAATGTATCTTTAATTTTGGAACATACGATAATATCCTGTATCCCACTCCTTGTGACATGGCTGACAGTCTTCCTACTAGGGGGCTAGCAGTCATGGCAGCTTGTCAAGCTTTAGCTTGGAAGGAATTGGTCTTGTTCATATTGGTACGACGTTTGATCATGACAGTGTAAATCCCCACTGCGAAAAAGGCGACAAATACGAAAGCAAAGATGATCACAGCAATGCCACCAACTATTGTTCTGTTGCCACCTTTACTCGATTTTGATCTTCTTTGATATGCCAGATTTGATTGCACGGTTGCTGCTACGTGCAATGGTGGACAACAGGATGCAGCGCAAGGGTGTTTGATGCTTGGCTGATGTTTGTCCGGATGGAAGAACTCGTATGCGCATGGCGAGAAGGCCACCGGACTCTCGTGAGCGAGCCCATGGGGAGATCTAGATTGAGCTTGAGCTCTAGTAACAGAGACTATGAAAAACACAAGAAGGTGAAGAAGAGACATAACTACAATGTAGTTAGTTGCTTATGGAACTCAAATGGAGCAGTGATGTGTCATTCCAATCATATGGGATATATATTAAGGACAGCGTTTTATAGGGCGGGGCTGTATAGGAAGGGTCGTTTTTTATGTTGGGTGGTTGGCAGGAGAGGAATGTGGAGCGGGATGGGGAGGGTGTTGTTGCTTGGACCTCAAATTTTTGTGATGGCAATGCCTTTTTAGATAAAATACAGTCGATGACGAAATCTAAATGACATATAGAGGAACAAAAGAAAAAATATACTATTTTAAGGGACAGAATACAAAAGATAATATATAATAAATATTAATATTTTATAAAAATTTAGAGGTGGTAATAAAAATTTTAAAAAATCGAGAAGGGCAGCCGCATGTAAATGTAGTTCCACTCCTGAACACCGTTATTGTGGGATTATGTTATATGATTGTGACATTGGTCACATAATCGCATTACCTTAAAATACAAGATAACAATGCAATTTTCTTTCCAAACCATCTACAAGAGGTAAAAGTAGTAGACTAGAATTAACAAATAATTGATTATGTTTCTCAAAATGGAGCCTTGATTGCTGCACGGAGTATATAGTAGCGGTTTGAACGGAACATTATCAAACCATAATTTATCAAATTTATGAATTACAAGTACTACCACTGTGTCATCTATATGCCTGAATAGTTATCTCAATGAAAAATGATCATTTAAATTTGTTTTATAAATGGGAAAATTTGAAGGAAAACAAGCTTTATTTGGTTTGCTTAGCTTAAAAGGCCAGCAAAGGTCTATTTATTCTTATAAGAAAATGAATGCTAATTATTGGGTTGTCTTTTTCATTTGCATACAGGCTACAAAGAGCACAATTGCCATGTCCTAAGCGTGGTTGAAGTTAAAGCTGAAATGAATGAACTTCTGTCCCACGTCCCAGTGCTCAAATTCTTAAATATGTGCACAATAATCATGCTCTACTTCATGCCCTTCTCGCCTTGTCACAAGAAGCATATGTTTTATTTAATGAGCTTTCAAAATTTTCATGAGTTCTCGCTATGTATTATTGCGCACCTCTTAAGTCACGGGGCTGTTAATATTTGGCCGAAGAGTATAATTTGTGATACACTCAAACCATGAATAATGGAAGTTGATGCTCCATCTTGTATTTTATTCTTTTTAAAGTTGATGAGCGATCTCTGTTTCATTATAAATGACCCATAGTTAATTTTTTAATGAAGGACAAAAAATTAAAAATCATGCAGTAAAATATGAATTGAAATAGTTCATCTAAAATTTTCATAGGTGTTACCTCTCCAAATCATGAAATATAGCTAAAAAGTAATGCAGAACATTCTAGTATAGTAGTATACCAATAAGTTGGCAAACCTCAAATATCATTATCCTATATTCCTATGTCCCTTAAAAATTTTATTTTCTTCTTTGCAGAAGGCAAAAGTAAAAATTATTAAAAAACCTGAGACATAAGAAATGGATTCACAAGAAAGATTATTTTATTTCATTTTGACAGTGGCATAGTAATTTGTAATATGTTATTAGATTGAATCAAAATAAACAACTTTATTTTCTGATGATAAAAATTACTAGTGATGATACATCATTGTAAGAATCACAATAAATTGACCTGAGTTATACATTAACATAGTGTTGGAGAGTTTTTAAAGAAAAAGAAAGAAATAAAAAAAAAATTGGTGTTTGAAAGTTTTTTAATATAATATACTTCCAAAAGCAAAACGCACTACCTCTCATAATATATTGTGAGGCCAAAAGTGCATCACGAAACAGCTAGACATTACCAACTCAATTTGAAAACAATGGGCAACAAGGCATATAGAAAGAACAAGATAAGGTTGATTAGCTCACTACTACCAATATAAATAAGCACGAAGGAGGATCATTTAATTATTTTATTCCATAAAAAAAACAAAAAGCACCCCTACAAATTTCTTTTACTTTTTTGATATTGACCGGTCACCAGCAACTAAAATATTTCAACAGAATAATTTGCTTTGTCATGCCCAACTTCATACACACAACACACAAAAAAAATTGTTCTGTTTTATGATATGGTCCTATCTAAGGCCTTATTCAACATTGGTAGCAACGTATATATTGAAGATAAGAACGCTTTAAATGAATCTAAATAACTGCCATATATATATTTGCATATGGCTAGAGAGATGACACTATTGGAGCATAAATTCGATCAGGATAATTTGATATTTAGTGACATTGTTTAATAACAGAAATTATTTTTAGTGAATTTTATTTATTGATCAGATAACAATATTATCAGCCGACATATATAATACTTGAAGAAGTTTCTAAGGTTATTTATGTAGTCTGATAAATTATTCGAATTAGTTAGCTAGACAGATGTGAAAATTAAGCATACAAAAAATATTATAATACGCAATTTTGTATACAAAAAGAAAACATTTTTGAAATTTAAGGATGCTATGCATGTCTTCGCCTTTTGAATTTTGAGGTGAGGATTAACATATTTTAAAGGTAATTAATTATATGGCTAGATATAGATAAGATACCAAAAAGTTCTAACAATTGAATGCATAATTGACTTATATATTGTCCAAAAAAGAATTAAAGAAGAAAAAAACTGAATAAATGAAACATAAACAGAAAGGAGAAAAATAAACACGAACCATTTGCTTAATTGATGGATCAAAACCATTTATGGGTACATAATTTAAGGGGAAAATAAAAAAGAAAATTTTAATTAAAGGAAAAGAAAAGAAAAAAGAGAAATGATCATAACACAATGGCAAAAGGGGAAAAAAACACAACATAGATAGAAAATTACAAACTTAATTTAATTTTCCATGCAAAGGAAACTTAATTTTATCTACAATTGCACGGTCTTGCCCACCAACTTCACAGCCTTAAAATATTGTCCAAAGCTGCTTTCATCAATCAAGCATTGCTCCTGAAGGATCCAAGGGCCTTAATTGCTGCTGCTCTCAGTATGTATTGATGGTAGAATGCAGCAATGGCTGCCCCAATAAATGGTCCGACCCAGAAGATCCACTGAAAAAATAAAAAATAAAAAATTAGTAACACATAAATAAAAAACCAGTATATGTAAATAATTGAGATGTGATCGATAAGGTTTTCTAGGCATGCATGCCAACGGTGCATATTAATAATATAAATAAAGATTCATGACTTTTGACTTTGTGATACTCTGTTGAACGAAATATAGAATTGTCATCCATATCGAATATAAATTTTTTTATAAAATTTGTGTCAAATTAAAAAATGTTTTAGGTAACCTTTGGTTTACGGATTGATCAAATGTACTTAAATTAAACTAATTCGTAATGAAATAAATGTAGATTATGAAAATTAAATACGTACTTGGTCATCCCAAGCCTTGTCTTTGTTGTAGATGACTGCTGCTCCAAAACTCCTAGCAGGGTTGATACCGGTGCCGGTGATTGGGATTGTGGCAAGGTGAACCATGAACACAGCAAATCCAATGGGAAGTGGAGCCAAAACCTACATCAAGAAATTAAATTAATTTGGCCATAAGAATTTCGAGTAATTAGTTTTTTTTTCCCCCATCTAGTCGCTTTGAGAGTGTTCTATTATTACTAACGAAATGAAGTTCTTTTTGTGTCGTTAAAAATCGGAAAAGACAATAAATAATTAATTTACAGAATCACTGACCACTTTCTTTTCATTGATTTTATCATACAAATAATTACTTCACTGAATGTCGGTTTTTCAGTAAAAAAATTAATGTTTCATAAGATAGAAAAGTCGAAAAAGTAAATCAGGATTCAGATTCTGAATAATGAAAATTAGGTTACTTACAGGGACATGAGAATCTCTAGCATTTCTCTTGGGATCAGTAGCTGAGAAAACAGTGTAGACAAGAACAAAAGTACCAATAATCTCAGCTCCAAGTCCAGTGCCCTTGTTGTAACCATCTTGTAGCTCGTTGGCCCCACCACCATGCAAGTTGTAAAGAGGCTTTCTGAAGGCCTTCACCAACCCTACCCCACAGATTGCACCCAAACACTGTGCTACCATGTACATCACTGCCCTTATTAGCGACACTTTTCTTGCCAAGAACAACCCGAACGTCACTGCGGGGTTAATATGTCCTCCTGCATTCCAAAAGTGTCGCTGTTAGTTAATTTTACTACTAATAAGGACACCTTGGATTTTATTATTCAAGTTTATTGACTTTCGAAACTCCGTGTAGGTTCATGAATCTAGTGAAATTCACTAGCTATTTTTAGAATTATGCTTGAATTATCAGGATCTAAATATTTCCATATTAAAGATAAGTTACTAAATAGTGTTGTTTACTTTATTTTATTTAATAAAAACTACTTTGTGATGATAGAGAGTTCGTTTAGCTATTTTGTTAAGTTGTTCTATTTTTTATTTTATCATATATTTTATTTTTTTTCGAATTGACAAGTGATTAATTATTCAATTTTTCTTAATTAAAAATCTAAAACAAAAGAGGATAAATATCAACTTTAAAAAAAATATTATAATAAATAAATAAATAATAAAGCAACTCATCTCACCTCGTTCTTTCGTTTACCTGCTAAACTTTTGTTTTTAACTTTTGATAAGGTGCAAGTCTAAACTTTTGTTTTTAACTTTTGTTTACTGCACCGCCGGTATCTCTGGTTAAGCCGCGAGAGCGATAAAATTCGTTAAATTTTAAATATATTACTACGAACCGTTACAATATATTTTGACACTAAAAGAAAAGCAAGGAGCAGTTAATGTAAGAAAGAAAGCAGTACTGACCAGAGATACCGGCGGTGCAGTAAACAAGGACGAAGATCATGCCACCGAAGGCCCAGGCGATGCCGAGGAGACCGACGCCGCCGCATTGATCGACGGCAGACTGGCTCTTGTAACCGATAACGGTCAAGACAGTGATGTAAAGGAAGAGGAGGGTAGCTATGAACTCAGCTATTATAGCTCTATAGAATGACCATTTTCCGAGTTCATCAATCCCGATGAAGGCTGCCGGAGGTGGATCTTGGTAGTCCTTGGCGGAGTACTCGCCTTGCTCCGCTACTTCTTCCTTTGCCATTTTATTATTTCTTGTTTAATTAATTCAAGAATTTTGTTTGTGTTAATTTGTGGGGAGATAGAGGAAGAATGAATGAGAGAGGTTGAGTGTGCAGTGGGGAGGAACAAGGGTTGGTATTTATGGGAAGAGAGTGAGAAGGGAAGAAAGATTAGTTTACAAAAATATTAATAAAAAATTAAATAATAGAAAGTTTAGTAGCAATGATTAAGGAGCCTAGCTAGCTAGCTAGGATTCTATTTAATTATTTATTTAATAACTATATTCCATATAGATTTTTCAAAAATAAAAACGTATATCAATATATGTAATCTTAATTGTTATCACAAATTTTTTTATTAAAGAAATTAATCTTAATTATGAATATGCTTTAAGCGTCAATTTCAATTTATAAGGTGTTGATATGATTAGTTTTGCAGGCAGTAAAATGACAATAAGAATATTAAATATTTGCAATTTTATTCTCTTATTTGGAATCAAGAATATTAGTATATTTTTTTAGTATTCCAATAAGATTCACCAATAGAAATCTTATTCCTTTCAAAGAAGTTCTAAATTTCCTTTTTATACCGGAGAGTTTTTTTTTTTTTTTTTTTTTTTGGGAAAGGAAATAAAGATTAATTATCAATTAATTAAAGTGATAACGGATAGCTATCGACCTAATATTATATAGTCGTAAGTACTTTTCTTATTTGCCGCCCACAGAAAGAAAATAGAATTTTTATTGATTTCCATCGCATTTATGTATGGTCACTTACCCGATCATATCATTGCTAACGGCTCTTCTCTTTTCTTCACATTTTTTCTCTTCAACGACTCTCTCTCTCTCTCTCTCTCTCTCTCTCTCTCTCTCACACACACACACACACACACACACACACACACACCCCCACACACACACCCACACACACACACACCCACCCACCCACACCCCTTCCAAGTTCCACCACACACCCTTTGCACTAATCTTGTATATGTAATTAATGTACAGCCAGACTTGTAGAGTATATATGTTTTGCTGCTCTTAACGGCTAAAATCTTTATTATAGAAATTGACCAAGACATGCAACGGTCGTCTAAGAAGTGGCATGAAATGTTAATATAGTCTCGGTTTCAGAATTCATCCGTAAATACCTTGACAGATGCCGAAATGAAAATTATAATTTATTTGTTCTAAAATTAGAAATACATTTTAATTTTTTTAATCAATCAACGATATATTAAATTCTAAAATTAATGTAATTTATAAAATGTTTGAATGCCAATTATATTGTTATAATTTTTTTTAATATAAATCTTAATATTAACTATACTCATCTAAATTGATAGTAAGGTAAAGTTTAATATGTGAAAACTTGATTTAAAAATTCAAAATGTATCTCTAATTTTAAAACAGAAAATAGTATAAGTTAATTGTGACAACACATAACAAATGTATTTTATAAAAAATATTTATTCATGTTGTAATAATTAATATTTTTAGTCGGAATTTTCAAACGTCCAATAATTTTTGGCTCTAATATTCTCTAAAAACTTATATATATGTCATCCAGATTCTAACATTCTGTTACTTGTTCTACATAGATTAATTTTACATTTATTTTCTCATCTTGGATAAAATATAAAATTAATTCATCGAGAAGTTTAGTGATTATGTAATCAACATAAACAAATGCAATACATAGCCTCTGGCCGATTGGTTGTTAATGATATCCTCTTACGTTCGAACCTTATCACAACATTAATTATATATATATATATATATATATAGAGAGAGAGAGAGAGAGAGAGAGAGAGAGAGAGAGAGGTGGGGTCATAGTTGTCATTTAGTAACAATATTAGTTGGTTAAGGGAAGCTTGCAGTGCCAGGGAGGATGAGATAGGGAAAGATATTAATTTGACAGGTAAATTAATCTGGTTACACCTCACGAAAACTGTAAAGAGAGAATTGTAACATGGGGTTCAAATTATTATTGAACACATATATATAATGTATTATGTATGTATCCTTCTCAATACCAACACATATTTCACAAGTGCAGATAAGCATATATTGCAAGCTGAAATTGAATGATTGAATGATGAAAGACACGACTGCAATATATGAATTTTTCACATGTCAAAGGTCTGACCAACCACAGATAATAAATTAATTAAGTAAAGAAATATGTTATGTTTATTGAATTTCTTAATTAAAATGATTTATTTTTTAGAGTTTATATAGAAACCTTACTAAGTAGAAAATAAAGATATTTTTCACACACAAAAATTGTATTTTTTTTTTCTTTTCTTTATGTTAAGTGTTGTGTTGTTGTTCTCCAAATACGAACTACTCTCTAGCTATTGCAGTTGTGGTATGTTTTTATTAGTTGCATTAATTACACTTTTACGCAAAAAGATACTTATAATATTCAAAACAATTTTATGTTCATATATATGTTCATATATATGTTCATTTAATTCTAAAAGGGAGTAGATCAAAATTTTATGAATTTAATAAAATGGAGATCAAACTTTTTTATAAAAATGCAATATCATTCTAGGGACAATTAATGACTCCTCTTGAAGGGCTTTTTTACTAACATAAAATAAATAAATAAATCTTAAACGCATTCCTCCATGTACATGCATGTTCATTGGTTTATTTATATTTAGGAGCTTACAATTAATTACGAAAAATAATTTAAAATGATTTAATCATGTATCAGTAGCAGTAGGCTAGTAGCTATCGTAATGCACCGACCATCTCACAAAATGCCCACCGCCCAATTGTTAACATCCACACCTCATCACATTTTTAATATTTATAAATTATTCAAATGCAGACAACTTATTTGGAAATTTAATCCCTTCTTGCATAATTTAATCTCAGTTATGACCTATATTTATTAAATTATTTTATGAATTTTCAATAAATTAATTAAGTTCTTCTACGTATGTCTTTGGGGTTTAATTATGTGGCTTGAAGATGAACCATGTGTCAAGTACCTAGCATATCAATTTGTCGTTTTCAAGATTTCTAGTGCACTATTTGAATTAATTTGTTAGTGTTGAGTTGATATATATTAAATACAATATTTTGAAGTATATATTTACTATTTGAAGATCAGTTAATTTAATTCAAAATATTATTAATTTTATTTCAGTCGTTCTTTTCTGTATATTGATACCAAAGAAAGAAAGACGATCGTCCCTGAACATGAGCTCTTTATGCTAAAATAACCGAGTCCTTTTCATTCAATTCACTGTCATATATATGTTTATAAATTAATTATAATATAATTAATATTAATTATGTGTGTGTATACAAAAAATAATTGACAAAATAATAAAGATAAAATACAATATACCACTTGCGATTTGGTCCAATTTACATTGGACCACGTCTCTAGTTTAAAAGCTCCCAACCAAGTTCTAAAATTTAAGTGGATTACCACATATTCGTTAGTAATTCTTTTATAAATTTGTCGTTTATTATTATATATGTTAATTTTTAAAAACCAAATGTTATTATTTGAAATTTCTAAATCACAAATAGTGCAATGAAAATTGGATCAAATCACATATGATGCAATGTATTTTACCCAAATAATAAAGTAGTAATGTGGGTCGTGGGAAAGAAAAGTAATTTTGCTAATGTCAAAATTAGCGAAAAAGTTTTGCTTTTTTATTCTTTTTGCCATTTACCTAGAAGATTATATCCCACTCATTGTCATTAAATCAAGCACATAAGAAATTAACAAGCAATATTTACATTATCATTTATATGATTGAACTACAATAATATAACATGTATCATCTCCATTCCAAATATTATGAGATTCTGTATGTTTTACAAATCCTGATTGATCTATATTATATAACCATTATATGGTTTCTAAATTAAGACATAAGCAATATCTAACTACTTCTCATCTGCCACCAATGCTCTCCGATGGAAGATCGATTAATTAATTAATCGATAATTATAAACATATTAATAATTTTAATTAATTACCATCTTCATAATCCTCAACTCTCTCCTCTCTTATTGGTGCCAATTTAGGCCTGCAATTGGGTTTATGTGGAGAAATTATGCGAGATGGTGCAACCTCAATCCAAGGATTAGTGCCCATATTTTTCTTGACAATTGCCATTACGATATATTGAATAAAAAGATTTAAATTGAAGAATTTAATTAAAATCTGAGAGAATGTGGTGGCTAAAACTCTCTTTCTCTTTAATTTAAATGAGAAAGAGAGGATAGAAAGTGATAATTTTGAAGGACCAAAATCTTGAAAGTTCTTCTGTTTGGGAATAATTTGATGTGAGATGAGGGTGAATGAAAAGGAAAATGTGATTGGGATTTATATAAAAAGGATTGGTGGATTGGAGGGGGAAGTTTTATTAACTAAGAAAAGAAAAAACACAAAAGGTTGGTATAACATGTAGGGATGAAATTTAAAGAGGGTAACAAGGAAATCCAAGTGGACAACATGAAAAGTAGCCTAAAATTAACAGAAAATAAAGATAGAAGTTGCTAAAATGTCTGGAGGAAATTGAATGGTGTCAAAACTTTGAATTTCTAAAATTAGTGGACTCCAATAGTTTGGCGTATATGGCCATGTTTTTCTATAGAAGTACTAAAGTGCTGCATTAAATTTAAAGATCCACGTTCACAATGATACTGTCGAGGAATAGAAAAAGATGAATGTTATGCGTGCTTAATATATTTTAGATATATTTAATTAAAATAAAATTATATTGCATATGTTTATTCTTTTGTTACTTTTGATTTTTGGTTTTCAATAAAAATTGAATTAAAAATTTTTAAGTAGACCAATACATAACTTACACATAAGTTTTTATACTACAAATATAAAGTTTTATACGCTCATAATATTTTTCATTAAAAAAAATTCTGAATATACCTATTCTTTTTGTTTTTATGAAACCAAGAATATACTAATAAAAAGTTAGTTCTAGACGTGATAATTGTAGCATTATATACTCTATTAAGTTTATAGAAACTTTCTGCCATTTTCTCGCTGTAAAGTTTTATTGTACGTTATGTTTTTAAATAAACTAAACTTACCAAAAGAAGGATACATTGAGAGCGGAGAACAGATATTCAAAGAGAAGTCATTTAACTTCATACATGTATTTAATAGTCCTAGTCAGAACAATAATTATGTATACAGCGTTTTTTTCGTTTACATACGCATAGTACACAATTCTATTAGAATTTGTGTTTTTTGTCTTTTCTTTTCTCCAGGACGACAAATTTAGGCGGCGGCATGGTCTATTTTATGGCAAATAGGTCTTTGTTTTTCTTTTTTGGTACATGACAAATAGGTTTATGACAAGTAGAAAGCCATTTTTGTGATTAAATCGCACACAAAATCGCCGTTAAACTGAATTTTTTGCTTGTAACAAAAAAAAGTAGACGAGTGAAAGTCATTACATGACTAAAATATGTTACCAACATATTTGAGTGTTTATAATTATACTTTTAAATTATCTTAAAATTTTAAATGAGAGAAAACTCCTTCGGTTCAAGATTAAGACATACCATTGGTATCTTTAAATGTTTACGGTTGTATTTTTAAATTACCCACTAAAAAAAAGCTAATAAAATTTAAACTCTCAAATTAAACTAAAATTAAATCTATATATTGTCACCTAAGAGCACTTACATCAGATTCCCTAAAATTAAGTATATTTGTAGTTTAGGAAATGAAGATAAACAAGTAGACAAAAAGCTTACTCCAATAAATTCTATATAATAGTGCCATCTATATTTTAAGAGAATAGATTGAACAATTTTTTTTATCTTTAGAGAACTACGACTCACATCCCTTCCCTTAACAAAATATTAAAATATTTTTTTAAACTCACCGCTTTTTAATCTTTTAACACACACATATATATAATTACAATTATATATATAATGTAATATATAGTTTGTATAATATTTTCTAATCTTATGGGATATATGTATAATATATAATACACAAATATTTTTTAATCTTATGCGACATGTATAATATATAATCCACACTATATATAATAATTTAAGAATTTTTAATAATAATAAATTTTAAATATTGTATTATAATATATACATTATGCTATAATATGTGATATATTTTCTAATATATAATATTATATATAAAATAAAATATATTGCATATAATTTCATAATAATATAAATCATATACTATATTAATATATACACACACACACATATGCATAATTATGAATTATATTTATAATATACATACATACATATATGTATATATATATATATATAAATGCATATATTTATATAATAATAATTATAATATATATTTATATATAATTGTATTTAATATGTTATATTATGATTTTGATGCTTTTTAAAATAATTATGTAATATATTAAGTAACTTTATTATTTTACATAATATATATAAACTATAATATAATTTACTTTTCTATATTATTTTATATACTATAATATAATATTATGTTATATGATGTTATATTATATTATATTATGTTATACTATACTATACTATACAAGATATTAAATATATCCTAATTAATATGTTATGCAGTAATTATATAATTATATAATATCATCTACTATATAATATAATATAATATACTTCAAACGTAATTCTACTATTAATCATAAGTATGTTTATTGATGTAATTTTAATTTTATAAATTTATATAGTAAGGAATTTAATAAAGTTAATTTGGAGATATTGTTAAAAGAATTTTTATAAAATATTATTTATATATAAAATAGAGAATGAATTAAGAAAATTTGGTGCAATTCTGATGACACATTATTACTCGGTATATCTCCTCTATTAGTATTTAGTCGAGATGACAAACTTTGTATGTCAGACGTGCAAAAATAAAGTATTTCAATAAAAAAGGTTTAGTAAAAACACAATTCACTTTTAAGTTCTGAAAATGTTATTGGCTCAAATTGGATTGGCGGGAGTCTCTGCAATTGTTTTGTGTGAATTCAGTTAAAAACGCAAGCATCAACAAACACAAACACGCTAGTACCCAAAAAAAAAAAAAACACAAACACATTGAAAAAAGCTCGAATTTTTATGGTACCCTTTAGACCCTAATCCAATTCAAAGCTTAGAAATTTTTTCTTTTTTAAAGTATAAAGTGACAATTTCCATAAAACAGAGGAATGTTATGCAGGACAATACCCAGAATTTCAAACTGGAGTGATCTTAGTTTGCTTGAAGACAAATGTTCCCACTTGCTCACTTTTTGCAACTCAAAGTCTTTGAAAGAGGGAGTTTGTGCTCACAGCCTGATAATAAAATTGGGTATTGTGGATAACTTATTTCTGCACAACAATCTGTTGTCATTATATGCCAAATGCCATGGTGTTGAACATGCACGCCAACTGTTCGACGAAATGCCATGCAGGGATATTGTGTCTTGGACAGGGATGTTGTCTGCTTACAGCAGAAGTAAGAATCATGAGGAGGCACTTGAATTGTTTGACTTGATGAAGACCAATGGTCATTGTCCCAATGAGTTCACACTCTCGAGTGTGTTGAGATCGTGTTCCAGTTTGGGAAAATTTAGTCTAGGAACTCAACTTCAAGCATACATGATAAAGAATGGTTTTGAGGCAAATTATATGTTAGCAAGTAGTTTGATTGATTTGTACTCTAAACGTGGGCTTACTGAAGAAGCATATAGTTTATTCATAAGAATTGACAATTCTGATTCTATTTCTTGGAAAAACATAATATCTGCATATATCCAAGCTCGGGATTGGAATCGAGCTTTGAAGCTTTATGGCCATATGATTGAGGCTGGGGTTGGTCCAAATGAATATATATTCGTTGAACTTTTGACTGCATGCAGTTCTCTTGGTTTATATCTTGGGAAATTAGTTCATGCCCAGTTAATTGTTTGGGGAGCTAAGCTGAATCTGATTTTGAAGACTGCTCTTGTTGATATGTACTCTAAATGCCATGAGATGGACAATGCTATGAAAGTATCAAAGCAAACGCCTGAACAGGATGTCTATTTATGGACTGCTCTTGTATCTGGTTTCCTAAAAATAATGAACTTCACTGAGGCTTTTGCTGCATTCTACGAAATGTTGTGCTCTCATATCGCACCAACTAATTACACATACTCTGGAATTCTAAACGCATGCTCAACAATTAAAGAATTGGTATTAGGGGAGCAGATTCATGCATGGGTACTCATGGCCGGGTTGGAAAATGATGTTTCTGTTGGGAATGCACTTGTCAATATGTACATGAAATGTTCCTGTACAGTGGAGGATGCTCTAAGAGTGTTCAATGAAATATCCTCACCAAATGTCATTTCTTGGACTTCGTTGATTGCTGGGTTGGCTGAGCATGGTCTTCAACAGGAATCTTTGCAGGCGTTTGAGGAAATGTTATCTGTAGGGAAGCAACCAAATTCATTCACTCTTTCTAGCATCGTTGGGGCTTGTGGTGCACTGAATTCCCCTGGTCAGACAAGGAAGCTTCATGGATATATCATAAAGATAAACGCAGAACAGAATATAGATGTGGGGAATGCTCTTGTAGATGCATATGCTGGATTTGGCATGCTGGAAGATGCACATCATGTAATTAGGATGATGGCTCACAGAGATGCCATAACATATACAGGTCTGGCCACAAGGATGAATCAGATGGGACGTCATGAAACTGCTTTGAGCATTATTAGTGATATGTATCACGATGATGTCAAGATTGACGGATTTAGCCTGGCTACGTTCCTTTCTGCATCAGCTGGCCTTGGTGCAATGGAACCTGGAAAACAGCTTCATTGTTACTCCTTAAAGTCAGGATTAGGCAGATGGATTTCTGTTTCAAATGGCATTGTTGACTTGTATGGGAAATGTGGGTGCATAAGTGATGTACAAAGAGCTTTTAAGGAAATAAGTCGACCAGATGTGGCTTCATGGAATTGTTTGATGTTTGGATTGGCATCAAATGGGCATATCTCCCGTAGCCTCTCAGCATTTGAAGACATGCTTTTAGCAGGAATCCAGCCTGATGCCATTACATTCTTGTTACTGCTTTTTTCATGCAGTCATGGTGGTTTGGTGGATCTAGGTATGGAGTATTTTCAATATATGAGAGAAAAATATGGTATCGATCCACAATTGGATCACTATGTCTGTCTAGTTGATCTCCTTGGCCGAGCTGGCCGGCTAGAGGAAGCAATGGGCGTCATTGAAACAATGCCTTTCCGGGCTGATGCTTTGATATACAAAACATTATTAAGTGCCTGCAGATTACATGGGAATATTCCTCTTGGGGAAGACATGGCAAGGCGAAGTCTTGAGCTAGATCCATCTGATCCAACAATATACGTGCTGCTTGCAAACATGTATAAAGATTTCGGGCAACCTGACTTAGGTGAAAAAACCCGCAGTCTGATGAGAGAAAATGGATTGAAGAAGACTGCCGGCCAGAGCTGGATGGAATTAAGGAACGGCATACATGTTTTCACCGCAGGAGACAAAATTCATCCGCAGATAAATGAGATTCATGAGAAGATAGAAGTACTGATCAATGAGTTCAGAAATCTTGGATACTCCTATGAAGGTAATAGAGGCTCAATATACCACAGTGAGAAATTGGCTGTTGCATTTGGGCTTCTTAATGCACCATTAGCCGCTCCAATACGCATCATCAAGAACATTCGGATTTGCAGTGACTGTCACGATTTCATGGTGAATGTGACTAAATTGGTTCAAAGAGAGATAATTGTGAGAGATGGAAACCGTTTTCATTGCTTCAAGAAGGGTGAGTGTTCATGCAGAGGCTATTGGTAAAGTGAGTTTTCAAGAAACTACGCGAGTTTAGCAAAAGCAACTCTCTGGGGTCGTATTGATTGGTTGAAAAGTCTGAAAGAGAACATTATTTTAGGTGGATGATACCCGTGGGGACCGGATTCAAAAGATTGGTGCACCCCTTGAGGCAACATAACAACATTTCCTTGAAAATCAAAAATAACAATCTATTCGAGGGGGAAATGGGAGAGATTTTATTTCACCAGAGAAATTTTTTTGATTCTTGACTTTCGACGAATTTCTGTGATACACTGGAGAAAATGTGCTGAGAAATGAAACATCAATACACTTCGGAGCTTCAAGAAAAATGATGCCTAAAAGAAATCTCTTTCTGAGAATATTAGCCAAGGAGCCATCTTCTTTCCTAAAAAGAGGATGTGTATCTTCAGATACAAACATAAAAAAGGAACCATAAAGAATAGATGGATTTGCAATTAGAACTGCAGAGGATGTTTCAGTGGGTAAGTGAAATCTCTTTCACAAAGGAACAATTTTAATGAAAGTCAAAGGGACTGTTTTTCAGGTATTAGAGTACCATGTTTATATCAGAATATCATTAATTCTGCATCAAGTATTTTGTAGGACGTCATGATTTGTGCTCTTTTTGGACTACATATAATTTTCTTTGCACTTCAAAAGTAAATCATCATCTAAATTTTATTTTATTTTTTTATTTTTTTGTCCAGAAAAGGGGGTATAAACTCCGGAGGAAATTAGCGAACTCCTATAACATCCTCCTTGAGCGAATGAGAGTGGAGGAACCTCCACGTTGGCTAGCTATAGGCTGCACATTTGTTCCCTTCACAGAACGAATCATTCATTTGAACTCTTACCGACAATCACACATATCACTAACAGGTTGACGTCCGAAATAGTGCTGCAATTTAATAGCATCAACAACGATGGCAGAATCCATTTTCTTTTAATTCAGTCGTATTAACGCATATTCTTATGGCAAAATATTTGTGTACATTTGTTTGTGTTGAAAGTTAATGAAAATGTGAATGAGAATTGATTTTTCCTTTGAAATGGAAGATGTAAAGATGTGTTAAGTAAAGGAAATTTTGTCTCACATCGAAATTTGGAAAAGTTGTTGCTTACCTTTTATATGGGAAAGCAAGTTAACTAGTCAAATTGAGTGGTTATATTATACTCCATCCTCCACGCGTGCGCGCAGAGGGTGCAAATCCTAGAATTTCTGAAGGGAACTTTGGCGCGACCTGCGGACACGAATGTCGGACCGTAATTAGGTGGGCCTGATCAACACAACGTTTTGCTGGTTTTCGGTGTTGAGCATCAGGGTATGCACTCCGTGTCGTGGCCGTGGTCGAGTGTCCATCAGGGGATGCCGTCCGCATCGTCAGGGAATGTCCGCAAATAGAGGGGGCGTAATCCACTAACGATGACGGTTGTGAACGTGTCCTGTAACTCTACAGTTTAGGAGCGTGTCATTATGGAAACGTGGTCTGACTGAACGGTTCTCCCTTGCCTATAAATTGAGGCTCATTCCAGCAGAATAAAACACGGAAAAATATACAATCTTCCACTCCTGTTTTAATTTCTCATTTATTTAAGTGTTCATTACAGTTTCTAGAACTATTCAACAGTAGACAGACTTTGTGCCAAGTCCGGTCTCTGTAATCCGTTGTATCTTGGGAAACAGTAGTCCAACGATCCTCTGAAGCACCTAGTAAGGGGACTAAACTGTTTTAAGGAAAGCGTGTTTACACGTGCCTCGGATTTCAACTTTCTTTAATTTTAATTTAGCCATTTCGAATATCTTATTTTCTCCAAATATTTTTCAACAATCTTAAAACAGTTTATCTTATTATTTGTGATGGCTAATCTCGAAGAGACTCCCGTTGATGTCACTTATGCTGTTGCTGCCAATACCTCTGCTTCAAATCCCACAAAGATGGATGCTTCCGCCGTTAATGTTGTTCCTGTTGCTGTCACTGTCCATGTTCCACCAAATCATGTTGAAAAGCCAGAAAAATTCACTGGCGTTGCTACTGCGTTCAAACGGTGGCAACAAAAGATGTTGTTCTTTTTGACTACCTTGAATTTGGCAAGGTTTTTAATGGAGGATGCTCTAATGATGCTGAAAGATAATGTAGATATGGCAATACATTCTGCAGTTGAGGTTTGGAGACATTCTGATTTTTTATGTCGCAATTATATTTTGAATGGTTTAAATGATTCATTATATAATGTTTATTGTAAATTTAAAACTGCCAAAGAACTATGGGAATCAATGGATCGAAAATATAAAACTAAGGATGCCGGCGCAAAGAAATTTGTGGTCGGACGGTTCCTTGATTATATGATGATTGATTCTAAGACTGTAACAAGTCAAGTGTAGGAACTGCAATTAATTTTGCATGATATCCAAGCTGAGGGTATGTTGCTCAGTGAGTGTTTCCAAGTGGCTTCGATCATTGAGAAATTACCTCTGGGCTGGAGAGACTTCAAGAATTACCTTAAGCACAAACACAAGGAGATGTCCCTAGAGGATCTGATTGTTAGACTTCGAATTGAAGAAGACAACAAGAGATCCGAGTCTAAGGCATCAAACGGCGTTGGTGCTAAAGTTAATATTGTGGAGCATGACTTTAAGGGAAAGAATGCCAACAAAGGCAAGGGCAAGTTGGGGCCAGTTAACGGCGGTTTCACAAAGCCAAAATACAAGTTCAAAGGCAAATGTTTCAAATGTGGCAAACAAGGTCACAAGTCAAATGAATGTCACTCATCCAAAAAGAAACATGAGGCCAACTTGCTGAATGAAATCACCAAAGATGTGGATGATTTGAACTTGGTGGCTGTGGTTACCGAGGTAAACATGGTGGAGTCCAATCCGAAAGAATGGTGGATGGACACCGGTGCTTCTAGACATGTTTGCACTAACAGGAACGAATTCTCCACTTTTGAGCCGGTTAACGGTGAGAAATTGTACATGGGAAACGCTGCTGTTGCGACAGTTGAAGGCAAGGGAAAGGTATTGCTGAAAATGACTTCAGGCAAGGTACTGACACTACAAGACGTGTTGTATGTGCCAGAAATCCGCAAAAACCTTGTGTCTAGTTCTTTGCTTAACAAACATGGCGTTCGCATTGTAATAGAGTCTGACAAGCTTATTCTGTCTAAATCAGGAATGTTTATAGGAAAGGGGTATGCCACTGATGGGCTATTTAAATTAAATGTAATGACGATTGTCAACAAAATTAATGAAAATACCTCTTCTGCTTATTTGATTGAGTTTTCAAATTTATGGCATGGTAGACTAGGTCATGTTAATTTTAATTCGATTCGTCGTTTAATTAACTTGAACCATATACCAACATTCCAGATTAATTCAGAAAACAAATGCGAAACTTGTGTTGAAGCAAAATTAACCAAGTTGTCGTTCCCATCTATAACGAGAAGCACTGAATCACTTGAATTAATTCATAGTGATGTTTGTGATTTGAAGATGATTCAAACACGTGGTGGTAATAAATATTTTATCACCTTCATCGATGATAGTACAAAATACTGCTATGTATATTTGATGAAAAGCAAAGATGAGGCCTTAGAAAAGTTTATTCTCTATAAAACTGAGGTTGAGAATCAACTTGGTAAAAGGATCAAACGATTGAGGAGCGATAGAGGTGGTGAGTATGAGACACCGATTGGTGACTTCTGTGTGAAACATGGAATTATTCATGAAGTAACAGCACCTTATTCTCCACAATCTAACGGGGTTGCTGAATGGAAAAATCGCACTCTAAAAGAAATGATGAATGCGATGTTAATTAGTTCCGGCTTACCTCCAAATATGTGGGGAGAAGCTATCTTGTCAAGCAATTACCTTTTAAATAGGGTACCCCGGAAAAAGGAGGACAAGACTCCGTATGAACTATGGAGAGGAACGAGATCATCCTACAAATACTTGCAAGTGTGGGGGTGTCTTGCTAAGGTTGCAGATTCTAGCACCTAAGACAGTTAAGATTGGTCCTAGAACAGTGGACTGTATCTTCATCGGGTATGCACATAATAGTAGTGCTTATCGTTTTCTCGTGTATGATTCGGCAATACCAGATATACACAAGAATACGATAATGGAATCAAGGAATGCATCTTTCTTTGAAAATGTTTTTCCTTGCAAGTCTAGCAGTGGATCTAGTTCAGTTAAACGGACTAATGAAGAAATTCAAGATCACACTGAAGTTCAAGAAATTGAACTGAGACGGAGCAAACGAGCACGGGTGGAAAAATCATTTGGTGATGACTTTGAAACCTACCTGTTGGAGAAGGAGCCATCGACCTATGCTGAGGCAGTGAGTTCCACTGAGGGACCTATGTGGCAAGAAGCCATAAAAAGTGAAATTGATTCCATCTTGCAGAATCACACTTGGGAGTTGGTCGATCTCCCTCCTGGGAATAAACCATTAGAGTCTAAGTGGATTTTCAAGAGGAAAATGAAACCAGATGGTTCCATTGATAAATACAAGGCAAGACTTGTAATTAAAGGGTATAAGCAACGCGAAGGCTTATACTACTTTGATACGTACTCTTCCGTGTCGAGAATAAATTCTATAAGATTGATTCTTGCAATTGCAGCCTTGAGGAATTTGGAAGTCCATCAAATGGATGTGAAAACAGGTTTCTTAAATGGAGAGTTAGATGAAGAAATCTACATGGAGCAACCCGAGGGCTTTAGAGCTCCAGGGGCCGGGAAGAAAGTTTGTAAGCTAGTTAAATCATTGTATGGTCTTAAACAAGCTCCAAAGAAGTGGCATGAAAAGTTTGACTATGCAATGATCACTAGTGGATTCAAAATCAATGAGTGTGACAAATGTGTTTATGTCAAAGAGACTGAAAGCGGTTATGTCATCTTATGTCTATATGTAGATGATATACTCATTGTTGGTAGCTCTAACAAGTTGGTCAAGTCTATAAAGGATATGTTGAATTCCAGATTTGACATGAAAGACATGGGTCTTGCGGATGTGATCTTAGGAATTAAAATCCTTAGAACCGCAGATGGTATAGTCTTAAGTCAGGCTCATTATGTGGACAAAATTCTTGAAAAATTTAATAAGGATGATCCATGTGTTGCAAGAACGCCATTAGATAGTAATTTTCATTTAACCAAGAACCTTGCTGAAGGTGTTTCCCAAGTGCAATACTTACGCATTATTGGAAGTTTGATGTATCTAATGAGTTGCACACGTCCTGAACTTGCTTTCGTGATAAGCAAGTTGAGCTCCTACACAAGTAATCCTAGTACTGAGCATTGGACTGCTATAACTAGAGTATTACGATACTTAAGATATACTCGTGACTACGGATTATATTATACCAAATATCTTGCTGTACTAGAAGGCTACACGGATGCTAACTGGATATCTGATATAAAGGAATCGAATTGCATTAGTGGTTATGTGTTCACACTAGCTGGAGGTGCAGTGTCGTGGAAGTCTGCGAAACAGACTGTGATAGCCAGATCCACAATGGAGTCAGAGTTTATTGCTCTAGATAAGTGTGGTGAGGAGGCTGAATGGTTACGCCATTTTTTGGAAGATATTCCAAATTGGGATAAACCTGTGGCGCTTATTAGCATTCACTGCGACAGTCAGTCTGCTATCGGTAGAGCGCAAAGTACTATGTATAATGGTAAGTCAAGACATATTCGTTGCCGACACAATACCATTAGACAATTAATCTCAACTGGAGTTATCTCAATTGACTATGTTAAGTCAAAAGAGAATATTGCGGATTTGCTAACCAAAGCATTGAACAAAGAAGCAGTTGAGAGATTGACCAAAGGAATGGGTGTTAAGCCTATGAAATGTTAAAAGTTTTACGAAGGAAAACCCAACCTAGTTGACTGGAGATCCCAAGATCTAGGTTCAAAGGGACAACCTAATCGTGCGACTTAGTGTGATCACTGTGGGGGTAACCTCAACTCATTCCTGTCAAGAAATAGTGATAAAAATGGTAATGTTAGCATTATGTGCTTTAATGACTACTAAGAGAGTATCGTGTTTACTCTAGATTTAGGCAGTCACCTATGTGAGAGAGAAGTGGGGCCGTTTCAAAGGAGAACTAGAAGGCTTAGTTCTTTAACAACTCTTGCAGAACCAAGGGGGTTCCATGGCCACAATGGACCAAATTATGAGAACAAAACACCATAGAAATGGTTCCTGTGTACTGTATGTGGGTCTCTTTACTGTAATAGATTGACAGTTCAAAGACATCATGTCTACTGGACAGCTGGTAAAGCAAACATACTTTACAAGGGGAAAGTTCAAAGGGTAATACCTACTTTATCTATGCAGGAATCAATTAATGAACACTTTAACCTAGACAATATCTCATTCATGTGGGGGATTGTTGGAAGTTAATGAGAATGTGAATGAGAATTGATTTTTCCTTTGGAATGGAAGATGCAAAGATGAGTTAAGTAAAGGGAACTTTGTCTCACATCAAAATTTGGAAGGGTTGTTGCTTACCTTTTATATGGGAAAGCAAGTTAACTAGTCAAATTGAGTGGTTATATTATGCTCCATCCTCCACGCGTGCGCGCAGGGGGGGTACAAATCCTAGAATTTCTGAAGGGAACTTTGGCGCGACCTGCGGACACGAATGCCGGACCGTAATTAGGTGGGCCTGATCAACCCAACGTTTTGCTGGTTTCCGGTGTTGAGCATCAGGGTATACACTCCGTGTCGTGCCCGTGGTCGAGTGACCCGTCAGGGGGTGCCGCGTACCCGTCAGGGGATGCGAGTGTCCATCAGGGTGTGCCGCGTACTCGTCAGGGTGTCCGAGAAAGCCTGTCAAGGGATGCGGATGACCGTTAGGGTCTGCCGAGAAAGCCGTCTAGGTGAGTACTGGTTTTCGGTGTTGAGCATCAGGGTATGCACTCCGTGTCGTGGCCGTGGTCGAGTGACCCGTCAGGGGGTGCCGCGTACCCGTCAGGGGATGCGAGTGTCCATCAGGGTGTGCCGCGTACTCGTCAGGGTGTTCGAGAAAGCCTGTCAGGGGATGCGGGTGATCGTTAGGGTCTGCCAAGAAAGCCGTCAAGGTGTGCCGCGTACTCGTCAGGGTGTCCGAGAAAGCCTAGGGATGCGGGTAACCGTCAGGGTGTGCCGAGAAACCCGTCAGGGGATGCGAGTATCCATCAGGGTGTGCCGAGAAGGCCGTCAGGGGGTGCCGCATGACCGTCAGGGTGTGACGAGTACTCGTCAGGGTGTGACGAGTACTCGTCAGGGGATGCCGTCCGCATCGTCAGGGGATGTCCGCAAATAGAGGGGGCGTAATCCACTAACGATGACGGTTGGGAACATGATCCTGTAACTCGACGGTTGTGAACGTGCCCTGCAACTCGACGGTTGTGAACGTGTCCTGTAACTCTACAGTTTAGGAACGTGATCTGACTGAACGGTTCTCCCTTGCCTATAAATTGAGGCTCATTCCAGCAGAATAAAACACGGAAAAATATACAATCTTCCACTCCTGTTTTAATTTCTCATTTATTCAAGTGTTCATTACAGTTTCTAGAACTGTTCGACAGTAGACAGACTTTGTGCCAAGTCCGGTCTCTATAATCCGTTGTATCTTGGGAAACAGTAGTCCAACGATCCTCTGAAACACCTAGTGAGGGGACTAAACTGTTTTAAGGAAAGCGTGTTTACACGTGTCTCGGATTTCAACTTTCTTTAATTTTAATTTAACCATTTCAAATATCTTATTTTCCCCAAATATTTTCCAACAGTTTGTACAAGTTACTGGTTCTTTTTCAGCCATTGAAACTCCTCGAAATGGACGAATAGCAATCTCGACTTGCTACAATTTTTTTGTTCTCCCAAATCTACCCTCAGAAAACAAATGCCAAATTTTTACTATGCCAGATTGCCAACATCTATTTTTCTTCTTAAACGATTAAATTATCCTTCTATTGCAATATTCATTCTCTCATGTTGTCAAATATATTTATTTTCAACTGTACATAATTAGAATGTTTAATAAAAATTCTGCAATGTACAAAAATATCAGGAGTACAGGCTGGGCTGCTGATCGAGGAGAATATCATTGCTTATTATTCTTTGTAGTATTAAAAATTGCAAACTGTGGAGTCATTGATGAGCCTGTTTTTGGATTCACTTATGAGTTGCTTATTTAATTTATTCAGATTATTTGATTTGTCAAAATAATCTGAAAAAGTATTTGTAATTTATAATTGTAACTGAAGCAAGTCTAGATCTATCTCTCTAAGAATTGTGACTTCTGTAACAGCTATGAAGTCATGCAATGTGCATATATTAATTACTACCATTCTAATAGAGCTGCTGAACTTCACTCGAGTTGTTTTATTTGAATACGTTGAAGCAACTCAAATCAAGTTTGATAAGCAACAAATCGAGACCTGTGAACTCAGTTCGATTTTAAAGTTTCGCAGTCGTAGTCGATAAGATGATAATTAATAAATTCAACTCAATTTTTTAACGATTATTAATAAATAATTATTTGACTCAACTCGATTTTTTAAATACCTAAACTTGAATGAATAAGATATGGGGATGCACAACTTTGTGCGACTCCAATGTAATTATCCCTCCAGTTTTCTATGTGTCATCTCCATTTTTAATTCATTATCTCGTTTCTCATCCTTCTCTTCTTCTTCTCAAAGTTCTTAACTACACTTATGTATTTATTTTGTTTATTTTGAAGTCCTTTCCCCCAAAAATTTTGGAGAAAAAATTAGTACTTAAACAAAACAGTAATAATAATAATAATATTTAGTGGCAATGACAGCTAATGATCAAATGAGATGTGTTTAAATAATGTAAAAGTGGTCATGGAACTGAGCATCAGGGCAATTAAGGAGGTGCTTACTTCGCTTCGAGTACCAATACAGCAATTGTTATATATTTTACTACATTTTTGTGCAGATAACTTGTGCACATACACCAACAAATTACATATATATAAATAAAGTTTGTGAAAGTTTCGACATCAATCAATTGAAGTAATAATTCAATTAATGAGTCCCCAAATTAATTTTAAAAAAATGTAAAGAAAATAAAATCTACTTTATTAGTTGCAACTACTTTAATCAAAGATTCAACAAGTCTTGTGTCACCCACTTTAGAAGTCACATTTTCGTGGAGAATTGATAGTATAAAGATATATCATTGAGCATAATACTTGTTTGTGGTCCATTTTCAGTGCTATCCTCCTATGTGGCATGAAAGTGAAACCTTCAAAACATCAAATCCATCACCCTATCCTATTTATTCCACCTAGAATAAAGTAACCTAACCTAACTGAGATGTATGTATGTATGTGTGTGTGTATATATATCATCATTCATTTGGATTGTGATTGGCTGCTTTATGATTTAAGTTTCAAGTGATAAATCATCATGTACAATACTAGAATGTATTTAATTTAATTTATATATAGCTATTCGAAAGTACAAAAACAATTTAGAGTCCAATTTAAAAGCTCATTCCCAAAAGATAATACTTTAAGACTTAATTTGGAAGCCCAATTCCAATAAAATTATTCTAAATTTTTTTCTATCAGCTCCTTATTAAAATACATTTCCTGTTTTAATTTAAGCTACTTTTTTTTCTAATCAATTATCAAAACTATATAATGCATATCAAGTTGTGTCATAGCTCATATTTGTCATGTGTTTTTTTCCTATTGAATCAACTCTTCTAAAAAGTGAAAAGATTAAGAGTTTAAATATTATTATATACGGTTATTATACGTGTATGCATAATTGTATGAGTTTTAGGCAATATGACAGATACCTCCTTTATAACAAGGAAAAAAAATACAATTCCAATTCCAAAAGTCTATTTAGAATTTCAATTTCAAAATACTACTCATAATCAATTTTGAAAACTCTTTTCTAGTAGAATTTTGAAACAAAATTTTAGAAATGAATAGATTGAAAGTTAAGATTGAATGAAAATAATTTATTTCTAATACAGAATTTCTTTAATTTACACTCTTTAGATAGTTCTTTTCAACTTTAATTCAAATCTAATGAACTGATAATTATTATCGGATAGTATAGAGTACTGATTACACCGAGTGATAGATCCTCAAGTTTAACATTGAAGAGGGCTTCAAGATTAGCACCAAAATTATGTCCTGCCAAGTATATTAATTTGTATCGGCAATTTGTATCTATAATAAATTTGGTTATTAATACATTTTAGAAAGGCAGATGTATAGGAGATTAATATAACCTAGATTGAAATCTAAAAGAAAAACTTAAAAAATCATTCGATCATTTTAATAAATAAAAAGTAGTTTCGACCATCATGCATTCACTCTTTCCAGGAAAGGACCCCACAAGTGGGCATGAGATACCCTAAATTAAATAAATAAATAGTGTACTCAATAATTCTCTTACTTAAAAGACTAATTATCACCTTCAATGCAACTACTTTGGATAAGGATCTATGGTTAGAATAAGGACATTAATTATAACAAGTTGCGGCTAATTGACATTTTTTTAGCGCTAAAAATGTGTATTTTAATTTATTTTATAATTTCTCAAATTATAAGTTTTAATTATTACATACTAATCATAATTATAATTATGGTTTAAGATGATACTAATCAAGCATTTAAACTATCCAATTAAGTGTGTTATTCTTATTATTTTCTTGAGTTACAATTAAATATGTTAATTATTATGAGAAAACAAAAAATAAATATTATGCTGGTTATCCATCACTTATATCGTATATAATTTTACTTTTAAAATAAATGTAGTTGATATTAAAAAATTACAAGTAGTAAATAACGTTGAGAGCTAGAAAAGCAAGTAAATAAAAAACAGCGGGGTCACGAGTAAAGCATGACGCTGGTTTCAACGTTGAACCGAACTCATTACTTTTGTTTAGTTTATTCAACCGGATACAAATAATATCCGATATATATATTTACACGATACGATATATTGGGGAGAAGGAGGGAACGATATTTTGAGGTGTCGCCTTTGAGGTGACAGAAGACTGAAAGAGCCCATATAATACCAACTGGCACCAGCATATATTATCCCTTTTTTATAGTAATATTGTAAACTAATTTAATAATTCATTTGTTATATAATTCCAAATACATTTTAATTCAGATAATATAAGTTTATAAAATTTAATAATTTAACATTAATATTAAATCTTTTACTTTTAAAAAATTAAAATAAAATATCATAAAGTGTATAAAATGAACATAAATTTTGGTATTTTCAAAAAATATTATTTATATATATATATATATATATATATATATATATATATATATATCTACTTTTAGAACTGAGCAAGTATAAGTATGAAAGATAAAAAGATACATGTTCGGAAATTTCGTTTATTTATTTTTAAAATATGTGGAATACCGCGGATAATTTTCTACTCATTTATTTTTAATAAAGATTGAAATGCAATCGAAATGAGTGAGTTTTATTTGTACTTTGTTGTTTTTTATATGTCGCAAGGAAAATATTAGTTCCATATCTAGTTGATTGAAATAACTACAAACTCTCCACATTATCATCTATATTTATTGATAAAGATGAAAGAAAATATAAATTATTTTTTAATATAGGATAAGATTAGATACAAAATCATTGATGCTTATTAGGAAAATATAAATACAACATAAATATGAAAACGAAATTTTTTACAGTGTTTTAACTCACCTAAATGACATGAAATATAATGGGAGGAAGTATTAACATCAACAATCTTCAAAAATTCATTACATTATCTAACTTTATTGTCAATTTTATTGATTATTAATTTTATGGGTTATTGATTATATCTTTTAAATAATAAAAATGTTAAAACTTTGAATTTTATAAACTAATAAAATATTCTATAAAATAATTAATTAATCTGTGTGCATAAATCCTTATAAAAAATTCTATAAAATAATACATTAAAAATAATTAATGGATATACCAGTGACGCTAAGAAAAGGAACTCATTATTAACTTCAAGAAATTAAAATGATTGGTTTCATAAAAACAAATATTGAAATTAAAAGTACGGAGTAAATGAGTAATTATATTGTCGCCCCTCTTGTGGGTCCCACTTCACGTGCCATCATGCTCCCTTATTGTGTTTAAATATGCTATGTGCCACCTGTTACGAGGCCATATTGGATCGACAGGTGGCGCTAATCCCTCGAACGTTTCAACCAGGGACCAGAGTGCACAGGAACCAGGTGAATCCCCTCATTTCTCCTCTCATTCTCATGTCCCGACAAAACCTACATTTCTTTCCCAAAATGCCACTCATATTCAACAACAATTTCTTATTCGTTTTTTTTTTCCGGATTGTCCTCGTCTATTATGACAAGTGTTTTATCCTCCACACTTTAATTATCAATAAAATCATTTCACTTAAAACTTATTTTCTAATTTTTAATCGATTTTTTTATTTGTTTATGCAAACTGTCATGTACAATTATACAACTTTTGACTTTTTATAATTGTTAAGGAAAATGTAAAATTTTGATTAAAATTTTTATATTGACGTTTAAAATGAATGATGAAAAATATATTAATTTGAAATAATTAAAAGAGTTTTGATTAAAATAATAAAATATTAAAAAGATAATTTAGATAAATATGATCAAAATGATGTTACAAATGGATAGGACACTAAAGAAACAAGAAAACAGAGAGTAACTGAAACAAAATTCCTAGTGGGATCCATGTACTAGACCAATTATATATAGCCACGTTACGTTATACGGAGTATTATTTTGGTTCAATTTCTTAGATAATCATGTAAAATTACACGATATTATAGATAGATAAATTAATTAAAGCATACAGATACGCCAAAATAAGGGGCGATTTTGTCATTTCAAGGTACGAAGTTGCAGAAAAAGGATACCAACAAAAGAAAGAAAAGCGTAAATTTTTTGACAGTTTGGAGAGAGAAACTCAAATCTTATCCACGGAAAACTCTCGGATGAACTCGTTCCTGTTAATGCATCATTCATTTCTATTATATATATTAAAAAATTAACTAAGTACCTTGTTTTTTTGTTTTTTTATAAATAAAAATTAATACCCAGTTTGAAAAGTGGAACCCCTAGTCTAAAAGCCGATCCCGAAACTCCCCTATAAAGCCAGATCGAAACTTTCCTTCGAGGTATACACACAACAGGGAAATATATTATAGAGAGAAAAAATAAACACCATTTCTAGATAGAGAAACTAATACTACAGAAGACTCAGTGTCATTCATGGCGGCTTCGAAGAGCTACTTCGCCAGAAATAACTACCGATTCCTTCCTACCGACCGTCCGGCGCCGATCTCGTCGGACTCTTTGTACGAGCTCGACGAATCGGACGTTTGGAATTCAGGCCGGTCGGCGTCGCCGGAGTTCAGAAGAACGGTGGTGAGTTCACGGAAGAAGTCATCGGCGGCGAAGCGAGTGGATGTGGTCGGCGCCGGAGGAACGGCGTCTTCGGTGCCAGTGAACGTGCCGGACTGGTCGAAGATATTGAAGGGGGAATACGGAGGAAATCGGAGGAGAGAGTGTGAGGACGACGATTTTGAGGAGGAAGACGGCGAGGAACGTATTCCGCCTCACGAGTTTTTGGCGAGGCAGTTGGCGAGGACGAGAGTTGCATCGTATTCCGTGCATGAAGGGATTGGGAGGACTTTGAAAGGGAGGGATCTTAGTAGGGTTAGAAATGCAATTTGGAAGAAAACAGGGTTCGAAGATTAATTAATAACGGAAAAGAAATTAATTGTTGCCGAGAAAATGAGGTTAAAAAAAAATTCCATATACATTTTGTTGCTGAAGACTAGAGTAACTCGATTTTTTACTTCTTTCTTTTGTTTTTTCTTTTCGGAGGCTTTTTGAATATTATTAGCGCATGTAATTCGAACAATTGAGGGGAAATGAGAAATATTTTATTTTTATGTTAATCTTATATTCTTAGTTCTTAGCTCTTATACACACACACACACACACATATATATATATATATGTCGAAATATGTCTGTTGACTGTTTTATGCATATTCTTACAATAGATCTTTTAGCATATTATATAAATGGAGTTATCAGTTGATCGAGCGAGCCTAATTTGAACTTACAGTTCCCCTGATCTGTGCATTGACAAAATTAGACATAATAATCTCATAATTGTTGGCAAAGTTTAATGTCACCTAGTTTTGTTTGGGAAGCGTAGAATGACACTTACAAATTATTTATTAAAAAATAACAAATAAAACTTGATTTCACTAGCTTAATGAGAGTAAAACAACAAATAAAACTTGAATTCACTTCACTAGTTTAGACTGGATGAGCCTCCTCATCGAGATGAAGTGATGTTAGTCGATTATTTAATAAATAATTTGTAAATACCAATGTTTAGAGTGAGAGTGGTATAGTGATAGTTAATCGTTTTTTTAGTAAATAATTTGTAAATATTAATGTTTAGTAGGTAATTATTTTGTAAGTAAAATTGTAAATTTTTAAAATGACAATTTATTTCCTCTTACTTAAATTTTTTATAATAATTTTTTTTAATTTATTAATTTAACGAGAGTATTTATTAAGTTTTACCGTAACAAACCTGAGTAATATTTGACAAATAATTTAATTACTTCGTAGGTAGAATGATAGGACAAATTTTGAAACGTTAAAGATGAAGTTTGAGTATAAAAGAATATGCCTGATGGCCAATGCCAAGTAGATGTGCTTTCAACATTCCAAAGCTTTTGAAGTAGAAGTTGCACAAGAATCTAAGGGCATATATTGGCTTTGAATGAAGAAAGAATTGGGACAATTTTGGCTGCTTTTGACTCGTACGTTTCTAGCAATGTATACTGAAGCAAATTTGACCTTTTACATAAGCAATTTAGTTGCATCTTCTCGTTTATACAACGTTGTGTACGCATGTAGCTTGAACAACATATGGCAAACGTAATCGGGAATTCGGGATATACTTTTTTTAAAACTTATCCAAGGACTTATTGTAATATTTATCAATTGTCTATTGAAAAAAATGACCAGCGCTAATTATTTTCTCAGTTCTAATTTATTTGTAACATTTTTTTAAACGTGTGCACGGCACAAATTTTAACGTAATATAAAAATATAACGAAATCAAATAGCTTTTAATAATTTTTCAAATTTTGTATATGAATATTTTAAAAAATATTATAGTTATATATGATTTGCATTATCTAAAAATAAATCGCAAATAGAGATAGAACGAGAGAAGTAATTCGTATCAAGATACGTTGTTATCCATTCTGTTTTATTGCATTGTTTCTATTTTATTATTCATCGTGTCTTATCCTATTTTGCTACATTCTTTTAGTTTTTTATTTGTCTTTCCTCGGCTAAAGAGACCCCATTGAGTAGCATAGTTGGGGCATAAGACACGTAACCTCAAATTTTGTCCCATTAGTAAGAATAATAATAACGTGATTTTCAGGTCTAACTTTAACCTGCAATTTTATATTTTTTTTCGAGTAATATAATTTTCTTCCCCTAAATTGTTTATAGTACTATGCGTAATACAGATTTGAAAACATATTTAATAATTTTATAAATATCCATGATAAATTATCATTATCTTTTTTAATAAATTCACATGTGATTGTGTTAGTTATTTTTTTTTTCGGCTTATGTTAGTTATTGCCTTGACTGCAACTAATAATGAAATGTCTAAATAATTCTATCATATTTTCTTTTACTAATTTTATATGATTATAAGCTTTTATTTTGATGTTAATATAGTTAGACTACTAATGTCGAGAAGTTAGCATGACTATGTTTTTAACATAGATTAAAGAAGTATCCGCAACTTTGAGCCGTGTTAAATTGATCCACAAATATCATACGAATTACTATATTTTTGTTATACCACAAAAATATATTATACTTTAGGTAACTAATATTCGGTCTTCCACTTCTCTTGTTTCTTTTATTTTTTACTCTTTTGAAAAAAAAAATTAGTACAAAAAATACTTATTTTTGACAAAATATTTTATCGAAAACAGACCTATTTCGTCATAAATAAGTTTGTCGAGAAATAATTATACCACGTTTTTTCTCAAGATTTTTTTACAAAAAAAATATTTTCCCTTTTCTCCGTCCGAATATTCATTTTTGATCAAAAATAACTTATTTTTCTGCGTATTTTTTAACTTATTTTCTTTTGTATTGAGTTGTAGGTTTTGGTAAAGAGTGGTTATTAATCTAATGAATAAAAACAGGAAACCGAGACAGATTAAAGATGCTTACCTTCCGTGACCGAACTAATATAAGTATACAACCATAACAAAATTATAAGTGCAAATTAATCACCATTCCTAATAGTGTGGAGAAAGTAGATGTCTATGAGTGACTCTCATTATGATTATGATTTGGTAGAGTGGTAGGATGGTTTATCTAACCAAACAATTATGTCTCATCTGTCACAATCTTAGTCACTTCAAATAATTATATTTATTTTTAAATATTTGTAAAGAAATCTTTTTAATTTTTATATGTGTGTTCTCAAAAATATAAGCAAATTTAGATGTATGAGGATTTTTTAAGGAAAAATATGTGAGAATTAAATTCGAGATTTTCTGTATTAAAAAAATTTAAATGATAATGAGAATATTATTGTATCACTAATTGATCTAAGTATTAGACATGTTACACTGAAATTTTAAACTAGTTATCGTGTCTGTATCTATTTATATATGGAGAGTAGGAGAGAGAAAGCTAGAGAGACACCGGAATGTCCATATATACCTTAATTCCTTCTTCAAATTATTGGTTTAACTTGTTTCTTTTAGAGATTATAATGGATGGAAAGAGATGCTTACGTTTTGCACAAGTTTTATATACTACAAGTCTTGCGTTTTTGTTTTTTCTCAATCTGAAGAAAAAGACTATCTACAAAATGTAAAGTTAGCTAACGTTTTTTGGTATTTATGTTTATTATTATAAAGAAAAATTGTAACAGATGAAAAGATTTACCAATTTAATTTTTTTTTTGGCCTTTTCTATGAATAATGAAAACTCATACGATCACCACTATAAGGATGTATATTGGAATACATACATATATATATATATATATATATATAACCGTACATGGTGTTTCACAAACTATCAAATTGAGTAGGTGATGAAGTTATCATAATTATAACTTAATTAATGAATCATCAGTGTATCTCATATACTTTTAAAAGTAACTTTGCTACAATTTTTACTTATTATAAATAATGATCTGATATTCGTCCACAGGTAGAAAAATAGAGCTTGGGTTGCTGTAAACTTGTGAAGAATAAAAGCTATACCAATGATAACAATAAACTTGTTCATTCATCTTCATTGAATTAAATCAAATAATTATAAGAACTTTTATTTTAATAATCGGATTTCGGTACACACTCAGAACAGAAATTTTCACATTTTTCCCACTATTTATGCAATTATCTTTCAATTCTCACATGAGAATAGGACACAATCGTTGTACATGAAAAAATGATTAATAAAATAATTTTAAAAAAATTGACATATCCGTATCGATTCATAAATGCTAATATGAGATTTCATATAAAAATATCAATTCCTAAATAAAGTTAATTTAAAATATAGTAGAATTACTATAGTAGCTGACTAGATCTTTGTCAAGCTAACAATAATAGTCAAATGATACGCCGTCAATAAAAATATTATTGGTTCAGTTATATAACAAGAGAAACATTTGAATTTTGACGAATTTTAATTAAAAATTATATGTAAAAATAATAAGTTTTTTTCATTAAATTTGTTATAGATATTCAATTAAAGATCATTTAAGAAAATTATAATGATAATTTTGAAAAATATGATATCATAATAAATAAATAAAAATACAAATATTGCTCTTTTTTTTAAATAAAATTTATTGTTAAATGTTATTTTTTTTAGAATAGAAGAGTACGTAATATCGAAAAGTGTTGAAGTTACTAGTTTTATCTCGTTGCAGAGTCTTACGAATTGCATCAAGTATAATTTTATACTAAATCTTGGATTTTTTTTTTTTTTGGATAAAAGTTAAAAGTCGAAATAAGACTGTCTTTTGTTGCAATGGATAAAATAAAAAAAACTTATTTTACAGGTTGTAACTGTAAAAACGTGGCCAGTAGTATTTCCTTTGTATTTTATAAGGTTGATTCCCATTATTGCACGCTATAATACAAAATAATAATAATCACATGAACCCAATAATGGTAAAACAAGAGGAGCCCTATCCAATTCGTAATAACAACACAAAGGACTAGGTGAAGTCCAATTATATATGGTAGCGTCTATCTGACTATCTCTGTCCTTATCCCTGACTAATTAAGGTCTATCCCCTATCCTGGACCAATATCAAATGGGAATGATATTTTCAACGTTAAGAATATATATATACTTATATATGTAATTGAAAAAGAAAAATAAATTACATTTTATTTTTATGATCTTATTATCTCGTGTTATGTTTCGATTTTTAAAATATTTTTTTAAAAAAATTAATCATACAGATTGAAAGATATCTGAAAGTGCATAATAATATTGCATGAAATTTTTTAAAAACTCGTGTATTTGGTTGGATATGATAATAACTAAATATCACTTATAATTTGAAAAATTACTAATATTGTTATTTTTAGATTGAAATTTTACTCAAACCCTTTTAATGCGGAGATTTAAAATTATTTGTATGTTGTATAAATATAGAGTAGATTCATGCTCGCAAATAAAATCGAAACAATAATCATAACGTAACAAAAGATGACAAAAACAAAAAAGAAACCGACACAATTGTCTATATACCAAAAATCAACTATACATTATTATTATTATTATTGTGATTTTATTAGTAGATTAATACTAGAGTCTCCATTGAGTGGTTCATCTTTATGGACCTACTTATAATAAAGCCGATGGTCATATCAATTTTTACTTTTATAAGAAAGTGACTACGTAATGTTTGTGTGCGTGGACAAATGAATGTTGTCATTATTCTATTCTATTCTCATTTCTCAAATCAAGCAAGTTTCTATGAACACACAATTTACTCAATTCTAATGACGTTGAAAGTTGTAGTAACGGGGTCTCACGAGAAAAGCTAAGAGATGAGAAGATGACTTTGTAACTATGGATACCCCAATTTGCGTTTACCGTGGGCCCAACGACGAGGAAGGAAGTTTGTGGACCCTTAAGTCCCTATCTTTTATTTATGTTGAGTGTGAAGTTATAGTATTGAGACATAAATTAATAAACGTCTTTTTTTTTTAAAAAAAACGACATATAAGGGTGAATGGAGGAAATACATATTATAATAAAAATTGTAAGAAAAAATCTTTATTATTAAATTTATTTTGAGATTCATCACATTCGAATCTCAAGATAAATTTAATGATTAATGTTATAATATGTGTTGCAATAACAACCAATCTTAATTAAAATATGTAAAACCGTATAGTTTAAAAAATATAAAATTGACTATTTGACGAGATAGTTTCGTCTACCTTCCCATATATTATACTTTAAATTATGCATCATAAGACAATTGTTGTAGTCTATGAGTAAATATCTAAATTGTAGTCTCTCCCATACTTAAAAAAAAAGTACTTCTACATTCTTTTATAAAAAAAAAAAAAAAAAAGTAGTTATATTTCAAAATAAGATTCGTATTTTTTTTATAATTGTAACCCTATATTTTTTTAAATTTACAATTACAATCTTTTTTTCCTTATTATCAATTGAACATTTATAACTAATTTCATGGAGAAAACTTATTATTTAAACATGTAATTTTCTATCAAACATGAAATATATCTAAATATCAAATTAAACCCATATATATATACACACACACACATTTGTTAAACAGCAGGAGTACAAAACTATAATATAAGAAATAATCAGTGAAAAGAAGAATAGAGACTTCGTATTTATATATAATTTGACACACTTTATGGAATGTATGAAATGCAATACAAGAAACTCCATTTCGGATACTGTATATTCCCTCAATTCTATAGAAATAGCAACATTTAAAAATAAATTTTGTTAAAAAAAACAAAATTTAGATAATTTTTTCAGTATAATCTCATATTTTTCAAACTTTGCCATTACAATCTTCTTATATGACATTCATAACAAATTTAATGTGAAAAATTTGTTATTTCTATATATAATTTTTAGACAAATATAAAAAATTAAAAGTTATCAAAAGTTCAAAGTTTTTGTGTAATGGTGGGAGTATATTGATAGATGCCATGTTTAATGGCAAGCACACCTTACAAGCCAGCGAATTGAGCCAAAACAGCTATGTTGTTAGATACGAGCTGAACTTAAAATACCCAATCTTTAGACTGATTAACATTGAAAGTTAAAAGCCTAATATACAAATGATCTTGGAGGGCCAAGTACTTTGCTAGTCCACTTCAAGTTATAAAAACGCCATACTAAGATGGGCAAATGCTGGACCGGTAAAGCAAACTGTCCAAAATTATATGAAAGTTCAGCCCAAATTATTTTTCTTCCCGAGAAGTGACATTCGCAGCAAATTGACAGAAATAGCCCTTCTACTGCTACGTTCAATTAAGACATACTTACAGCTTATCTCGATTTTACCAAAATTAGGACAATACTCAACCACCACTTTCATAATTGCGCCAAAATCAAACTTTACTCACCCAAATCAAATTTTTTGCACAGTTCTTCACCCTTAAATCTCTGCTTCTTCTAGGCTCAAATAATCATCAGACTATCTTCACAATTTCACCATTCAAATTGATATTACTATTTCCCCAAATATACAGTTCCGAGAGAAACTATAATAAACATTAATCCTGCAATTATTTTGCTCCCTGAGTTCTCTATTGTCAATAATCTTCTCCGACGACATTGAAGACCAAATTACTGGATCAATCAAAACACTACTCTCACTTCTCGCATTTAGGTTACTATTTTGCATGTACTACAATTTTTCCCAAAAGACCATCACCAAAAACATAATT
Source organism: Centella asiatica (assembly GCA_014636745.2). Taxonomy (NCBI): domain Eukaryota; kingdom Viridiplantae; phylum Streptophyta; class Magnoliopsida; order Apiales; family Apiaceae; genus Centella; species Centella asiatica. The sequence goes on from CM025787.1 coordinate 31,669,297, forward strand.
TGAACAAGAAGAAGATTTAGAAGCAACTGTTCAGGTATACAAATACATATTGATGCGTCTACTCAGTAGAAAATTATCATACTAAACAACTTCATGTTATATACTACTTTCTTTGTTACTATCTAACAAATTCATTGTTTATTTTTTGGGCTTTTTTCGATTATGACATTAATCATACACACACACGTATATATCATAATTGGTTATCCTCACAATTTGCATAACATAATTCAAATTATGTTTTCCTCTTATTCATGCATTTTCTACACATTTGAAAATATTGAAACACATAGTATTCCATTATTTTACCAGGTGAAGAGCAACGTTCTGATGTCACACAACCTCAATATAGGTCCAACCTGACAGGATTAATGAAAAAAGTTATCACATCCACTGAAACACAAAAGCACATGTTAAAGAAAACACCATTTGCTCATCTTCTTGACATACTCATTAATTAAAAAATTCAAAAAAAGTGGACTAGAAGGGGAGACCAAGATCAGGAAGTTATAATTCGGTTGTTCAACAAAACGACAAACACTCACATAGGCACAAAATAATTGCACCTAACTGCCAATAACATAAAAATTGTGTTTGGAACAATTGATGGAGAAATAGAAATAAACATTGAGAAAAGAATGCCAAAAGTCAACCTCTTTCATCCAAAGAAGATTTCCACAAAAACTGCTCAGAAAAAAAATAATATTTGAAGCTCTTAAAATAGCAGTGAAGGGAAAACAAATTGAAGATGCTGAGGATGTAGTGTGTCTCACTGCACTACTCACACTAGTATCACTATTTGTACCCAACAACCAAGAAACATTCGGATATATGTCAGTTATATTGAAGATCTCAAGATGATAAGAAGATACAATGTGTCAAACCATTTCTTCACCACCTTGATGACCTCATTGAAGAATTCTGATAATCCAAGAGTGGTCATACGATGCACAATGGTCTTACCAGTAAGTTCTTAATTCCATACATTTTATATCAAAATACATTTTAAATTTAACTAATTCCTTGTGATAACTTTTTAAATTCTCTTTTATGCAAGTATTGGATATGTGAGCATGTTGACATAATCAAAATGGCAAACATGCACACTTTCCCAAGATTCATTAGTGGAACCTCCTTGATTTTGGAAAGAAATTCGACCCCTCTACAATTGCAGCCATAAAAAAAAAAGCAAGGTAAGACGCTTATCAAAATTCAATACACTCACTGTTTCATACTATATACCTTCAAATTAAATAATGTTAATGTTCCATATTATTAATTAAACTTTTTTAAACAAATATAACTCTACATATTACTTTACAGGTGAGATCTGCCAACCTCACAGAAACATTAGAAAAAACAACACACTTGCAGCCTACTCAAGTAAGTCAAAGTGACAATGAAGTTGAAGATGAAGAAGCCATTGACACTTATACAAACCATGAAACTGAAAAGCAAGTAGATATTACCAGTGAAAACCAAGAAAATCAAAATGAATCTGAAGATGAAGATGAATATGAAAATCAATCACTCAAAGAGTTTCTGGAGAAGGTAATCTTCAAAACGTTAACTGTCATTTGGCAACTACATTTCATCATACTTTATTAATTACAAACCTATTTTAATTACTTCCAATAATACAAATGTTTCATTTTCCGAAAAGGTATTGCATGAAAATTTCAAAGAACATAAACAAAGAAGGAACAAAAAGAAAACATTGAAGAAGAACTCAGTCGAAGTAATAAGACAATTTCTCTTGAAGACATTCAGTTGGAAGACCCACCTCAATATCACCACAATCAATATCACAGCCCACTCCATACCCAAGACAACAATTCACCAATAGAATAAATATAAGAGGTTGAAGACACACCTGAAGATGACAACAATGAATATGACAGGCCACTCCATATCCAACACAACTATTCACCAATAAAAGAAAGTGATGAAGACATGCCTCGCTTCAGTTTGCTTCACACACCAGATAAGATCTCCACTCCAGAATCTACTACTCATGATAGTAACAAACAAGATGAGCTCAGTGCACGAACACTAGAAAATGTTGAGATCCATTGTCGAGCAGCCGAAGCCGAAGCAAAAGTGAAACACTTCCAAAGAGATCTGCAAGAAGCAAAAGAAAGAGAAAACATGTTACAGACATAACTGCAAGAACTAAAGAACTCAACACAGCTTCAAAAGGAGGATGCTGAAGCAAAAGTTCAATCATTGGAGAAAAAGCTTGAGGATGCTAAAGAAACAGAGAAGATTCTAAACCTACAACTTCAAGATGTAAAGAAGGCAAACCAAGTTCAGAAGTTTCTACAAGTACAAGAAGCAGAATACAAAGACAAAATCAACTGCTTGGAAAAGCTTGTAGAAGAATCAAAAGAAAGAGGAAAACTCCTTCATCGAGAAATTCAAGAACTGAAGAATTCAAGGGACCTCCACAACTTAATTGAAGAAAAGGATAAAGAAATAAGGATATCCAAATAAACAGAGAAAGTACTGCAAAATAGAATTGAAGAATTGGAGAACCTGATTGCAACAATTGAAGAATTTTTCTCAGAGAAAACTGAGCAAAACCCTCATGTGGAACCAAACTCAATGATCAGAACATTAAAAAGAGAGAAAGGACTCTAAAAAAGATGGAGGACTTCACGGATCCAGGTTACAAGAAGAAAAGGAAAGCAAATGCGGAAGAAGAGCCAAAACCAAAAAAAGGTACAGAAAAATGTGAAGAAGGAACAGAGCTTCACCAAGCAAAAGCTTCAAAAAAAAAACTGCCAAAAAAGTTCCTCCTGAAGAAAAGAGACCAACTTCATACTTTTTGGAAAAGAACATCTACAACAAATACATGAAGATCACAAAAAACAAGTCAAGAGAAAACTTGGAGCAAGTCCTTAACTTTGAATCCCAAAATTACTGCACCACATGTTACATTATTTACTTCTTAACAAATTCTCTATTACAGTATGTTACTGTTTCTTTCAAATTGTATGATTAACTAAGGTAACTATTTCATACAGCAATATTGTGTGGAGATATCCTAATCTGGATATTGCAATCCGTAAGAATGATCTGGTACAAATCATCATGGGGAAGCAACTATCAAACAATGTATGTACTTTAGCCAAAAGCTTTTTGGCTTTCCATTATACAACAAAAACTCAATATACATGTTTACTAATACTTTATTAACAGCTAATCAACGTATATGCACATCATCTGAACCCTCATTGCACTATGCCATCAACTGACGGATTCAACAGACGAGCTGTCATCATCCACTCACTGTGTTGGGTAATAATAAATATAATTCATAATCACAAAATAATTATTAATTTACTAACTTATTAACTTTTGCAACAATTGTAGACATATATATGTTTGCTGTCAAACTTGGTTTATAGGTCATATGCAGTGGATAGAGTAATTGAACAATATCAGAAGGATATGCCAGAACTCATCATTTTTCCAATGAACTCAAACACAAACGCTGATTCCAAGTCATTCCATTTGTCTCTCCTTGTTCTGGATAACCGCAACACTGTCTGGAAATACTACAACTCAATGAAACCAACAAATGAGACTGAAGATCTTTTTTTCAAAGATGCCTTGAAGAAAGTAAGTAATTTATACTTCAGATTATATATATAAAAAATCACCTTGTAACTAACTCTTTGATACCATGACAGAAAACTTATGTTGAAGACAAGATGAAGAACAACATTCTGCAATCTCCATTATCAAAGGGAATACAGTATGACGACAATGAGTTCATTTTCAACATCGAATATATCAACAAATGCCCGCAGCAAGATGCATTCAGTCATGATTGTGCAATACACGTTTGTCATATAATGGAGAAACTGTCCAAGAACGAGGAAATTGAAGAAAATGGAATAGAAGTTAAACGCTTCAAGGCAAAGCTTATCAAACTTTTCCTAGAGAACTATACCAAAGAGGATTAGTTCAAAATTTCAGAAACAACTGTGTCCCTAGACTACTATTAGTTTCAGTTTTACTATTAGTTTTTGTAATAATGACCATGAATCTCTCATCCAACAAATACTTTGATGTTTAAAACTTGCTACATTAGTTGTAATTTTGATATCAATAACATCCTGAAGTTTCTTTGCATTCCTTTTTCAATATTACTGCTCTCAATTATTTATATACTTATCTGTTCTTGCTCCAAGTAAATTTTTTTTTTTGATAAAAGCTACAAGTAAAGCTTGAAAACAATCTGCTTTCAACTATTTATGTAGTCATTTGTTGTTGCTCAAGGTAAAGCCTTTTCTTTTTTATATAAAGGCTGAAAGTAAAGTTTGAAAACTATTGTTTTCAAGGGTATAGTACTATATCCAGACAAACCATTTAATTTTTTTCCCCAATAAATAGTAACATTATGAACTATATACCACAATAAAGAGTAACATTTCAATAAAAAAAAATCTTATTATTCTTTTTCAACACACAAACAAGCAAACAAGCACTAACCACAAACTCATCACATTATTGCATAACTTATAACTCGTTACTCATTAATATATACATGTCTAACAGAACATCACATAGAAATAGTAACACTACATACAACCTAACAACAGAAATAGTAACATTACTAATAACTGAAAAAATAACATTATCCATTTCAACAACTGAGTTAAACCATTAAATTAATAAATGAACGAGCAAAAACCACAACACAGTCACATAAACATATAATCAATTCAAATTAATCATTAGCTATTAATACAATTCTAGAAAAATAGTAACACTTATAATAAGCACATGAAATTTAACTGGTCAATGTTTCTAAGATTTTATTAAAACAATAATAAAACTTCCAAAATTCATTAAGTACAAACTTTATTAACAAAAACATAAACCACTATGGCAATGCTGCCTTACAAGTCTTTTTGTTATGATTTCCATACTTTGAACATCTACTACAACGAATACTAGCTACTTGCTCTCCTCTTGATCTAATCCTCTTTTTCTGAGGTCTCTCAGGCTGCCTCTTTACAATAGGTGACAAAATCAAATCATTCTCAACAGTTGATATATTCGGCATATCAATAGTAACAATAGGATGAATACTCCTTTATATACCTTTATGTAAGTACTTTTGTAGAAATATGGATCCACAAAATCTTCGAATCAAATAGCACTCACAGGATGAGCACATGGGAATGAATGAAGCTGCCATTCACAACAATCAAATCGAGGCTTACCAATATCTACCTTAACAGAAGGATTTGACAATAACCCAAAAATCAAATATGAACACCTCCAAACAGACCATATTTTGCCCTCTAAAACAAGTCTTTTTAATCTCTTCTCCATTTTTGGACATAAGCAAGATTTCACTTCACACCATTCAAGCGACGCTCTGAAAACTAACTCATCAAATTGTTTCTAATCAAATCCAACATATTCGTTATAGGAAGCGTACTTGCATCTCTAATCCAATTGTTAAAAACGATTCAGCCGCATTTGAGTATAACTCCCCATATCGACAACCTTTCCCATAAGCATTCGTCCATTTCTCCAAAGGTAAATCATTAACAAACCTTTCAACAATGACACTTCCTTTCTCTCTCAAATCAGTGATACGTTTCTGGAAACAAACTTCAGTAGGTGCAGAAGCACATTTAACCAATAAACACAAAAAATGCTCTCTCACAGGTCCATAATATCTACTACCACTCAATTTATCTCTCAAATTATTTTTCAAATGTTGCAAGCAATAGTAATTAAACGAATCCACAAAAACTCTAGGCAAAGCCTTTAATAAACCGGCATTTGAATCAGAAATGAACACAATAACACAGTCATTGTCAAGTACATTTTTCAATTGACATAAAAACTAATACCCGTTCTCAAAATTTTCAGAACCAACAACTGAATAAGCGATCGGAAATAAACCTGCAAAAACATAAAACACATCAAACTCACAAGTACAACACTTATACAATAAAATAACACTTTAATATATCAAACAAAAAGTATAGAATACCTTGATTTCCATCCTTAGCTGTAGCAGACAATATGATCCCTTTATAAAATCCTTTCGAAAAAGTACCATCCAAGAGAAGCATTGGCCTGCACTGACAAAAACCAACAATAGACGCATGGAATGACATAAATATACGACGAAATCTCTTTGTTTCTTCATCAACGTCTAACTTTATATGGCTGCCTGGATTTGCTTGTAATGCAGCTTGAGCATACCAAGTTAAACGCCTATAAGACTCAGCATCACTACCAAATGCTATTATACCTCTAGCCTTCTCCAATCCAACCCATGCCTTCTTATATGAAATATGCAAACCGTAACTTGCTCAAAATAATCCTTCAACTGAACAGCATTCAAACTAGGTTTTGATTTCAATTGTTCAATGGCCAATTCACCAATAAAACTGCAACTAAGTCTCTTCGAATTACCATTTGGTAACAAAACTCCACAACTACGTTCTTTCACAAAATTTCTAACATAGAAAAAACCATTAACCAAAGATCACAAACCCAAAATACACCCATTTCTGTACTTAGCACAGATAGCAAGCACACTAACTTCTGTATTCCTCCGATACACAAACTCATATCCCATATCCATCGAAAACAAACAAAGAGCACTTCGAAATTCTGTTACACCACCGTCAAAGCATTGACCAACATCTCTAATCAAATCAGACCATCCAGACGAAAGTAATACTCTACTAAAACTGACAATAGAACAATTACCTACACATCATTTTCAACAGAAACATCAGCACCATTCAATCCTACAGAGTTACTTCTTAACATCTAACAATTACTTCCAAAATAATTTGAGCTCCCTTTCAAGCTAACACTAACATCACTAGAAACCTTATCTCCCAACATATATTAAACATCAACATTGCTTTTACATGCAGCAACATCACTCACAACAACAGCACCATCAGTATGAGAATGTATAACATTCCACTGTTTAGCAAAAATATCAATTGATTTCAAACCACTCTCATTAACCAAAAAAGACATAATTTCTAATTCATCTTGATTCCTCAATAGCACGTGACAATGTCCAAGAATCAAATATGAAATAGAAATATTTTCACGGCTTAGACAATCCCAACTCTCACAAATTTTATCAACCAAATCACAATACAAACCATCCTTACCAAATTTCATAGCCAGTCTCCATTCCAAACTTACTTAAAAGAAAATATCTATTATCATGATAAATCCAAGCAAAATTATTCCAAACACTGCAAAAGAACATACAAATAGCTATATTAAAAAACCCTTAGAGTCTACAACACACGAATATTATACTATTAATAACACAAAAATACTAACAATAACACTCAAACAACAGTAACATACTGAATGCAGTTCAATGCAACAAATACACTTCAATCCAACATATACATAGAGTTCAATGCAACAAACATCGAATTACTTATTTAATCAAAAAATAAATCACAAATCACGATCTATTTGAACAATATTATAGTATTAATAATACAAAAATACTAACAATAACACCCAACTACAGTAAACATATAACTCACTATAAATAGTAACACACTCAATTAACACCACAAATATCGAATCCATTTCAACCCAACAAATACAGTTCAATACAACATCTACATACAACTCAATGCAACAAACATCGAAAAACTTATAAAACCAAAGAAAAAAAAAATCTCAAATCAGAAACTATTTGAATCAAAATCAAACTAAATTCACATAATATAACATCGATCTAACATAAAAAAAAACTGAAATTCAATGAATGAACTTCACATTAGATGAAATGACATTCGAAGAACTCACCAAATCAACGAAGAAAACCAGCAAAGCAAGATGAACTTCAATTACAACGAACAAATCAAAAACTTCTGATCGATTACAAGTCACCAAATCCTTCTCCAATCAATTTTTTAAAGCTCGATCAATCTTTCATCAACGTCGACAATGAAGTACAGAGCACAGTTCAATCTCTGATCAACATATTCGGCAACGACGACGAGAATAAAAACTACCAAAATTGTCATACAAAAATATAAGGGCATATTCGGTATTTCAATTAAAAAAGCACTTATAGGGAAAAATTGAAAAGACGCAGCATTGCAAGGTAAATAAGTTTAGTTTCATGGACCGACCCGCCATTTTCTGTATTAAGATAGGTTCACAACAGTAACATAAAATTATCTGGCAGTCCGGTATTTCGAAAAATATTATTATATAATTTGAGTATGTTTAAATTATTCTCGTATAGTTTATGTTATTATATTATTATTTACGTTGTAATTTTGTTAAATATATAATAATATTACACATGTTAACAAAAATTTAATGAAAAAAATTGAAAAGTAAATGAGAATATTTTTCACCAAATTATACTGACCGAAAAAAACTTAAATAGTAATGATTATAAGATCTATTTTTTTGTTACTTTTTTTATCTAAAAAATATTATTTAAGTGTTGATTTTTTATTTTTTATATTACTAACTTCTTATATAAAGTTAATAATCGTAAAAATTAACTCTATATTTTGCAATTTGGATTGTAGTTAATTATTTTATATTTTGTATTTTTAAAAGAAAAATCAATTATACTTATTAAAATATAAAATAAAGGAGTGTGCAAATTTTTATGATGTGTCGTGGTTCTTGCATCATGCAAGTTTAAAAAAAAAGGATTAAATTGAGGAAATCAAGAGTTCAAAGACTACATTGAAAATTGAATAAAAAACAGAGGACTGGCGTGAAATTTTGTCAACCAAAAACCCCAAATATACAGAGAGGCTTCTCACTACACTCCACAACACCTCTTTTTAATTCTCTCACCTCCCTCTTCACTTCTCCCCAGAAAAATTATTAATACCACTTACTTTAGATCCACCCCACCGGAAAAACGACTTTCGCCGGCCGATTGGTCGCCGGCAAAATTATTACCAGTCTCTACACATATATCTAGATAAATTGCTAGAGAAAGAAGAGAGAGAGAGCTAAAAGATGTATAAAAACCAGCTTCAGGAGCTGGCGCAGAGGAGTTGCTTCAATCTTCCTTCTTACACCTCCATTAGAGAAGGTCCTGACCACGCGCCAAGGTTCAAGGCCATCGTTAACTTCAACGGAGAGACCTTCGACAGCCCTAACTACTGCTCCACTCTCCGGCAGGCCGAGCACGCCGCCGCCGAGGTTGCTCTCAACTCACTCTCGAAGCGTGGCCCTTCCCACTCTCTCGCCGCCAAGATCCTCGTAAGTATCTTAGGGTTTCGTTTCTCTCTCCGTTTTCTTTTCTGTGATCTTTGCTAATTTGCGCCGCGTGAGTCCACCCTGGTTTGGAGCTTGAAATGACTATAGTACCCCTGCTCTATGTATTTGTGTTCTTTAAAGTTGGTTTGGGGGTTTTGTGTTATTAATGTCTTCGATAACGGGTATTTCAGTCATTATCATTATTAAAAAAAATTAATGATTCAATTTGATGATTGTAGCAGATATTCAAAAATAAATGATTTGGACCAATTCAATCGGTGGTAGTTGAAATACGAAGCTACCTATTATAAATTTAAAAAAAATTGCAATAAAATTTAGATTTAGGTGAGAGCATTTAATGTACTATTTGAAGTAAAAAACAAAATGATACATGTCAATTTATGTTAATATATGGTGTTTTGTCTTAATTAATTAAGTTATGAAACATATTTTTCTCGTTTGACGTGTTTTTGTCTGTTGAATATGAATTGTTATTGCAATTTGCTGACTTTACTACAGTTTCTTGAATATGTTCATATGGATTGGTAGGAACTAAGAAGTCATATATTGATATTTAGACCGGCGGTACATGACTAAATAAATTGTTTTATTTATTCATTTAGTGGGAAAAATTTTAATATGCACAGGAGAAAAGTATTAGGTGCAAACTTAAAAGAGTCGTAGTCCTGTCTCCCTCTATTGAGCGAAGCTTAAATGTCTTTACAGCAGCATGCATGTGCCTGCATGCATGTGCCTGCACATTCAATGCTTAATGAAGTGTTTGGTGCAACTGATGTTGACACTTGCACTATCCTTTCCTGGTTTATGTGATCGGTATAATATGTCTCATTTTGATGATCTGAAAAAATTGTTAATGTATATATTTCACCTATTGAGTGATTAGCTAATCTTATTTGTTGTGATAATAATCTTGATTTAGGAAAGGCTTAACATTTTCGAAGTCTGGTTTGATTTCTTATAGCATTAATAATTAAGTATAGTAATTTGTAGTCAAAAAAGTAATTTATTCTTTTACTTTTTATAGATCTACTTGGTTGTGACAGTTCAGCATATAGCTAGAAAAGTTTCTATAGACCAATCAGTTCAGTCATACTTCCGATCAACCAGCTTTCAGTTTTCATCAGTAATGCAATCGACTTGAATTTATAATTTGTGTGATCTATAATTCTTATTCCCTGGTCATGTCGAACTTGGAATTTGCAAGCATGGAACATTCAAAATGCATACAGAAATATAATCCTTAAAATGTGCTAATAAGCTCCATGTTGCACTGCGTCTCATTCTTGAACTTATTTTATATGGTCATATGGGCTATGGTTTAGGCCTTTAGTGATATTATGGGATGCTCCTGCGTCAGCTGGTGATATCAATAATATATACTCCAGCAGTCAAAAATCTTGAATCCAAAACTTTGGATCTTATAATTTGGAATGGAGTACCTATTTTTTTTTTTCTTCTTCTAAGATATCGTGAGTCAGTTGTTCTATAAGTTAGACATATCACCCATGTTCCATCCTATGCCTTGTGCATTTGTGTACACAATTGTTTTCTGATCTTGACTCGTAATTACTATTATTAGGATGAGACAGGGGTTTACAAGAATCTATTACAAGAGATTGCTCAAAGAGTAGGAGCCCCATTGCCACAATATACAACTTTCAGGTCAGGTCTTGGACACCAACCTGTGTTTACAGGAAGTGTAGAACTGGCTGGAATTGCCTTTCATGGAGAGCCTGCCAAGAACAAAAAGCAAGCAGAGAAGAATGCAGCCTTGGCAGCTTGGTCATCTCTAAAGAAATGTGAGTCCTGCTTGTAATTTATAGCTGATATGTACTTATACGATCTAGTTGGTTTTTGCTACTTTGGATCGAACCCTATCTAGTCATTTTGTTTGATTGAAATGCATAATGAACGAATGCAATTTTTTAGTATGTCTTCATGTATTCATTTCTGAAGTTGTGCTCAATTGTCTTCTCAATTCTCATGCGTTGTGAAGCTTTGTGGCCCAAATGAGCATTTTAGTATAGTAACTGTTGTTCATTGTTTTGGGAAAACGTGAATCAAAATCAGGCTTCTGTTAACTTAGAGAGGAGCATTTTATTCCTCCTTCCCCCTTCCCCTCCCCACGGGGCACCAGTGCTCATAGTTCTTTTTAACCTTCCGTCTCTTTTAAATGGCTCGTTATGCATTTTTTACTCGTATTAAGCATGGCAAACGACAGTATTATCAGCTGTTCGTACTGCATTTTGAGATAATAGCTCGATATTTCTTGGGATGTTTTCATTCTGTAACTTCTTTCCAATATTTTACGATTTGTATCATTTTAGAAGTAGAAAAATAACACAGACACCTTGTTTTGCATAAACCTTCTGTCTTATTGCCTGTCTTATTATTTAAATTTAGTATTACTTCATCTTTGGTTTTAGATGTTAAGCTCTGAAACTGTTACTTCCATGTAATTTCTCCATTTTCTTTCTCAACAGTAGCGCAGCAGGATACAACTTTATCCTCTGAACCGGAAAACAATGATGAGCAGGAACATATCAGAATATCACGGGCCTTGCTAAATTACCGGTTGAAAGAAAAGATGGGCATGATGAACACCAGTTCTGCCCCAATACCATTTCCAATGAATTTTCCGGTTACTTACCCAAGGCCTTCGAGTCCACAACATCCCCCAGCAACCACATCAAAATTTCTTCCCTTAATCACGCAGAAGACCAATTCTCTAAATAGACCCACTGCTGCAACTGCACATGAGAACCATTCACAAAAATCATCGCGTCAAGTTCCGGAAGCCCATGTAAACCGAACTCAGAAATTCCCTGGTGCAGGAGCAGCTCCTTATGTTCCCTACCAACAGTTTAGGACACCATATCATGGTGTTGCTCAACCTGTTATAATGAGAACGGCAGTGCCCGTATATTCTGCACCACCACTTCCACCACCACTATTCCATCCTCCCCAAATGATCCAGCCACCACGTGCTGTCCGAATCGCACCACCTGTCCGTATTAGGCAGCCTGTGATGGCCTTTGCTGCTCCACCAGTTCGGAAGGAAGATCGTCAAACTGCGATGGCTCCTGTCCTGCCAAACAGTTCGAAAAATAACAAAGAGGAAACGGTTACTAAGGCTGAAACTGATCTACGTGAGTCTGAGGTAGTAAAGAACTTGGAAGAGCTTAAACTGTAAAAGTCCTCGAGGCGAGGAGTTGTGTATACCAAAAGCAATGTTAACGGCTTCATCATCTTTCCTCTGGTGTACAATATCCTATTCAATTTGCCCCATATTCTTCCGCAACTATCAAAATTTTCAAATCAAGAGTAGCTTCCTCTCTGTTACAAGCATTTAGCTTATTTTGCTGAGATTATGTAACGGTCTGTGTTTATATTGCCACACAACTACCGTTCACTAGCATATTATGGTACGACATGTCTGCTGCTATACCTGAGTTGTCACCTGAACATTTTGGGTCTGTTTTTTTGCACTTATTTTTGCAGGGACAACATTAAGGTTCTTCAATGTTCCAATGAATGAGAAAATGAGAGGAACCATATGGTAAATTGTGAAAACCTGTTCCTTGTCCTTTCAAGGTTTGAAATAGGCAGGACCTGGAGAAGGTAGGATACGAGATTATTTGCCAAGTAAATTAAAAAAAAAATTGCATGTATCAAAATTAAATTAATTTGCTATCTATACTTCGTAAATGCTACTTTTGATGTTCAAATTTAGATAATTGCTTACATCCGATACTCAGTTTGACTCATTTAATTTTAATATAGATGATGGTAAAATTGGGATAACACTTGTAGGGGAAATAAAAAAGAGTAAATAGACAGGCCTCACTTTCTTGTAGGGACTTGAACACACCATATCCAGTATTATGATGCCTGTTGTTAATCTGTGCGCTGTATGCTTAGGATAGTTTGTATCCATAAACGTATACGAAAACTATAATTATTTAGATTTTAGACACTGTAAAGAAAGAGTCCAATAAAAATATAATATTAGTCCTACAAAAATAGTTCTTCAGGAAGTGAAGGAAGAACTGAAGAATGGTTCCACATTCTGAGGACAACATAAACTCATTTCACAAATACTCTGTAAATTTATTAGTTTTCCCTTCAATATAATAATAGAGCAAAAAAGTATTGTACTCCCTCTAAATTATATGGAAAGATGGATTTATACTTTTGTTCAATGAATAAAAATTATACTTGTGTCAAAATAGATTATAAAGGTGAATTCGGAGACTGCTACAAATGTCATCAGTAATAGATAACCACTCACCCGAACACTCGTTTACATAGAATGTATAAATTTTGAATATTACAATTTAATTTCATGTTAAGTGTGAAATTTTTAATTTTTTTTGGATTATTATTCAAAAAAATATATTATTACTATACGTTGTTTCTTGACATTTCATAAACAAAAAATTAATAAGAATTAATAACATTAATCAATACGTAGAGAGTTAAACACCTATTACATTAGAGGATATGATAATTTACTAATATTTATATACGAGAAAAAGATAAATTAATATTTTTTTCATCAGTAATCATCCTCGTTATAAGACTTATCTTCTCTTCTCATCATTTCTATTAACTTAATTTCTGGTGCTACTTTTTTCCACAGTCCCATCCTATATTTTTAAAGCTAATCTTTACATTTCCGAACCAAGAAAATAGTCTGTTAGCGTTTTAGAAAGGCCTTAGAAAAAACAGGTGCGTGGTTCCAAGTCATTATGGTGTGTAAAAAGATCCAATACAGATTCAGAAAAAACCATTCTTTAAGCTCTTAGCCTAAAAAGCTTTTTAAGTCCATCAATTAGATTTGAGTTTATTGGTGTAGATATATAGTAATTGAGATGTGAGACATGTGAGTTATCTTGTGTGGGTCAGAGATGGAATAGATGAACTTAATTAGAGCAGGTATGTGCAGACCTAACTTACTGAAAAATGGAGGGAACCCACCTCTCCAAGTGCAATGCTGACAACTCCACATATTTGTAACAGAAAAGATTTATAAAGTACCACAGTATAGCCCCCTAGATTCATCACATGTGCTTTTCATATTCATATATCTAATATGTTTGTATGTGTATCTCTATATTATAAAAGATAACAGCTACAAATAACATCAATTTTTGTTCTACTTATGTAGTCAAAATTTGATATTTACCTTGTGTTTAAAGATTTAAACGTTAAGCGATTTTCTATCATTTAATTTTTCGGTCAAAACGTTAAATGACTCTCTATCATTTAATTTATTTTACTCTGTCTAACTTCAATTAGTCTCAATTAAACTCATACTTAAGCGTTGTCTTATTGTCTAAATCCGTGTAACTTTTTGTACAAGGTTGATAAAAATACAGTTCGCTCATAGTCATGAAGTGGTCCATTCGTGAAGGATTCAAGCTGACAAGCTACGTAATATAAGTTGCACGCGGGGGCTTGTTGAAAAAATTGTTGCGTCCATATATAAATGCATTGCATTAATTTCTATCTTTCTGAACTAATTTGGAAAAAAATAGTACACAATTCTACATTGTTGAGGGTTGAAAAAAGGAGTTGTAAACATTTAAATGGTTAGTCCTCTACATTTTGGTTTTACGAATAATACATATCTGTCTCATACTTCCCTAGCTTTGGTGAATTAAAAGCCAGCTGATGCCTCCTGCAACACGATCATTATGTATGTACTACTGCAGTACATATATAATATATAATTACTGGCTTCCAACTAAAATTTTGGTAGATTATCATATTCATGGCCTTATTTTCCAGGCAGTGGTATGTCTTCCAAAATGGGGGACGAATAAGCCACGACAATCTTTTTCCTGCTATTTCTCTATTTAGTCCTCACTATTTGTTCATAAATGTAAGGGGGTTTTTTTATTGTAAATAATTTCACTCTCTTTCCATGCTTATTCAGTGCACTCCTTCATAGATAATAGCATTTTTTATTATATTAATGAAGTGGCACTCGTAATTTTTCCAAATAAAATTCTAATTAAATTGACTTTAGAATTTAAGTTTTAGTTAGAGTTAGAGATGGAAGAGTAACCGTGTTCATGAAAATGAATATTCTTGTCACATCTTACAAAACAAAAGAATTTTGATGGGTGAGTTTTTCCCCAAAATACATCTTTGCATCTGAAAGGACGAAATAGAGGTGACATGTATCGGATGATATGTCTAATCTAGTTAGATATGAATAGTGAAAGAAAAAATTATAGGCAAAAATTTATTTGCAATTTTTTGTCATAAATCTAGAAACGTGTCCAATTAGAATTTAGATAATTGTGCATATAACAATTTTTTATAGATCAGCATCACAGACTTGTCAATGATTAATTAACTTTGAAGTCTCCTATTAAATTGTTATCAAATAATATATATAATACATATTTGAGCATATTTGTTAGCGCCACTCAATATATACAAAATGATTAATCTATACCTAGTACCTTAAGAAGAAGTTAACTTATCAATAATAAATTGTCTCAAAAAAAAAAGGAAAAAATTACATTAGAAAGGGTAAAAGAGATTAATTTTATGAGAAAAAGGAGAGTTAGCAGTTTTTTTTTTCTTTTTCTCTATAACGATAACACAAAATTATCAAGATAGATATAAAACATATACTTTGGATGTGTAAGTGTATCTGTGTGCACATTAAATTAGCGGAAATATGGTTCACGTGTTTATATGATTTACAGTACTTATTGACAAAATATAATGTAAAATAACTTTATAATATCTTTAGTGTAACATTAATCTTAATAAAAAAAAATTATAAAACAAAATTTGAAATTTGAACAAAAACAATCACCAATTGTAATGGTGTGAAAGACATTTTCCTTTGGAACAAGGTGAGAGAGGGATAAAAGTACTATATTTGCTTGGACAACACCCCTAACCACCAAAGACATGGCAGTGACATCTTTATCCATATGCCATTTTGAACTTTTATGGTGCAAACTACAGAGCCAGCACGCTAATTGCCAGAGGTAGAAATATATGAAACTATGAAGTGAAATTGATGTAAACACAAAGAAAAATAAGCAAGTGTTAAAATGTGTTAAACAAGCAATGGTGGGCTTTTCTCCATTTTTCTCCTTTCCTAGAGAGAGAGAGAGAGGAAATGGACAAAAGATGAGAGAGCGAGAAAGCCACAAAACAAATAGTGCCGCATGCAGTGATTCCAAAAACTTTTGCCTACTCTAACTAATCTTATATTTATGGTAATTTAATGAGATTGCAAAACTTGATGTAGGGGTGAGAAAGAAAAATGTGTCTCACAAGATAACTACCGACGAAAATAGTTATTTATTTATTTTTTTCTCTAATTTAATATCAAAGTTTGATTAATTTTTAGTAAACTAAAGGAAGACCCTTAAGTAGAAATTCATTAAATTATACATAATTAATTAAAATCGAGTTGAAATTAGATGAACTTTAAGTATTGAACTATAAAAAAAGCTTAACTTCTAAAATTTTCGCCTAATCTAAATTATTGAGAGTTTGGACATTTGCTCCATTGGTTAAAAGTTCATATTTCCCTCAAGCGATGAGGGTTCAATTTCTTCCCCTCTATTTATAATGTCATTTTTTTTATTAATATTAAAAAAATATCCCCCAATTTAATATTGATCAGATGATGAATAATATATGCTCTTTTAACGTCTGAGTCCGACTAACATTTTTTTTCCTTTTCTACGAAACGTCATATGTAAATACATATTAAATGCTACTGTGGTAGTAAATGGGCTGAGACGAGGTGGTGGGGTCCAGTTTCCACTTCAACGACACCAACTAAATCAAAGCAGCCCATGTAAGCATTCTATAGAATTACGCAACGATGTTTTGGTGGGCCCAGAGATGGCCAGAGAGGTGGGCCCACATCAAAGGTGTGGGCCTTGATTTGGACAAAAGAAAAGCGGGCCCCAAAGGGACGGAGGCTAAGGAAGCACTGGCGTTTATTCCTTCCCTATGACAAAAGCAATGGCTTAAGGCAAAAGCTAAAAGGTGAGAGAGAGATTGAAAATAAATATACAAATTAGATGGGAGAGAAAAATAAAATTAAGAAAATGAATTTTAAAAAAATAATAATTGTTGTGGGGAGAGACAAAGTGGAAGAATGTTAATCCCATATTCCCATCACCTAAAGTTGAAAGCAAATCATATAAAAAAAAGGTAATGTGCCCATTTGACTTTTTTATTGCTCAATGCTCATCATATATAATTGATTGTACTATACATAAATATGGTAAAATGTGGCTATCTAAATTTATAATATATAATATTTTTGGACAATTTTCTCAGTTGTATTTAGTTGTGTCCAACTATCTATGACAAACTTAGTTCTATTTGAAAATAGTCCACAACAGCTCGACATTAATTTATATTCTTTTTCTTTTTCTTTTGGGTTCACATGAAACTATCGTGCCAAAAGATCAAATCAGATTTGGTTTATCTTCATTCTTTCTTTATACGTATTTATGCGAGTGGAATAAAAAAAACAAAGAGTAAAATTTTCTGATCTTAATTTCCATGTATTGGACTTACTAATTCGCCTCGTACTACTGTCATAAAAAGACAAGACGGAACATGGAGTTAAATGATGTTATAAATTTAGGTTTACTTAGTTTTATTAATTGATTGAATTTAAATTAATTTTATTGTATTTGAATTTAACAAATCAGTTAAGTATTTATGTTTAAATTTAAATACAAAATTTATCGTTTGTTTGTGTGAATTAATCAATTTTATTATTTTATCAAGAGAATAAATATCTTAACTCATTCGGTTCCATTTTAATCCTTTACTAAACTCAAATAAAACTCAACTTATTAATGACTAGGCGCTAAACTAAATAAACAACCAAAATGATACAATATCTAATACTTTCAATAGATTTGAGAGGTATTAAAAGTTAAATACACACAATTTTGGAACAATAGCTTCTTAAATGGCTATCAAAGCTAAACATATATATTGAGATTTGTCAAAGCAGTATTTAAGTGTTCTACATGGATAATATTATTTCTTTTAAATATTTTTTTATACAACGTATAATTGAAATTTAAATGCATAAAATTATGAGATCATAAGTGTAATTCAAATTTTGCCTACAAAAGTTAATTCAATTGGCCCCAACTCAACACATGTTCCCATTGAGTTAAGTGTTCGAGTCTTATTAGTCGTTTTTTTTGCTAGTTAATCTGTAAATATCAATGTAAGTCCTCAAAGAAATCTGTGGCGTTGATAATCTCTCAAATTGTAAGTACTACCGTAAACTCTCAAAGAAGTTTGTGGCGTGGATAATCTATAAGTATAACTATAAGCCCCCAAAGAAGTCTGTAACATGTCCTAACATTTAAACTTTTTGTATAAAAAAAAAACAAAAACATGTAATTCAAATTTTGTAGTTATATTTGACCATGATATCTCTAAGATACTCAAAAAAATATTTAACCGTGAAAACTTTGAAATTTAGCCGTCTAGGTTGACTACTCAAGCACCAAAACGTTCTTTTACGACAATGCCTAATAAACAAGTAAACACACAAAAGAAAATGAAATTTAGTGTCTAAATTCATCTTATACAATTTGCTAGCATAACCTAGAGTTAAATTCAAATAATCATACAACCGAGTCTAATTTGAGGTAAGTAGTGAATTACTTAGATTTCACTTACAAAAATTATCAAATGTTAAATGTAAATTTAATTAGTTCGATTTAACAACAAAAACGAATTGAGCCCGAATTTTAAAATTTACAAGTATATACATAACTTATTAGGTAAAACATAATTAAACAATCCCAAATCGGATCTAAATAGTTTGATTCATTATACGGATCAAAATGAAATGAGTCTTCATAATCATCTCTTTTCAACTCACTACCAAACGATATTAAATAAAAGATTATGTCAAATCTAAGCAGTTTAAAATTTCCGACAAATAATAATGAGAGCATTAAGGGCTTTTTCATGTGAAAAAGTCAATTTATTTTACTTTCACCACTACTTGACGAAGACAATTCCCCATGGTTATGAGTTTGTGTATTTAAATTTTATTTTAATAAAATTCGAACTCGGGTATTGTTTTGATACTTAGATTCTATTCTAATTGAATTTGAGTTACTCACGAACTACTCACGAGTATTTATATTTGATAAATTTTATAAAATATAAATTATATTTATGTAAGTTTTCATACTTTATAACACATTTTATACATGTAATAATTATTTTACTTACAAATATCACGCATAAAATAATTTATACAACATTTATTATACTTAAATAAATTATCAGAACAAAATTGACCCTAAAATTTTAATACTCCGTATATGTCATAATATTTTAGTATAAAGAGAATAATCAACCTACTCATGAATATATTCAAATGAGTATTTTTATGTTCATATTTTACTCGTTGAACTTTAAATAAAGTATCAAATTTAATTTGTTTTTATATTAAAGTTGAATCAAGTCTATTAATTGTTAAATCGAATTGGAACAAATTATAAACAGTTTAAATTCTATTGTAACCCAATCTACGGCAGAGGAAAGGGTAAAAGAAAAGTCATAGTGGGAGGATGATAAAGTCCACTACGATATAAATAAACTTGTGGCACTCTCTCACCCAATATACTCATTTAATGAGAGGTTTTGTTTAACGTTATTTATTTATTTTTAATATTCTTAACACCTTATGAGTCATAATTGTCCGATGATAATTTTCAATCATATATTACTATGTTATCATGAATAATGTTATTATTCGTTGAACAAAATTATATTATAGATAACAACATAATAATATTAGATAGTAAAATAGTAATATAAACTATATGGAAAGAATTGTAACTTATACAAAAAAAATATTTTCATTTTCTATAATTTTGATCGATGCAAGAAAATTAGCCATGTGTAAATTTAAATTTTTACGGTTTGTTTATTGTATCATTTTCTCTTTCGCCTTATATTAGTAGTTTGAGAGATAATGCATGTGTAGATACATTTATTCTCTCATTATATATGGAACTCTTTAGATAAAATAATCTACATTATTGGAAAATTTAAGATGTGGCAACTAAGGAATTTATATTTTTGGAAACTACAGAAGAATGACAGTTAATTTTTGTGATATTCATTTTTGTAAATATGGTACTAGCATATCTAACCATGCCACATTTTATGTAAGGTCATTCACATTAGTATTTATTAGCAATTTTTTTATTTTATACATTAAATTATATTTTTTTATATCTTTCAGAATATATATATTTTTAAAATTATACAAGTATCCTTATTATATATATTAGAGAAATATGAATAGTAAATCATTTGATGTAAATTCACTATTCAGATCTCTTAATATATTTTTTATTTTAGAAATTATGGTGTAGAAATAATTTTTAAAATTTAAATATTTTAATCATTAAATAGAGATTACATAAATTGTAAGGATACTAACGTGACAGCTTTAGCCACAACTCTATACAGTGTATCTTAATATGTGGTCCATCATCTATTGTAGTGAAACTACGTCCATCGGATCATTACATTAATTTAATTTTTAAACAAAGTACACAATCATTGAATCATAAAGATTAAATTTATCTGGACTTATAAGATAAATAAATATATATAGACTCTGATATCCGAGTCTTCTTTTTCGTCATCGCTTGGAATGAAATATTAACTTTAAGACAAAAGGTTAAACATTTCCTTTTAGTTAATAAAAAATACACAATAATTGGAACAAACAAATCGGATTAATTAAATAACAACGTTTTAAATATATTAAATTGTGTTAAAGAGGCCCAAAGGTGTGAAGCACGTGAGGCTTCTTTTTTCGCATGCGGAAAGTAGATTAAAAAACAAAGTATAAACCTAAATAAGTTATACTTTGTGATGTTGTCAATAATTTATTATGGTTGGAGCCTTTTTCTTAGTTTATAAACCTAAATAAATTATACTTTGTGTTGATTAGTGTTTAATTTGTGTTTAATTGCAGCAAGATGTGTATTACTTTAGTAGTTCATCATGGTGGAAAATAGTAAATGATAGTGAAAACAGACCAATTTATGTGGGAGGGGATGTAGCTACATTAGATGGGTTTATTATGGACAAGGCACTCTGATATAACTATAAAGGATTTTACTACATGGCTCGTGAAGAAGTTACTGTTGTAGATCTATGTTATCTTTTTCTTGAATACACCATGAAAGTTTGGGGTTTCGTAAGAATTAGAAATGACAAAGATGTTTTGTCAATCATTGAAGTTGTCTTAACTTTTTCTTATGAGGAGATCCATTTGTATGGAGTTGGTGGATTACCCCCTCCAAACAATTCCTCCCCAAACTAAAATTGATGATGATGATGATGAATTTATAATTTATGATATGGTTAATGAAGGAATTGAAAGATCAAGAAAACATTTGAAGACATTATTCCAAAGGAACATGTAACCCTAATCCAAATACAAATTTTAATCCAGACACTAATCAAGTTGAAGATGAGAACCCCAAAACTGATAATATGGACATTGATGCGAGAACAAAAATAAGGAGCGCAGAAGGAAGGGAAAGTCAAGAAGAAATTTGATAAAGATAAAACTATGGCAAAGAGTAAAACACAAGGGAAAGAGAAAGATAAGGATGAAAACCGTTAACCATGGATGGATGAAGGATGAAGATTTAGCAGGAGAGGGTGATGATGATCCTTTCAATGAGGGAAATGGAAAGAAATCTAACCATGAACTAAAGGATATCGTTTTGGAGGAGTGGTGGTCAGATGATGAGGTACTAAGAAAGATGCTCATAGGAAAAAATTCTCAAATTCTGATGATGAATGTCAAAATAAAGAAGATGAGTACACAAAATTTAATGAAAAAACTGATGTGGGGAATTAATTACCTAGTGTTACGGAATGCAGTGTTTGAGTACAATGTGAAAGGAGATTTTGGTGTGCATTGGATACAAAATGACAAAAAAAGAATCACAGTGCAATGTAAGAATGAAAAATGTCTGTAGAGAATTCATGCCTCACTAAAACAAGGCGATGATGTTTGTTAGGCGGAGTAATTGTAGAAGAGATGTTGAATACAATTTTTAATTTTAAATCAAAATTTAATAACAATTGTATCACCTTATTGAAATGATGAGAAAATTAAAACAGTAAAGCAAAATGTAAGATAAGAATACCAATCAACAATACGTATTTTTATTGTTAATCAGTTTGAATCTTTACACTTTTTTCTGGTAGTGATTACCAGCTACAAATAACTCTGTTGAAAATAACATCTACATTTTAGAAAATGATTTCTAGTTTTTCTCAAGTTATAAAAAACGTGTTTCTCTCTGTAAGTTTATTACAACTGCTAGTAATCTGAGATAATATGTATATTTGTGTTTTTGGGTATCTCAGTGATATTCTTGTTAGTTTTTATCTCAGCTGCTCCATGTCTCTATTTATAGACATAACTCCCTTGTTTTTCAAGTTTTCTCAGAGAATTGCCTCCAAAAATATCTTTAATATTCTTTGGTAATTGTACCTCTGTCACATAACTTCTTCTTTTTTGCATAACCTTCCTTGCACGCCAACCTGTTATGTAACATCTCTAGTGTAACAACACATCAGCTCCCTTATTTTCCTCTTGGAGTTCTCATGATAAGTTATCTATGTAGTGAATAATTTATCTCTATGAGCTTCCCTGGTTTTGATTGGACCAACTTTCATATTTTCCTCCTTCAAGTTTTTATAAGTTATCTCTACAGTTTTCACACTAGTAGCTATATACGCATGCTAGTGTATAAGTATGACTTATCTTCATATTTTACTTTATCAGTGTTCACACATGCAGTATATAACTTATCTCCTTGAAACTTTTTTGATAGTCATTCTCTCCTTATTGGAACACCATCTATATTTTAATTTCACCGCCTTTAACTTGAGTCAGTGAATTTGTGAAGTTAGTCATATGTCATCCCACATATCATTTTTAGTCTATGATTATTTTATCTCCTGATGGACAGTCTCTGTCGCCGAGAAATACATCCCCTGATGATGAGAAATTTATCCCTTGACGCCGAGAAATCTATCCCCTAACGCTGAGAAATCTATCCCCTGACGCCGAGAACTTATCCCCTGACCTCGAGAAATTTATCCCCTAATGCCTAGACACTAGTGATAGGTAAATGACTTTGACTTTAGTCAACTCTTCTTAAGACTATTTCAATGCAATGGGGAGTATTTGTTTTAGTCTCTGATAGTACAATCTTCGACAAACTAAGATTTTAGTCTCTGATAAGCTAAGATTTTAGTCTCTGACATGCTTAAATTTTAGTCTCCGATATGTTAATTTTTTTTATTCTCCGACAGGTTAGAATTTTAATCTCAAACAAGCTAATTTTCTTAGTCTATGACAGACTAAC
The DNA here is from genome assembly GCA_014636745.2 of Centella asiatica. Classification (NCBI taxonomy): domain Eukaryota; kingdom Viridiplantae; phylum Streptophyta; class Magnoliopsida; order Apiales; family Apiaceae; genus Centella; species Centella asiatica. The sequence continues at coordinate 31,693,032 of CM025787.1, forward strand.
TCTTAGTCTCCGATAGGTTAAATCTTAATCTTCGATAGGCAAAAACTTAGTCTCCGATAGGCTAATATTGCTTGACCAACTTTGACTTTTGTTGAACTTTCCAAATGTATTTTTTGTAGTCTCTAATTCTCACCTGCAGTTTAATAGTAGTTTCTTATAGTGCACTACTACAGATACTTGTACAATTTAAAATCAAACAATTCTAAGTGTTTGTACAAGCACCTGCAGTAGTGTACTATCATAAACTTGTTTGAGTGTATGCCCTAGTGACCAATTATGTAATAATTGTGACACTATATTTATGTTATGTATTGGTTAAATAATAATTTCTTTTATTATGTTTTATTTACTGCATTATATAAATGTTAACATAAGAAATGTTCTTAGAAGAATGATATTAATTATATGGATTCAAGTATGTGACTTGAATATGAGATCATATAAATATATTGTATATATCATTATTTTTAAATGTCCCTAGTCGAGTATTATTGTTAGTGGAACAACAATAATGCTAGTATGTGGATTGACTGATGGCCACATCACATTGGTTATAAATATATATGAGATATATTAAGTTGATGCATAGGTACCATGTTAGAGAACAATGTACTGGACAGACTCACCATGAGAATTCTACATGGAGTATTATGCTATGTGTTATAAGTAATTCTCATAGTGATAATGATGTAATGGTCCTTCGTCCTGAAGTCATGACATTTCTACATAAGGAATTATGTGTTTTGACATTGCCAAAAGTCACCTTTAATCTAATGGATGATAAAGGTGATTATTGGATGCATCATGAGTTATGTGAGAAATGAGAATGATGTAGATGGAATTTAACCCTCCTATAAATTAGGGGTGATATCTATAGGCTTCTTGATTGAGTGAGACTATGAAATGCATGACCATTCTCAAATAGATATTTGTTTCATATAGTGTACTCATTGATCAAGAAAACTGAGATTAAATTGTGAAGAGGATGACACATCCATGCCTTGAATTTAATCTTAGATATCAAGATTAAAAGGATTAAATTACATTGAAACATTGGTCACGAAAAGGTTGCGTCGAGTCAACGACTTTATTATTACTTGGGTAATAGTGATGTATTACTAGATGTCACTCACTGTTTATAATTTTATAATATAATTTAAAATTATTGTCAATGTAATAATAACCTACAGGGTCGCACACTAAGAACATTTATTAAGGATATATAATTTAAATGTAAGTGATTTTAATATATTAATGAGACTAATTTTATTTAAATCATGACTATAATTATAAGTATTTAATCTGTATATATATTAAAGTCCCTTGGAAGAAAATACGAATATATATTTATTTGACTTATATATTAATTAAGTAAGACTTGATTAAAATATATAATAAATATAAAATTCAAATTTTATTCTCCTAATCAGATTAGGGTTTGGAATTACTCTATACACAACTATATATAAGATATATCAGTTGTTCTCTCATAGATATACGTTTTCTAAAAGCTCTAGCCACTCATCAGAGAAAGACTAGAGTTAAGAGAGAGAGAGAGAGAAAAATAGATTCAGTAACTAGTACTGCAATCCTCCTTACTTCGGATCGTGAGACGACTTGTGGGGTGTTCCGTAGAGGCGCCGTCCAGTTGGATTACGTTAAAGATTCGGAGACGTTCAACACCCTCATCAAAAGTTTCGGATTCTGTAGGCTTAATCGGTAAAATCTTAAAACATCTGTATCAAATTGTTTCGCATGGATCCTTAGGTTAGGATTTCGTTTTTTTTTTATTCTGCTGCGTTTTATCTGTCAAAACCCTACAGATTATGTTTGATTTATAGGTTCACACCATAAGAAAAATCCACAGTAGTCGCATGAAAAATACAATCTCCCCTTGCTTGGCCTTTGAGATTCTACAATTTTTATAGTTGTCTTTACACCACATTTACAATTTTTTGAAGCATATCTCAATTCACCACTATTTGCTTCCATTGTATTGCTTGAAGTTGAAGAAGACATTTTTTCTGTTGGAATTAGAGTGAAAAATGATTATGAAATATGGTTGTGGAAAGGTGAACGATAAATAGAAGTAAAGGCTGTAGAAGAGGCTTAGAAACGGGGCAGCCTTGGCACTCCATTGGCAAGCCATCAGACGGGATTGGCATGCCATGGGGCTGCCCAGGCACTGCCATCGGACGGGCGTGGCATGCCACGGGGCAGCCTTAGCAATGAAGCAATTCTAGTTCAATGGTATTTATAGGACTAAAGTTGTTATTTACTATGGTATTATAGCCGTTGGACCTCAAAAATGGAGTTGTCACTTGTCTTGCAGCGAGTGATGTTCACTTGCCGTTAAAGTTGAATGGAAATAAGGTAACTTGCTAATATATTATATATTTGAAAACACAAATATGTTTTCTTATCATATTATTTCGCATTTTTTCTTTCTAATATTATTCTCTTTAAATTTCTTTTATTCCATTTTATTGTTTCCACTTTCCTTGATTCCTACTTTTATTAGGAGTTACGGAATTCATAATTAGAGAATTTTAAAATAAAATATATGAATATAATATAATCAATAACTTTATATGCATGACTGATGGAATTATAAACAAAAAGTTAAATGCGATATTTGATAGTTTAATTAACATAATCATCATACATATTTAAAATTAATTCAATAAAATAAGTACAACAATTATTAAGTAACTATGGAGTATATATTATCATAATTAATTATTTTGAAGTATATATATAAACTCATTATAAATTATATAAATAAAATTAATATTTCAACTAAAATTATATCGTTTGACTCAAAGTATTTGACTTAAAGCATTATTTTTGTTAATTGAGTTATTTTTGTGCAATTATTTTATTTTAATTAACATCTTGAATTATAATTTAAATTGAGATTTTCATGATTAGGTTTGTTATTTTTATAAATTATCTGGTGGATTATGTTATACATATTTATTATATTTTCTTTTAATTAATAATTGTTAAGATTTATCAATATTTCAATTTTTTTTTCTAAGTAGGTTGTACTTTTTAATATGATTTAAAAATATATTATCTAATGATATAAATGTTTCAAATATTTTTTATATTTTATTTTTGTATGGTCTCTCCAACTTTGTATTTGCATGTCTAAAATTCATTTTTAAACTTATAATTAACATAATATCTGTAATATATATGAGTAAGTGTAAGATAATATATAATAATTAGAGTTTGAATTATAAATTATGTTGACTTCACTTCAATTTAATTAAATTTTTAACACTACTTAAAGAAATTTTAATGAATAATCTAAAATATAGTGTTAGACATCATATTCATTGCAATTCTTAAGTATTATATTTTATTTTATTTTTTTGCTTTTAAATTCTATTATCAAAATTATAAGCTATTCTTTTAATTATATTATAAGTTCTATGCGATGAAATTATTAATGAATATATTAGCAATAGATAATAAAGTATGTGAAAATATATATTAAATATGAATAAAAGTATATGAGATCAAATTTAAATTTATAAAGTCAGTTTAACTTGGTGAAATCATGAAATTAGTAATATTTGATATATGTGTTAAAATAGTTTTCTATCGTATAATTAAAATAAAATTAATTCATATAAATTTGATATTAAACAACAACTAAATATATATTGTATTAAGTTAAAATAAAATAAAAATAACTCATGTCTTGCGCGATTGCAAGCTAGTTAGTTTAAAGGGCAGGTGGTGATACATGACTTTTTGAAACAGATGTGGTGATACGCAAATAAGTGTAGACCATGGTTGGTGATATGCATTTCACTCAAATAATTATAATTTCAAAATAGATAGTATAATCAATATATGTATATAATATTTCAGAATGAGGTAAGTGTTAATGTAGAAAATTATACACAATGAAGCAGAAGAATGAAAAATAGCAATTTAAAATTTTTCTGCAATCTCAGAAATCACCTTATACTATATTATTCATTGAAAAAGGATTAAAATCATATCGTTGTAAATTCGACGATGTTGATGTAGAATTTTTACGCATGAATTAACACTGCAATCTTTATCCTTCACGCTCCAGTCGATCCTATTGATCCGTCTTGCAATTTATTTCACGTTCTTGATTGTTCTACTGGATCCAACGTTTACTACTCAAGTGTGTAATACTCTAAAGGTGATCTACCAGAGAATTTTGATTATGAAAAATATTGGATTTCTTTCACAATATTTTTGTGACAAATATTATGGAGGCTACCAATTATTATGACCATTAGGGTTTAATCTATTATAAGTCTCCTTATATAGACAATTCCTAAATTAATTCCTAAACCATTTAGGAATTGGTAAAACTTCATTATCTAATTCATAAACCATTTAGAAATTAGATTCTTTATTATTAAATAATAACACCTCTTTTTAATCTAATTCCTAGACTACTTAGGAATTGGATTATTTATTAAATAATAATAATATAAGAATAATTCTTATTTATTTATAATTAGTATTTCTAAAATACTAAATTATAAATATTAAGCTATTTAATTTATTCCACCATGGTACAAATTAAATTACTTAATTATTATTATTTCCCAATATCTTCATAATTTATTATTTTCCTTTTATGGTGTGACCCTTTAGGTTCAATATCAAGCCGGTTGTAGAAATAAATTAAATTAGAACTATTCTAATTTTATTTATATGAATTAAACACTTTAATTCATTAAATATAATTAATTATATTAATTATACTTATTCTACATCATGAGGGATACCTCTCAGCATATCATGACTATCCGGATAATATGAAATCAACGTTTAATCACAAAGAACATATTCAGTGAATAGTTACCATACAATTCAATCATTCTACCACACAATGTCCCGATTAAATATAAGACATGAAATTACTGTCAAGTCTTATTTTATTTAATCATATGCATTCCGATTCATAGATGCATAACTCAATATAATGTCAATTAGAAACACATTCTAATTATCATTCCACTCTGGCCAGAGATTCCCGAGTTGTCACTAATGGAATCGCATAGGACATTCTCTCCCTTTACTGGAAGTAGTAGATCCTTTGTTGATCATTCACTTATCTCCATGTACACTTTATTATACCCGAACATACACTTGTATACACTGCTTGAGTTAAGATATATGACAAAATATAATTTAGTGATCACAAGATAACCGCAACGATCTCAAGTCTAAGGATCACTTGTACAATTGTCACTAGATGAACTCCTATTGTCAAGCAGGTAAAACTCCATTATATGTTCATTTAAGCGAGTCACGTTCAGTGAACTTATTCTCTAATAAGCACCTACATACTTACTTTAATGTCGTCACACAAATGATTATGAGATCAATCATTCTCTTGTTAATAGCAAGCACAATATGTACTAATCTTTTCGGATTCACTAACACCCTTATTAGTGATCTTACGATTAGGAACATTTTTAGTTTCGAGTTAATATATTTTAGATCTCATTAGCATGATCTCATCATAATCTTAAAATATAACTCTAAATTATGGGTTAATATATTTAACAACTTAAACATATAAATAAACGCCTTTGAATAAATAATTCTTTTATTATTAAATGAATAATATTACAAGATAAATGTTTCATCACGTCTAACGTGATTAGTTTGAGGGCATATTACTTTCATTACGGTCTTAATTTTTGCACACTTGGAATTGATGGTTACAGATTTTACGTACACTCATATATATTGCACATAATATAAAATGTTATTTTATCTTAGAAATTTCTAATATACACGGTATTAAAGATGTATAATCATCAAATTACAATGTGTAATAACTACAATTGTGAAAATGAAAAAAAAAATATATATATATATATATATATATATATATATATATATATATTATATACACATGTATGACCGACCAGACTCTTATTCGCCGGCGGTCCATGCCGGGAATAAATGAAGGTGGTCCACTTTCATGCGCATATGATCACTTTATGTAATGTTGGTCTGGAATTAAGAAACCGCCTTCAAAATAGACCATCTCATTATTCTTCTTTCGCCAAACAAAATTATCCCTTTCCCTTTCTTCCTCTTTTTTTTTTTTTTTTTTTTTTATAATTTTCCTTTATTCTATCATCGGAGTTTCTTTCATATATTCCCTCCATCTAAACATTGAAAATACTTTTTAGAATGAGTAGTTTTCTTTTGGTTCGAAGACGGTTAAATGTATCATAATTAGGATAGTAAATAAATTGAGTTGAACTTATTTATAATGAATCGAATATGTAATAATAATTTATAAACAAAAAATTGTGTTTAAGATCGATTTTTTAAAATGATTGAGTTGAGTAGAACACTAGAAATATACTAGTTGAATCGAATTTTTCGAATTCGAGTTAAATCAAGTTGAGCCTAAATTATTAAAAATAAAATTTGTATTTACGATTAATGGTTCGAATCAAGTTTTAAACAAGTTTAATCAAACCGGATGAATAAGCTACTCGATTCATTTACAACCATAATCCTAACAATTTTGTGATATGAAATGTGATCAACAATTTTGTGATATGAAATCTGATCTCTAAATTGGGAGTCTCTATCTTGAGAGTCTTTTGCTCTGTTCAATTTGAGAAAACGGAATGAGCGAGAATGAATTTAATTTATGTGTATTTATTAAAGGAGATTACAAAAATTTATGGTTTCTATGAGATATGGTGGTGAATAAACCATTTCTCTTATACATAATTTCATTCCATGAGGAATGAAAAAAAATGATCCATTCTTTTTTTTTTTCCGTTGTGATTCTACTCTCATTCATTTCCTTCGCTCCTTCCTGTACCACTTTTCATTAAATTTTAATTTATTTTCTCTTTTATTTTCTTTTTTCAAATCCAACGGAACTTTTATTGTAGGCAGAGATCACAATCTGATTGTGTTTTAAAATAAATTAAAAGCTCATTTTTATCATGTAGTAGTAGGGGGAAGACTGTGTAAGATTATGGGTGAAGCATGGAGAATAGGCGTGTATATATAATAAGTAGGGCATGCGGCAGAGATTTTGTTCTCCTTCAATTGACCAAGAAAAAAGAGATGGTGGGTTAGTAGTAGTTACTGCTTCCCAGTTACTTCTACTACTAATACATACATACAGAGGTACGCATGGTAGTACTTTGACGGGCATGGTAGTACTTTGACGGGTAAGCCCACTCGCAACAATTTCTCAAAATTCAATTATTTTTCTTATAATAGAGAATTTTGATAAACAATAAAGAAAAAGTGAGTTGCAGTAATATTCTTATTTTAAAGTTAATTTGATAATTATAAACAGTATATTTTTAAACTTATAGTATTACTATTCACATTAATCAAAAATATAATATTATTTTATCTTATTTTATACTATTCTATAATCCTATTTTACTAAACATATCAATATATATATATATATATATATATATATATATATATATATTTTTTTTTTTTCAAATAAATATTTGTAGAAAGGGTTGAATACTAATATCAAATTTTATTTGTTTAATGTAAAGATCCTGGGATAATTTAAGAACAATTTGCGGAATTAAAAATAATATGAATTATCTTTAAAACAATAAAACTTCGTTTATTGAATCTAAATCTGAGTTACAACCTGATAATTCCAACTTGATACTAGCTTCTGAAAAATATGTTCAATGAGAAACAACTGCAAATTATATAACATATTTTTAACTACTCAAATTATAATAACCTGTTGCGTTATTACAATGAATCTTTTTCTTTCGTAATCGTAATAACAATAATAATGTGTTGTTTGTTTTTTTATCTAATTTAAATCTAAGTTTATATACAAGTTTTGACATACTAACTAGATTCAAATCAGCTACCCGACCTTGTCAATCATAATGCAACGTTGTACTGGATTTTCTAATCGTCTTCTTGTTTGCAACTCCAAATCAAACTTTAATATCCTTTGATAAACTTTTATCTTCCATCAAACTTTGTACTCAGATTTGGATTCCATCTTCCACTCGAATGTCTTCTTCAATATCCTCTGATAAATTTTTATATGCTCATGGCTTTATCTTCTGATGAAGATTTTATCTTTTAATGACCATTTATCTTCGGATATAGATTATCCTCCGATGAACAAAATATCCACCGAGACATAAATTTATCTTTTGACTAGTTACTTAGATTATTTATCATCTGATTAACAAATTACGTCATCGGAGGATAAATATCTACTGAACCTAACTATTATTCACTTATGAACAAATAACATATCGGATGATAATACTTAGAAAAATCCAATTTAAAAAACTTATTTGCTGATATTTATAAAACACATCAACAACTACCATACAATCTCCTCATATTTATGAATATCAATGTGATAATCATAAATCAAAGTTAATGATGATGTCAAAACACAAAATCTATATACACTGCTTCGAATTGAAAATTAAAGAATGTATTATTCACAAATATACCTGAATTAAGGTTTGAACCTTAAACTCAGCTTCACATAGACTTAAGTTTAAATTCTTTAAGTTTGACTTCTCTTAATTTATTGACTTGATCTCTAATATCCCTCACCCTTTTCTTTGACAATTTTCTGAATTTGATCTCGTCTTCATCAATTGAATCCTTAATTAATGCAATGAATCCTTCAAGTTCAGCCGAGCTTGTTGTTTTGATTTTCTTGTGGTAGTCAAAGAAAATGAGATCTCTATGAAAATTCTCATAAAATAATCCATAAGGTATAGCTTGGATTTGTGGTATTTTAATCAACCTCTCTAACTTTTCGATCTTCTCCATGATCTGATTTCTGAACTTAATGATGAGTGAAGAGTTGCATATGAATACTGTAAGTAACCACTTTGAATCAACAAATGACCTCATTTCCAGACTTGTAATATTGAAGCGCATTATTTCACCATCTTTCTAGGCAATATGAAGATATTCTTTTCGACCCTTATTCACTTTGACATCGATGAACTCAACACTTTTCTTAAGAGCTTCTTTGAGTTGGACCATGTTGGTCATTTCTACTGTAGATGTCTAAGCACTTAGAGTTGTTTGAGTTGACTGAATTGCAGTACCAACTACTAATGCACTGTGTGGATTTGTTCGAGATTGATTAGACTGTTGACCTTTAGAAGCTTGATCTTAATCTTTAAAGGTTTGAGTAGCTGAGGACTGAGATGATTTTGATGTTTTTGTTCTGCTCGATCTCATCTTAGCTCTCTCTTCATTTTCTTAAATGTCATTTAATCATCTTTCTTGTTTCTTCAACCTTCTTTGGTTACAACTATCTTCTTCTTCTTTTTCCTTTTCTAATGCCATCTTTTCCTCTTCCTGAAGTTGTGCATATAGTGCATTAGTTTCAACAACTTTTTGTTTTTAAGGATAGACTAGCTTCACTTTCTCATTAATCATCACTTTAACAGGTGTTGGAAAATGAGTTGTTTTCATGACATATCCCATTAACTTAGGTTGTCCTGGTTGAGCATATTTCTTCTTCTTGGGCTTTTCAACAAAGATGCCTTTGCCTTTGTCTTTATAGGGAATAAGAGCTTCTTCTGTTTTGCTAGAGTTGATGATCTCATTAATCGTGTTGTTAGACTTTTAAACATCTGCTAATTGAGCCATCAGTCTCTCCACAATCTCCAAGTGAGAAGGTTTGTTGACTACTCTCCCCTTGTCCTCATTTGTAATTTGAACTCCCTTGACCGGACTACTATCCCCCTTTTTGACATCATCATGTTGAGATGGAGAAGGAGATATAGTCAGATTTGGGTTGGTTAAGAAAAAGAGTTTCTTCGGCTCTTGAATGTGTTGAGATATTCGAGTTTGAAATACTAGGATGAATTGAACAGTAGATTCTAACAATTGAAGTCTTTTCTCTGTGTTGGACTGCTCATGTAGTTTCAGCTATATGGAATTGAGCATCCTCATAGGAAGTAAGTCCTTCATTGCAGCTTCTCATCTTTTCTACTTCTAGCTCCATCTTGTATCGAACATCCTTGAGCTCAGTCCTGAGATCATTGATCATAAAGTGCTGGAGTTTCATATTCCTTTTCTCTGAGTTGATTAATGCCTCATATATTACTTTTGGAGTGAGTTTAGCTGCACTCGACCCTAATGTGGTCAGATAATCCTATTTTAGTTGTGCAACTGTCTCATCCAAGGTATTTGTGAATCTTGCATTTAGCCAAGTATCCACATGCTCTTCTGGTTCCTCTTCAGCAACAGGTTCATCTTCAATTTCGGACTTCAGTGCTGAAAGTCTATCTTGATATTGTTGAAGACCATATAGTGCTTTAAAATCTGCATTGGTTATGTCTACTAGGATCTGGAGTGTTGCATCTCCTGACTGAGAGTTTCTCTCATTATCTTTTGATGTCTAATCAACATTGTGACCAGAAGATAAATAAGTTGCAATTGTAAAAAAAGGTGACACAGGCTTGAAAAAATCACCTGCATAAAAGTAACATTTCTCCATGTTATTTTCTTTAAGGATCTCATCATTGTTTACACCCTCACCTTTTGCCTGACCTTCTAAGGTTAGCCTCTCATACTCACTCTTTTGATTTTGTACTAAGCTCTCTTCCTCTTATTTTTCTAAACACAAGGCGTGACTCTCATTATATCTTCTTTCATGCTCACTATAAATATTAAATTTTCTAGTTGTCAGTGATTTGGAGGGTGTAAGAAGTGTTATAAGTGAACGTTCTTTATCAATTGATGCTTAAGAAAGAATAATTGTATGATCCACTGATGAAGTGAGAGCTGCTAATGATGTTTCAACTTCAGGAATTAGCTTCTCCAATGATTGAACTATTAGAGAATATGATACTAATGCAGTGGTAGATGTCTCTATTGCTTCCGAAGAAATATCAATGGAGAAGAAGAATGAATAAGATTATACATGAGTGTTGGTTGCTCCTCTTGAATAGGGGAAAAAGAAACATCAATGTGAGACTCGATGTGCATGCACTTAGTGACAGATTGATCATTGATCAATACCTATTTTTTCTTCTTCCTCTGAAATGTATTTATAGGCGTGATTTATGTAGACTCAAATACTTGTGTCCCGGTATATGGACTATTTTCAATAAATATATCCTTTTGAGATGATGCACCTAGAGATGTGTTTTTCCTTAAAGGCTCAATATCTTTTTGAAAAGACATTGAGCGTCCTCCAAAGGTTCTCGTTAATCTCTTTTTCTCCCTTTTTATATCCTCAGATTGCTCACTATCCCCCTCAAATGTTGTAGTGATATGTTGTTTTCTTTTTAAAACCTTTGTCTTTTGAGAGATAGAAGAGACGGGTTGCTTTGTGGATTTGGTCTTGAAGGATTTTGCTACTTGGATCAAAGGAGTTAGGACATTAACCTCCTTTACTGTAGCAGAAGTAGAAGAAATAAAGAAAAAAGCAGTAGATGATTGAGAAACTACTTACATGTGCTGTGGAATCACAAGTTCAACATTGGCATTGAGATTGTTCTTGACTAAGTCAGAGAATAGCCTTTTGGTCTGCTTAGAAACTTCTATCGTATCATCTTTCTTATCTATACTAAGTTCCTTATACAAATGATTTGCAATAATCATAAGGAACCTAGCATAGTAAATGACATTTAATCTGTTTGATGAATTACCTAACTTATCGTTTATTTCATTAAATAATAGGCTACCAATATTAATAGACCTATTACTAATCAAACTATAAGCTATTTTCTGTACAAGTAAGGTAATTGCATCATAACCACCACACTTGTCTGTGAAGACCTTAATGAGAGTGTCAAAGAAATATGACAACTCTTTTATAAGGTATTTTCTATTGATTTGACCTAACTGATGTGTTGGTCCTAAATATTTGATAGCTTTTAGCATATCGACCAAGTTCTCATCAGAAAGCTTATCATGAAAATTATCTACTGATAAGTACAATACATCATTAACTACACAAGGAGTTATATAGAAAGCTTTACCCTTAATTGTGATTTTGATCTTTCCTGAATTGTACAATTGACTGTCATCCAGATTTCTTCACTGATTTCTTTGTATAGGACTAGACTCGCCGTCAATGTGTAACTTGTGATTCTGTGAGGACCTTCATCGTCGACTAAAAGCTTTTATCCACCGACGATGCCTTAGTATAAGCCGCGTAATTTGTTTGTGCAAATATAAATGCACTCTCGCTCGAAGATCTCTTAGGCGTCATTGAACTTTTTGAAATGTTAGAAGAATTTTGCACAAAAGAACCTAGGGTTTTAGGAGAGAATTTTGCTCTTGCAGAAACTTTGTTAGTAGAGAATGAAATTAAAAGTTGTAAGTTCTGCAAATATTGAAATGTAAACATTTTTCTCCCACGCAAGATGCACGTTAATTATTTTGAAGAAGAAGTTTTAATTAAAAAGTTAAAATTAACTATATATGTGTCTTTGCGAGATTGGTCAGTAATTTTTGAAAGACTTAATAAACCACTAACTCATAAATTACGATTTTATCCAATGGCATTACTGAGTCGACGATAGCTAATATTTTAATTTCTGGTGCCAACTGATAATTATGCACCGATGATTAACTTATTAGAGAATAAATTAATCAATGCTGTTTTTATACATCAGTCGATAATTATCTTTTGAATAGTAAATATTATATTATTTGATTTGAAAAGTCAAGATATATATACATGTGAAATTTTAATTATTGCATGCGTTAAAGAGAGCTTGTTCGATTTTAAGATATTTCTATAATTTACGGTGAAGTATTTATCGACCGAACTAACTATGACTAATATATATGATATTGTTCTACAATATTATTCCCAAATGATTTGGAGCGTTAATATTTTTACAAATAAAAAAAATATGACCTTTTTTCTCATGCGATACACTCATTATATTTGTAAAAGAATATGACTAAAACAATAAAAAGGTGTGAAAATATTACCCCTAGTTACAAACGGGTTTTCAGCCATATCATTCCCTAATTACAATCACACTATTGAAATTGAAATTTGTCAATCAAACAAATATGTTAATATTTTGAATTTCTATAACTTATAAAGTATGTTACAAATTTGTACGTGTTTTTTAATTTGTTTATGCTGCCAATTATAATGTATTAAATTTAAATGTCATTAGTTAATCTAAAAAATCATATATATCTTTTATTTTTAGTTCGAACTAAATTTCAGCTACCTTACAAAAAAATAAATGCAAATGTGTTTTAATTTTAAAACGCAAAGGTTCAAGTATTTTTACTACTTAGTAGGGAGTATTATTTCAATTTAATACATCAAAGTAATTATATAAATTAACATATAATGTCACCTTGTTTTAATTATTTAAGTGAGTAATGTATTCCCAATTACCAAATAATATGCGGTTCTTCTCCTTTCCGTTAGGTTTGTGTATGGCTTTCATTCTTTTTGCAACAATTCGAGATAAAGATCGAAACTTGCAAAAATAAAAGTTATAGTAAAAGCGAAACATCTCTCATAAAAAAAAAAGTAATTGATAACATATATTTTATTATTAAGGTCATCTTATTTAGATTAATACGGAGTACTCTATTGTGTTTTAGAATTTTAAGAATTAAGAGCAGATATTATATTTAATACTCCCTTATTTTTCTAATACATATTATTTAAGATTGTTTTACACGAATTAAAGAAATGATTAAAATGTTAAAAATTTATAAATGTTATTACTAATATTTTAAAATTACCTTTAATTCATTACTATAAGGTAATATTTATTAAGGATAATATTAAAAAAATTATAAATTTATTTTAAAATATGAAAATAATATTTAAATTTTTTTAAATAACCTAATACAACGTATCTTAAAAAACCGAGGGAGTATAACTATATGTCAAATTCTAGAACAGTGTTACTATTTTGAATATAAATAAATTAGAATTAATTGAAGTAAGATGTTAATTACGGAGTATAAATAAATGTAAGCAGAGTACAAGGGAGTAGGGCAGCAAAGAAAGTCAGTGGTCAGGTCAGATTGCAGAACCATATAGGCCCTGTTTATAAACAGGCATCCTCGATTTTCGAGCTAAATAAATTAAATGAAATTCTCTCTATGTTTCTCTCTCTAAAAAACAAAACCCCCACTCTCTCTCCTCTTCCTTCTTCTTTATCTCTCTCTGTGTCTGTCTCTGTCATCACACTCACATCACCATCTCTCTCTATCTCTCCACTTTCTCTCTCTAGAAAATCTCTTCACTCTGTGTTCTCCCCTGCGATTCCTCCATCTTCATGTCTAGGGTTTCACCAATCCTTGTTTTCCACAGCAGCAAATCCTCCATATATCATTAGTGTCACCACCTGAACTTCACAATTTCCTTTCGTTTTTATCCCAGAGCTTCAGAAGAGACATGAGTGAGTACATTAATAAGAAAAAGCTAGGGGTAAGCTATTATCATTAGCTGTAATTTGCTGCGTTTTGGAAGTTTTTGGAAGATAAACGTGAAGGTAATCAGTAATTGTATTTGGACTATTTGGAAGAGAAAACAGGGGGTTTAATTTCATGTAAATGAATCGGTGATTCATAGCTGGTTAGCATCAAATTTCGTAGTAAGAAAAAAGAAAAAAAAACAGCTTGTTTTGTCAGTTTGTAGCAAATTTGGCTGTTACCATAGCAAAAGTGAAGAAAATAAATTTGACGATATAATTGCTTGAATCACTCTCGTCCGTTTGATCTTCTGATATCACGAGAAATGAACCTTTTGATGATGTGGAGAGAATCTCAGTTGCTCTTTTCTTTTGCTTTTGTTGGATTATAACTTCTACACATAGACCCCTATTTTATCTGTATCTGTGGTCTCTACTTATTGTATTTAAAGTGAGTTATTGTCCTTAAATTTGGTAGAGGAATTTTGATTTGGAAAGAAATGGCGATGGCGGTAGCTCAGAGAGAGAGCAGCAGTGGTAGCATTGGTAGGCACTTAGATAATGGCAAGTATGTCAGGTATACGGCTGAGCAAGTTGAAGCTTTGGAAAGAGTTTACGTTGAGTGTCCTAAACCGAGCTCGATGCGCCGGCAACAATTGATCCGCGAGTGCCCCATTTTATCTAACATTGAACCTAAACAGATCAAAGTGTGGTTCCAGAATCGTAGGTATGCATAATTTGTGTTATTTGAATGTGTCCCTTTGCCCCTCTTTCTTGTAGTTTCTTGAAATTAGATGATCCTAATCAATAAGACTACTTGTTTGGTGATGCAGGTGCCGGGAGAAGCAGCGGAAAGAGTCTTCCAGACTCCAGACTGTAAACAGAAAATTGAGCGCTATGAATAAGCTGTTGATGGAGGAGAATGATCGTCTGCAGAAACAGGTGTCTCAGCTAGTTTGTGAAAATGGGTATATGCGGCAACAATTGCAAACTGTAAGTTACTATATCTTTGCTATTGAATTTCAAACGCTATTGCTTTGTTTAAATGGTAGATCAGACAGTTCCTGTTTGTGTTCATTTCCCCTTAACAAGTGTAGAGCGTTAAAAGCATCCATTAGCTTTAAGAAAAATACATAACTAGTATCTTTAAATATTTCTTCAGAATCAATATCTTCAGCACAAAAGCGTACAAACTTCCAATTCCAATATTTCTTCAGAATCAATATCTTCAGCACAAAAGCGTACAAACTTCCAATTCCATTTTATGGATTTATATAATCTTATCCATCCTTCTATTTTTATCCACGGCTATCTGAAACGGTGGTCTTCTGCTTCCGTGGTTCCCATTTGTGCTTTATGGTCAAATAGGTGTAATTAATTGAGTCAAATTTTTACTTTTAGAATTCCTGTTAGTATATGGCATGTATTGTTTGCATTTAAAATTCACGGCTTTGGCATCTTTTTTGTTTTAAATACTTGAGTTTGTTTTTAAAAACATTTACTTATGCAGGCACCAGTTGCAACTACTGATGCAAGTTGTGAGTCTGTTGTTACCACTCCACAAAATCCTCTCAGAGATGCTAATAACCCTGCTGGGTAATTTTAAATGGAAATTTCATGCTCTCTTTCAGTTTTGGAGTCCTATCCTGGGTTTGATACTGTATAGTATGTATGTATGTATATGATTTTGCTTATAATATAGTTTTAAGCATATTTATAAATGCTTCTGCAGACTCCTATCTATTGCAGAGGAGACCTTGGCAGAGTTCCTTTCAAAGGCTACAGGAACTGCTGTCGATTGGGTCCAAATGCCTGGGATGAAGGTTTTTTTTTTCTCTTACAGTGTGTAGTTTGTTTCTCCATTATTTTTATTATATTGTTTTTCCATAAGTTGTGAACAGATTTCTGGCACTTAACATTGAAGCAACCTTATGCTAATTGTATTATACTATTATTTGCTGTCAGCCTGGTCCGGATTCGGTTGGGATCTTCGCCATTTCTCATAGTTGTAGTGGAGTGGCAGCTAGAGCCTGCGGTCTTGTAAGTTTAGAGCCTACAAAGGTACATACTAGAAGAACTATCTCAGTCAGAATTCCTATTTGATTCTCTCTCTCTCTCTCCATCCCCCATCTGTCCTTATATTAGCAGTTTATTTTGAGGCATGCTACAGTCGTGGGTTGGTTATCTTAATATCATGATTCAAAATTTACCAGATTGTGGAGATCCTTAAAGATCGCCCATCTTGGTTCCGTGACTGCCGGAACCTTGAAGTTTTCACTATGTTCCCTACTGGAAATGGAGGAACAATTGAACTCGTATACACACAGGTTAACAGTTTTGAAATTTCAGCACTCTTATACTGTCAAAATTTCTTCCTCTTGAAAGTTACGTAAAGTTAAATTTCTATCAGATATATGCTCCAACAACTCTGGCTCCTGCACGGGATTTCTGGACTCTCAGATACACTACAAGCTTAGACAATGGTAGTCTTGTGGTAAGCAAATGTTAACTGTACCTTTCAGCTGTTTGTGTGCTCATTATGCATCTAGGAGTCATTGTTTGCTAATCGCCCTCCTGGCCAGAGGATTTCACTGAGACCAACTGGGCAATAACCTTCATGTGGTACTATTTTCAATCTTTTATCAAGCTCAGCATGATAATATAACCAAACTAATTAGGCTGGGCCATGATTTGGTGGTTCTTTTAGAATTAACTTCGGTTTCCTTTGGACGTCGCATCACATGCCCCAATAATTCTAGGTTTCATATTTTATATTTGTTTCTTTTTAAGGATGCACTCTAGAAAAAGCACCGTATTCACATTATACCAGTACAACGATGCAGCGATTGATTCCAATGAATATCTCTGTTTAAATTAACGGCCCAAGCCTTCAAATTTACATCTTTGAAACTCACTAATAATTGAGCTGATCCATTGTGGTAATGCCACTGAATAAGTTGGGTTCGATGTGTTAAAATGTTCTAAAGTAAAGCCATGCTTGCTATGTCGCCGATGTAGATGTTCTGTTTAGTTCAACTTCAGATTTTGTTTTCATAAAAGTGGCTGCACTCTGGATTCTTTGTTTTTTCCTTTGTGAAATCACAAGCTAAAAGGATGGGAAAATAATTATGTATTCCGTCGTCTCTTTCTGCAGGTGTGTGAGAGATCACTTTCTGGTTCTGGTGCTGGACCAAATGCGGCTGCTGCTGTGCAATTCGTACGAGGTGAAATGCTTCCAAGCGGTTATTTGATTCGGCCATGTGATGGTGGAGGATCAATAATTCATATAGTTGATCACCTCAATCTTGAGGTTTGATTCCTTAACTTTTCCCTTTTTTTATTTTGTTTTGAGAAAAAAATTTCTTTGTTAACTGCTCGCGTCCTTTTCAGGCTTGGAGTGTGCCAGAGGTGCTCCGTCCACTTTATGAATCATCAAAGGTGGTGGCGCAGAAAATGACCATTGCTGTAAGTAACCAGACTGGTCTACATATGAAGTTTGCTGTTTTATGGAAGTATTTACGCATCTGAAGACATTCACAAGTTCCTTTAGTTATTCTAAGATAATTTTTCCTCGTTCCATGTTTAAGTAATCAATGCTGGATGTTTCATATTTGCACATTTTAATTTCTTTTAGGAGTTTGGTTAAGTTTAAGTTTTCTTGTAAATGGCTGAGTGTAAAATTAAGTTGCCGTGTGCTAGCCTTGAATGTATGAGACCAATTTGATTGGGTGATTGTTAATGGCTATGATGTATGAACTTAATGTGGTTTTCAACCCGCCAAGTATCTGCTGCCAACTTCGTTGATGTTGTTACTTCTCAGTCATTTTGTAAGTACGGGCAGTGGTTCAAGGCAAGAAACTTATTTTTCTAACCACACTCTAAACAACCCGCTTGGGAAATTAAATAAATGAAAATGAATAGGAGAGCCATGCATGGGCAGGATTAGTGCTGAAACTGATTTAATTTTTTCATGTTTAGGCACTACGCTATATCAGACAAATAGCTCAGGAGACTAGCGGCGAGGTGGTATATGGTCTAGGAAGACAACCAGCTGTCCTTCGGACTTTTAGCCAAAGATTAAGCAGGTAGCTTTATGTTTATATTTTCTTATTTTGTTAAAGCTGCATCCAAGATTTGTCATAAAACATGTTGACTAATTTGACTTGTGTGGGGCATGCATAGAATATCTGCATTATTATGTATTTGTCTCTAGATTTCATGTATTATTTCTCATCTAAATATTTCACTCCACCTTGCAGAGGCTTGAATGACGCTATCAATGGATTTAATGATGATGGCTGGTCACTAATGAATTGTGATGGCGGGGAAGATGTGATAATTGCAGTTAATTCGAGCAAGAATCTCGTCACTTCAAATCCTTCTAATTCACTTTCCTTTCTTGGAGGCATTCTCTGTGCAAAGGCATCAATGCTACTCCAGGTGACTAAATATAGAACTGCAATACATTAGAATTTTTTATTTTTATTTAATCCTCTTTGTGGTAACTGGTAACCATGAGTACTGAAGAAATCAGCTTATTATCAAATGTAGATACAGAATTGCATCTGTTGCTTCAATTTAGTGTAAACCATGACTTTCTTCATATTCAAGGGTTTGTTTTTGTTGTTTGCAGAATGTCCCTCCTGCAGTGCTTGTTCGCTTTCTAAGGGAACATCGGTCAGAATGGGCTGACTTTAGCATTGATGCGTATTCTGCTGCTTCACTGAAATCTAGCTCATATGCATATCCAGGAATGAGGCCCACACGATTTACCGGAAGCCAAATCATCATGCCACTTGGTCACACGATTGAGCATGAAGAGGTATGCTTCTCTTGGCAATCTCATGCAGTTGTCCTCTTTCTGTATTGAACATGTCATAGGTGAGACAATGGCAAAAGATCTACCAATATCTATCCCTTAGATCTTTATTCCTGTCTTTTCTTTCTTTTGTCTGTTATTTATCTTCTCAAAGTGTTCCTAGTGTGCAAGTATATATGTACTGTGACCACTGGTCTTTATTCCTGTCTTTTCTTTCTTTTGTCTGTTATTTATCTTCTCAAAGTGTCCCTAGTGCGCAAGTATATATGTACTGTGACCGCTGGTCTATTACTTCGTTACTTCCGCATCTTATTGCTCCTGTAGATTTTTCGGAAAAGGCGACATTTAGAATTGTTATTAATGAATGTCATAGAAAGAAGAAATATTTAATCTTATATATCCACAATGTAAGGCTATAATCTCTCTCTCTCTCTCTCTCTCTCTCATGCGTACCCATTTTGCTTGCCAGATGCTTGAAGTGATTCGACTTGAAGGCCATTCTATTGGTCACGAAGATGCGTATATATCAAGGGACATCCATCTCTTGCAGGTAACTCAGTTTCTTCATAATTACTTGAAAATTGTAAATTACACCCCCTTTGAAGAGTATATTGAGATTACTGACCAGAGTGTTTGTTCTTCTGTAGCTATGCAACGGAGTTGATGAGAATGCTGTCGGAGCCTGCTCTGAACTTGTTTTTGCTCCAATTGATGAAATGTTTCCAGATGATGCTCCATTGCTACCTTCTGGTTTTCGCATAATTCCGTTGGATTCGAAATCAGTTGAGTTAAAAGTGATTCTTTTCCTTGAAAATACAAACACTAGTCAAAAAGTCGCAAAGACAGACCGACTGCTTTTGTGTTCTGTTTTCCACCGAGGATGATATAATTTCATCTCCATGACTATCATATCCAAAGATGGCAGAGTCCAGTGTTTTTTTTCCTTAAAAAATAATTTATTAATTATTATTATTTTCCAACAGATGCTTTTGAGTTTGGTTTCTTCTTTGTTTGTTGCAGTGTCATTATATGTAGTGGATTCCAAATCCGGTTCAAAATGGATATTCTGCAATAACTATAAACTGTCATATGTTATTGAAATGTAAACTTTGTTGCTATTATGCCTACTGACTTCTGATCTTTTGCTGCTCAGGGTGCTGCGCAAGACATCTTAACGACAAACCGCACACTGGATCTGACATCCAGTTTTGAAGTGGGCCCTGCAACAAACCAGGCTGCCAATGACACATCGTGTCATGACATGAGATCAGTATTAACTATTGCCTTCCAATTCCCCTTTGAGAACAATCTACCTGACAATGTTGCTACAATGGCTCGCCAGTATGTCCGTAGTGTGGTTTCATCAGTGCAGAGGGTTGCAATGGCTATATCTCCCCCAGGATTGAGCTCTGCAGCAGGACCAAAACTATCTCCAGGCTCTCCAGAAGCTCTTACATTAGCCAGCTGGATCTGCCAAAGCCACAGGTAATTAACTAACTGATCTCATACTCGATGTGGATGAGAAGGGCTGTTTTATCCTCTAGGGTATCAGTTAGTAATGCTGATGTAGGATAGATTAGAGAAGAAAGAATGAAGAGATAAAAGAAGGATAAATCAGGGAAAATTTCCGAAGGATGTAGGCTTAGTTGATAATAATATGTAGTTATGTCTTAAAAGAATGAAAAATAATAACACTTTTAATTGAAAACTTACGACTTAACGAGCGAGTATCTCCTAATAAATGGCACTGTTCCTAATGATACTCTTACTACCATAGCTAAGTATATTGAACTTTTCATAATTATCCTATTCTAGAATATTCTCAATAATCTGACTATCTAATTAAATAAACTATATCATTACTTACATTGAACACCTTATTAATTCTTGCTCTATATTGAACATTGAATGGGTTACTACGCTTCCATTGCTCAATTGGTCTAACTGTTAATGTATAACACCCTAGGAAGATTCTTAGTGAAACATTCTTACTGTTTAATAAACTACTACTATGTTATCTCTATCTGAGTTGTATAGAACACATCACTCCTACCCATTTGACGAAAAGTATTGTCCCTGATTTGATTTCTTCTCTCACATATTGATATCCTCATCTTTTCCAATTCTTCTTCAGTTACCATTTTGGGGCTGATTTGCTTTCTGATTCTATCGGTGGTGATTCGCTATTGAAAAATCTCTGGCAACATCAGGATGCTATTTTATGCTGCTCGTTGAAGGTATGGAAGTCAATTTTCACTATTCTTTTTTATTGCCATGAGAAAATAATGTAGTTCTTGTGATAATACTACATTTTTTTTTCCCCTCAACATTCAATTGGTATGGAACAAGAGCTTATGAGTTTGTATCTAATGATGAATAGTTTTTTTTATGATAAATATGTATGTTGTTGCATAGGACATGCCTGCCAAAGTTGTCTGTCCTAATAACTTAACTGGACTTATTGAAGTTTTAGAAATATAAGTAGTGCAACTTCAATCTGACAAAGCTTTGAGACTTTGAGTTACTCATGTTCAGACCCCCTTCTGGTTGATTCATGTTGTGGCCTTGAGCAGCATGATGGTCAACGATATGATACTAGCCCTGTCAATGGTCAAATCTTGACCCTGATTTGATCTGCCCCACGCCAGTTTTTTGATATATTGAATTCAAATCATGTCAGATTTTTGTCTCCATTATTCCCCTTCCCTTGTTTATCTCGTTCCATCATCATCACAAAACTGTGTCTTTTCCGTCCTTGGACCTTCTTCCGTCACTTTTTATAGCAGAAGCAACTTCCGATAGATTCTTTTTTTCGTTATAATCAGTTTTAAATTATCTAAAATTATTAATGAACATTTTTTCCTCTTTCTTTTATTAGAAAACTCCCCTCTCTCTAACCATCATCTCGTCAATACAAGGGAAAATTATAAAACATATAAAAGCTTCACGCCTGATCCAAATAATATGAACAAAGTTTGAACCCCCCCCAACCACCACACAAAAACAAAATCAGAAAGAGTTTCTTTCACAGTTTTTATGCTTCATTGGAAAACGTGGTCAGAGGATTAAATTTTCCAGTCAAAGTACAACTCTTTACACTTATTGTGAATATGTTTCTCTTTTGAAAGAAAAAACATCTTCCAAACCCTTGTGTATCCCCCACATCTATCATAATTGCTACCGTTACCCACTACCCACCACTACCCTCAAACAAGTGAGCTGGTATGCCCTGTGCCTCTCATCACCCCTGGTGGCAAACAAGGAAAATGTTAATCAGCCTCATTTTCCATTATATAAATCAAATATATATATATATATATATATATATATATATATATATATGTATATATTAAAGAAAACCGGTTTTTTAAAAAGTGATTCAAAAAAAAAGTTTATTGAGAACAATTTCCTTGTATCAAACTGAGCCTGTTATTTAATTGGATCCAGAATTATTGATCCAATTAGCTCATAATTCAGCATGAATCAAGAAATTTAGGAATATGATAGGTCGTCTTCAAACTCTAAAAATTATATACAGGAAGAACTTAAAATTTTATATCTATGATACAGGCCGAGGAATCGTGGTTTGGTTTGTTGTGATTCAGGTGGATCATGATAACCATGCTCCATTATGGGATGAGCGAGACGAATGATCATAATGAATGAGCATGATTTACTCGAACTTGGCCTAATATATATAAACCCCATGTTCCAGTGTTTAGCTTCATACTTATTTCATCTGTGGAACCTAGGATTTCGAATCTGATGCTAATTTTCTATGATTTAACAAGAATGACAGTTAATATTGTAAACTACTTACATAATATTGTTAATACAAATTTGCAGTTTACAATAGTTCATAATTCTATAACATAATTTGAATTTCAGAATTTTGTAATGTAATGGGATCAAATTAAAATGTATTATTTTGGAATAGGGAGTATAAAATGACTAGGCAAGGAAAATAGATGGGAAGAAGTAAACCATATCAACTTGTAATACTGCAGCTCTGTGTTATACATGCTATCTGGAACCACTAAATGGTTATGTTGGTGTCTTATCAATTTTCCATTTTTTTTTAGCTTCTTATGTTGTTTAACCAATAATCTTGTAACTGATGTCATTCTCACTTCTCCTTTTTGTATTGCAGTCTGTGCCAGTTTTCATTTTTGCAAATCAGGCAGGTCTTGATATGCTGGAGACTACTTTAGTGGCTTTACAAGACATTACATTGGATAAGATATTTGATGACTCTAGCCGCAAAGCTTTGTACTCGGATTTTGCCAAATTAATGCCACAGGTAAAATTATGCTCATTCCTGTGAAAATCATGATTGTTGATATCTCACACATTTTATGAGAATTTTGACTTCCCAAGCTACATGTGAACACTACTCTTGCAGTAAAATACTAGTAACCCCAATATAGCCCAACTCAAAAGGCAACATTTTCATTGTGATATATTTTCATGGTGATGGTGGGCCCGTTAGTCCTTAGAAGTGTAACCATCACGTGGCACCACTAATGCTCGACATCCCAAAAGGGGGAAGTATTTATTCGGGATGAAGTATTTGTTTTATGATTTGGATAGTGCAAATAATTGTGAAGTTCATCCTAGTCTTGATTCGTCATCCTCTTGTGATCTGAATTCACCTTATTCTACACAACACATGATGAACGTTTTCAAAGGTTCATATGATTGAATCTTTCCATTTTTCTCAGGGGTTTGCTTACTTGCCGGGTGGGATCTGCATATCAACAATGGGCCGTCATGTTTCTTACGAAAAAGCTATGGCGTGGAAAGTCCTTGCGTCCCAAGAAAATACAGTCCATTGCCTTGCCTTCTCCTTTGTCAACTGGTCTTTCGTGTGAAGTAGTGGATGAATCCTTTTGACACATTTTATCTGCAGTCAGTGTCGAAAAGCCAGGAATCAGCTCAAAGAACATTTTGGAGCAGAGGTGGAAAAATCATTTCAAGCAAAAAGTTTTGTAACTTATACAGCAGGTGGTTTGATATATTTTGCCGAATCAATTGTGAAATCTGTCCTGCTGCTCCCAAATTTTACTCGTCTGTGTAAAATTTTGAGGTGGAGCTTCTGGAGAGGCGTTCCTCCCATGTTACTTTGAAATTTTGGAATATTGAAATTAGTAATGTATGCTGCCAGACTAGAGATTATAGACAATCCTTTCAATTATTGATTTCGTTGATTATTTCCTAGACCTTTCCTCGAAAGAAAATGGAATACAACTATTTATTGTTATTAATATCTTTTAAATTTTTGTCTGAACTCTCAGCTCTCATTTTCTGACGACTATAAAATATAGTATAAATTTAAAATAAAAGAAGAAAACAGAATCCTTTTCCAACTTTAACAAATGTAAGAATGATAAAAATGGTTAAGGTGTGTCATCTTTATTCTAGATTGCTTTGGATCAACCAGTCACTCCATTAAAGTGGATCCAACTTTAAAATGCATTTTTAAGAATTAAAATTTTCTATTTAGCTGCATGAAACTTATTATATTCGGATCTGAACTTTTAGCTGTTGGCCTTCATTTGATTTTAGTGCTCAAGTGGCCCAACCACCCAGTATTATTATAAGGCGAAGTTCCGATAAATTGGAAAATCAGTCTGTTGTATTCAAATTTAAGCGGTAGCAGCGGCCCATCCAGTCAACTGAGTATTTACAGTTTTATCTTTTATGTAACAAGTGGCGATTGATACTATTTCGGGTTTTCCCTGTATATAATATCAATACCCATATTACCTATATATAAAATCTCCGAACTGAATCTTATCCTGAGTTGAATTAGTTGAGTTAATATGATTCAATTAATTTAGTTATTATTTTGTTCTATATTTTATGGTATAAGATATTTTTTTTATATTTTTTTAACTCTGAGTTATGCGAGTAATTTTCTTACCCCAAATTTTGAGACGAGTTCAAGATAATTAGATAAAACGGTCATCGGTTTAAACTCTTGGAATAATATATAATAAAAATCACCAAACAATTTATCAACTATTACAAATAAAAAATAATTAACAAATAAAAATCAACACAATTATACAACTAATATATAATTAAAAACAATAACGGATAAACATTAACTACATCATGAAAAAAAAAATCATATATACGCAACTAAAATATGACAACATCAAAATTCAAAACCAAAGAATACCAACACAGTAACAAACTCATTGTCATCATAAATATAATAGTTACAAAAATTACTAACTCAAATTTACATGTATAAACTTCAAAACTTACATAAACATGAACAAAAAATTTTAATAATCGATATAAATATTCGCATAGCTATTTTTTAATCAAGTATTTATGTTTAAGATGAATTTTAAGTTTGTTATTATGTCTAAATGATCAAAAAGTTTACAAGTGAAATGCACATTTTAGATAAATTATAATAAAATTATATAAAACAATACAAAAAATATGCTAAGCTAGTATATATATATATATATACCGTAAGCAGAAGATTCTAAGCTAGTATGTGTGTATATATATATACACACATACAGCAGAAGATAAATTTGCTACATTTCTTCCCATGGAAGGTTGTATCATATGTTTATATACACGATATAAAAGTTGAAGTGGAAAATTGATGAAAAAGAATGTTTAGTTCAAAGAAAATGATACTTAAATGATTTCAAGTACAAACAACACAATTATTTGTACCAGGTTGTGAGACCTAATCACAAACGAAATTACTATTCAAAAGAATATCAAAATATTATACATGAAATGACTGTTGATATTTTTAATTCATATTTGACTCGTATTTAATTCTATTTGTGTTCAAACATATCTAACACTTTTACATATGAGCGTTATTATGTTAAAAAAATACAAATATATTATTACTCCAATATTCTCATGTCGTTATTTTTCATTGAATATATCAAAATATTCCTCAATTTAATTGCTAAAAAAACTTGTATTCCGTATTAAACACCGTTTAAAATTCTTAAACAGGAAAAGACAAACAGTAAATAATTAAGAGAAATATAAGAAGACAAATAGTACAGCATGAAAGTTGGTACTACTATGTAGTTGGTATCAAGAAATATTTCTCATATTGTTGGGGTATCAAGAAATACTATGTAGTACAGCATGAATTCCTTACGGACCTCATTTTGTATTTTTAATTCCGCTCTTGCCCTCGCTCTCCTCGGCGTTGTTACCCTTCTCCTTCTCTTTTTTTTTTTTTTTTCTCATCACCACCTATACTTTCTCTCCTCTCTTTCTCTCTCTCTCTCCCCGCGCCGATCTTCGGCCTATCCTTCGATCCTTTTTCAATTTTTCCCTCCCCAAAATCTAGGGTTTCTGATTCAAATCTGCACTCCTTCTCTCTCATTCAAATTTAGGGTTCACAGATCCAAATTCTTCCCAGCTCTCCGCTTTCAGCAGACCTAGATAGATATTTGAATACATAGTTTCATATATACGTATTTAAACATGTTTTGGAAACTGACAGCTCTCTCTGCTTCTTCGCCTGTAAGTTTTGTATGTCAACACTTTGAATTTTGTATCAAATTGTGAATGTTGTGGTTTTTTTCAGTTGGCATTTGTTTAATCCAATACTTGTGTATTTGTTTGGTTCTTCGTGCTTCTCACAAATTCGGTTTAGCTGAATTGTTACTATTTGCGAATTAAAGATGTTAATTTTGTGCTTTGCTACTTAAAAGTTTGTGCGAGCAGTTTGTTGCATACAGTTCTGTTGAAACTCCAATTCAATTAGTATTTATTCTCAGCTAAATATGAGTTAATGTGAATTGAACCGATAGCATTTGATTTGCTTTTTAAGTTATGAACATGCTGTGGAGAGGTTTACGATAAGCACATCATTTATGTTTGGTTGCTGCAGGAGATTGACTAACGATATAAGTGCGTAATGTTGAAGTTGAATCTCATTGTGTAGAACTCTTAGTTATTATATAAATTTTGATGAGCTCAGTTTGACCCAGCCAAAATAGTGTGCCAAGATTCCATTAACATCTGGAATATGAAAAGGTGCCAATTACCAATTTATTAGTAATTTATTTGCTAAAGCTAATATCATACAAGGATTCTGGAATTGTGCAATACCAACTGGTCTCACATAAGAATGTGCACCTGAAAGGCTGAAAATTAAGCTTTGAGAGTTCAAATTATGTTGATTTGTTTTTTGAAATTTTTTTGTCAGTTATATGTTATGGGATTTTAGTATCCCATATTAATTCAGATTGAAGTCCTGTTAGTCAGACCTAATTTATTTTTTAAAATTTTTAATTTTTGATCAGCTGAATATGGCATTTTATGTCTTTTTGTTAAATGAATAAAATTACTGTGGGCCAGACTCCGGTGTTTATTTTAGTTTGACAATGTTTAAATGTTTTACTCTGTGTCTCAGTTTCACTTAATTCTTTCATGTTCACTGTCGGATGTTGTTGCAGGTTGAGTCGGTTTTGGACAAGGAAAATTTTACTCTGGAAGAGTTGCTTGACGAGGAAGAGATAATCCAAGAATGCAAAGCTTTAAATAGTCGTCTCATTAATTTGTAATTATCTCACTGTACTGATTATATTTTGGATTCCTTCTTCATTAAGACATTTTACCACGTTTATGCCCCTTAAAAAGCGTCTTACTAATTAATATTTATGTTCTTCCAGTTTGCGAGATAGAGCTCAGGTGGAACAGTTATTGCGCTATATTATTGAAGAGCCCCCGAATGATGCTGAGAGCAAACGTACCTTCAAGTATGTTATTTATTTATTTATTTTTTTTGGGGGGGGGGGAAGATGGGCCAGGGGATAGACTATACTGATCCCCATGTTTCTTTTATTGTTTGTATAACTATTTTTAAGTTTGCACCTAGATACTTAAAATTTGTCTTTCTCTAGGTTTCCCTTTATCGCTTGCGAAATATTCACATGTGAAATTGATGTTATTCTTAAGACTTTAGTGGAGGAAGAAGAGGTATGTCTGTATTATCATTCTCTAACTAGTTATTATTCATCATAGGTATCTAGAAGTTGATATTGTTTGGTTCTGTTTGTTTTCAATAAATTTCTCTTGTTTCAATTGCAGCTAATGGATTTACTTTTCTCCTTCCTGCAACCAACTCATCCTCACAGTGCCTTGCTGGCTGGGTATTTTAGTAAGGTATATCCAGATTATGTTACTCTTTATGTGATATTTTATGGTCAGTTTATATTGTATCCCTTTTTATTTTCTTTATGAATTTATTGATACACTGTAGGTTGTGATTTGCCTCATGTTACGGAAGACGATCCCACTGATGACTTATGTTCAAGTGAGTACAGTTTTATTTTCTTTTCATGGATCTATGGAATCTCTTAGGCCATTCACACCTGTCTCTTAACAGATTCCCTATTTTACATATTAAATTACACTTTTTCATATATTTCAGAATATTTACTTTTTTAAAATTACACTAGCATCCCTATTATACAGATTAGAGAGATTTGAATAGTAAATCTTTTGATGTAAAGATTCACTGTTCAAATCTTTTAACAAATTCTCTATTTTAAGGATTCTAGTGTGGAGATAATTTTTAAAGTTTCAACATTTTACTCTTTAAAATAGAGATTATAGAGAATATAGGGGAACTTGTGTGAGTGTTCTTACCCAGTAAATCTGTTTCCTGAACTAAAAAACTCCAGTTGTAAATTGTTAAATTAATTATCAAAATTGTAAATTTGCTTGGGTCATATTCCTAAATTTGGTATTTGCTCATTAGCTGAATTGAAATTCACATGTTATTATTGCCTTATTGGTAACAGTTTTAGTAATAAAGTTTTATAATGAAATACATGTGTATAGGAGTTGTGGATTGCGATAATAGTCGCACTAATAATTAGTGACGACACCTAGTAATTGTGATTGCCAATTGCCTATGGTAATTGAACATGTTTGTGTACATATCCATATATGCAATTAGACAGATAGACCAACAATAGATAGATAAAATACATATATGTATAAATTACACTAATTCCCACCATAGTGAATAACTTCTGATCCAAGTTGTTTGGGCCAAGACGTGACCTGCATATTGCTGTATGCTGACGTGCATGCAAGAACTAATTGGATGTCTAGCATATTCCATTAGTGCCCTATCATTGTCATTGCAACACGGAAGTTTAGATGTTAAGCCTGTTAGGGCTAGAAACTTGTTAGGATTCCATGATAATTTATTTGAAGCAGGAGTATCTAGTTCTTGCCTTGACCGATATTTGCGTGTTGTACATTATCTCGTAGTGTTGAAGTAGTGTCTATTTCTCCTGTATTCATAATGAGAAACTGTTTCTTCATTCGAGATTGAAGCTGATATGGCTTTTCAAATGTCATGCAAAGTACCATTTTCATAATTCACTATATGAGTTCATCACTTAGCACATGCGCATCGCACTCTCCCATTTCTCAAGCCACGGATAACAATATCTTATGCATGCTTTATTTGTTGGAACCTACATGTTGCATCTCTGATATATACAGACTTTATTTGACTATATTTTGATCTTTTGCAGTCCCATCAAAATGTTTTTGGCCAACTGGTCGATTTGATAGGTATTACATCTATCATGGAGGTTAGTGTCTAAAACTTCATATAAAAAGTCAGCAATGTCCTTTGTCTTGTATCACTTTTAACACTCAGATGGTTGAGTTTTAACTTTCACATATTGATTGTAAATGTCCCTTTCCCTGATGAACTCTTTACACAGATTTTGGTTCGACTCGTGGGCGGTGATGATCACATGTACCCCAATTCTCTGGATGTGATGCAGTGGCTGGCAGATAGTAATTTGCTGGAAATGATTGTTGATAAACTGAGTCCTTCGGTACTAAAATAATTTTGGTCTAAGTTTGATATCTCAGTTGGAAACCATAATTATTATTGCTTGGCAATTTCTGAATTGCCTTTGTGTATTTGTAATGGCATGCTTACCTAAATCAGTAAACTTAAAATAATGGTTGCTATAATTAATGTATGATATCTAGTTAATAGCGGTCCATTGGTGGTTAGTATTGTGTTTTCAAATTGAAGAATGTTTGCAATCCTTTAATGAAGGTAAAACTTGTTTAATAATATTGATGCTTGGATAATTCAGAGGGATTGAGATAAGCTGATTCGGGCTTGTTTACATGAAGAATGTGATGTAAATGGCCAGGTTTAGGCACAGAAAAAAAAAATCTTGCTTCTATGATTCAGACCGGAAGTATTAGGACCCGAATGTTAGATTAGTAGTTTATGTCTTCTGTTATCAAGAGAATTTAATGCATACCCAACTCGTAGTCTTATTAAGTGAAAATTTTTTTTGCTTCTCTCAGAGTTATGGAAGTGCTTATATCCTATATTCAAGTTGAGAAAACAATGTCTACCAAGTTTAAGATATCAGATCGCTATTTTCCAAGACAGTTAAGCTTACATGTTCTCTTTTTGGCAGAATTCTCCTGAAGTTCATGCTAATGCAGCAGAAACTTTGTGCGCAATAACTCGGAATTCAACATCACCTTTGGCTGCTAAACTCTCAAGCTCAAGGTTGGTATAGTTGTACTATAGCTACAAAGTTTACTGGTGTACATTTATAATTGAAGCTCCTGTTGGGCTAAGTGGTTTTTAAGCATTTCTTTTCTTTGCAGTTTTGTTGCTAGGATATTTGGTCATGCACTAGAAGATTCTCATTCAAAATCGGGCCTCTTCCACTCGTTGTCCGTTTGTATTTCTTTGTTGGACCCAAAAAGATCAATTCCATCTCCCTTGATGCATTCCTTCCGAAGTCAACATGTACATGAGACTCCGACATATGTTAATCCTGAAACTGTTAGCGCAATGCTGCCGAAACTTGGTAATTTTTTGTGTATTTAAATATTTGTTTTAATCCTCTATTTTTCTGTTGGTGGATTTAAATGTTACTGCTACACTCATTGATCTTGATACAGCTCTCTTTGAGATAAGAATAGGATATGAAGTCATAGAAATGGTTTCTGCCATTGTTTGAATGTAGTTTTTTTCCCTGTGTAGTTTGTTTGCTACTCATCCCTTGTAATGAACAAATTTATTTTCCACAAGAACATTACTACAACTTATATAGCTTTGTTGTTTTTAAATGATGGACACATGTATTTGCTCTGTTGATTAGAGAAGTGTAATCTAGTGTGACTTTTGGTGCAGGTGACTTGTTGATGCTACTGAATGTGTCATCTGATGAAAAGGTTTTGCCTACGACCTATGGTGAATTGAGACCTCCACTTGGAAAGCACCGGTTAAAGGTCAGTTGTAAATAATGTTGGCTACATTGCTGGATATTCTTCTGCTTGATAATTTGAGAAAGTTGTGCTTGCTACTCAAGGTAGATACATCTGTGACTTGAATTGTAGACTAGTCTCACTGCAAGATAAGTGTGAACTTTCTTGATTGAGATGTAGGTTGTGTCTGGCTACCATAATAATTGAGAGTCACACCATCTTTATGGTACTATTCTTGAGAAGCTACTGAATTAGCAATCATAACTTGTGTACTGGAGATGTAATCTCAATAAACTTGCTGTTTTGTTTCCACAGCAATACCAAGTTACATTTTTCCAGTCGTATGATATGCATTATACATGTGGTCTTGTGTTACTTCTTGTTGCTGTATTGTGTGTTAGCTCCCGAAAATGGTGGTGAACTCCTGAATGTCAAGGTGTAAAGGATATTAGGAGGTTGAGGAAGTCATGGTTCCCTCTTTAATTTGTAACTTGTTCTCAGGGGTCAGGGCAACTAGAGGGGACTTTCCCTTTTCTAATTTTTGTTTTTTGCTTTGCACTTTATTTGGCCTATCATCGTTTTATTTTATTCTTGGAGAAGTTCTTTAGGAGCTTCTAGGGTGTGTCTGTATGCCTATTGGCGTCAGGTTCTGGACGAAGTTTTGGTGCTCTGTAGCCTTTTATGTGCACTCCATGTTGATGGGCGCCTCTGCATTTTGGTTTTCTATTTTATATTCTATATGTTTTCGACACATCATATAAAGTATAAGCTTTAGCTGGACACAGTGATGAATTTATATCATTATTAGTTAGCTCCAGATTTAATCTATGTTATCATGTTATTGTTATTATTATGCCCCAACCCCCTAACTTAACGAGCTAGCTGATTGTAGATAGTGGAGTTCATTGCTGTGCTACTGAAAACTAGAAATGAAGTTGCGGAGAAGGAATTGGTTAGCTCGGGAACTATTAAAAGAGTCCTTGATCTCTTCTTTGAGTAAGTTGTTACTTGCAGAATTTGGTGCATGACAAGAATGTTATGGTCCTCAATATTTTATGGAAAATCTTGAGCTCAATCTCTGTAGTTTGTCTTCACATGCTTAATATTGTATTTAACTATTCATATAAATTTGTAATTTATGCAGGTATTCGTTCAACAATGCCTTGCATCATCATGTAGAGAGTATCATATATTCATGCTTAGAAAGCACAAGTACAACTATCATAGACCATCTTTTTGAAGACTGTGGTCTGGTTCCTAATATTCTTCAGACTGAGAGAAATCCGACTGTTGCTGGTGAAAACAATAGGGTAAGATATGCATTATAGTGGATAAAGGTTCTTATCCACCAAAATGTGCTTAATTTCATTATTGGATTTCACACATTGCACCATTGCACTGCAGTGGCTCTGTTAGAGTCTGTTCGTATTGTATTATTTCAGATAGGTTCCTTTTTGTAAGTGACAAACATTTAATGCATGTAAATTAAATTGTCCAGCCGACTCTACCTGCTGCCGAAAGACGTGCACCTCGGACTGGGAACCTAGGACATATTACACGTATTTCTAATAAGCTTGTTCAGTTGGGAAACACAGATAGCCGCGTTCAGTCGCATCTGCAGGTATGTAATATGCTGGACAATTTATTCGAAATATGGTCCGGGACTCCACTTGAGTGGTTAATGATGCTTTCCTTCACTATTAGTGAATATGATGGTCAAATCTATATAATTATAGGCAGACAGGCAGTTGCGGAATCAGAAATATTATTGTGTGGTTGCACAAATATTTGGAAGGGTTCAGGCTGCCTCCCAGTTATTTTTTTTTTGAGATAGCATGCAAAAATTTAAAGGATAGTAAATAGAATGCTTAAACTTCATGAAGTGCGATCAACTCTCCAACCCATAATCATGGTTTTTTTTCTTTTTTACATTGAAATGTTGAATGCTGTTCTACTATAATGGTGGAATAAAAAAAAGATATCATGCTAGGCCCTCGCTCTTGGGAGTTGAACCTCCGTCTCTTTATAAGATGCAAAAGGAAACCGATTCCACTAGACCAAATGAAGAATACTTAATGTTGGTGGAAAAAAAAAAGAAATAGAAAAAGAAAGGGCGTGCTTGCACTTGCAGGCACAGACCCCACTGTGGGTCTTCCCATGATTATAGGATACAGACTTTAAAATGGATAAGGTTGGCAATCGCCAAGTAATTGAACTATATCTGAATGTGGTCTTGAATCTATAAGAAAGAGAAATAGCTGTTCAGGAAAAGCCACTAGAAGATAAAATTCTCGTAGCCTTGTTTTAAGTTCTGTAAAATGAACTTATCTAACAAATATTTTGCATGAGAACCAGTCCCATTGAAAAATTCATCCAACGAAGAGTGTCCTTGTGTCAATTTCATTTCCCTTGATATACTTCAAAGTTGCTCTACTACTAGGCCTGTAAACGAACCGAACCGTTCGTGAACATGTTTGGTTCGATTCACATTTTGAACTCGAGTTCAATCGGCATTCAGTGTTTGATTGTTTGACTGAACATGTTAGCGAACATGCAGGTTTGGTTCGTTATTGTTCATGAACAGTTCGAGCTTGGTTCGGTTCGAGAGCTGCTCGAGTTTGACTGCATTTTTTCCTTTTCTAAATTAATTATAATAACTTTTGTATATATTTATTAAACATATTATTTATGCATTCACTACTTCAAAGTATAACATAAAAGCTTCCTTGCTTTATTAGATTGAATTTTAATTTTGACTTATTTTTATCTTTAAAATTCATATTATTTTTTATGCTCAATTGTACATTTGGACTATTAGTCTACTACTAGTATAATGTGTGAATTATATAAAATTACTACATAATATTATAAAAAATCAAAGAAACTTTTATATTTAGTGTAAATTAGCAGTCTTTATTATTTGTATAGTTTTTTTAATAATAATCAATGGACATGTGTAATTTTGAAAACCAATTAATAGATTGGAAATAGAGATATTTACAGAATCCAAATTTCCTAATTAAATAAATTTTTAAAATGAAATTTCACTGTAAAATAATGTTAAGGAAACTATTTTTAAGATTATAAGTAATACACACACAAACGTATACATAAAGCTGAAATATCTGCTTAAATATATTATGTTATTGTGTTATAGTTTTAATAGTTAAAAATTTACAAAAAAAATTCATTAGCTCAATGATAACTTCTCCATGCATATTTTATTTTATTTTATCTAATTATAAAGCATATATTAAATTTGAATTCTTAAAAATGTTTGGATCAAGTAGATATTATTAATAATGAACATTAATTTTAATCTTCAAGCTCTAAGAAGCCTTAGACAAAAAAATGAAAAATTAAGTAATTAAATACTTGTTTCTTTTATACGTAATCACTTATTCACGTGTTGCTTTTATTTCCTCAAAATTATAAATAAGCGAAGTATGAAGTACTAACTATTAATGAATATGTAATGGACAACAAATTAGTCTATAGCCTTCTTGTATTATGAGACAAAAAATATATATTTCTTATTATA
Organism: Centella asiatica; assembly: GCA_014636745.2. Classification (NCBI taxonomy): domain Eukaryota; kingdom Viridiplantae; phylum Streptophyta; class Magnoliopsida; order Apiales; family Apiaceae; genus Centella; species Centella asiatica. Next base: position 31,728,100 of record CM025787.1, read on the forward strand.
TTGTATTTTAGTTGTATAAATTTTAAATCAGAAATTTGATTTTAAAAATTAAAATTGAATTATGAATTTATTATGTTTATGAATAATGAATTTGCTAATTAAATTCTATATGTTCGTAAACAATTTTGTTTTTATGAACAAATATATATTTGTGAATGGTTTAATGTTCGTGAACGGTTTTATGTTTGTGAACAGTTTCATGTTCATGGACGATTTAGTGTTCATAAACAGTTTCATGTTCGCAAACGTATTTGTGAAAAAGGGATGTTCGGGAACTATTACCGAACTCGATCATGTTCGCGAACACCATTCGAACCGAACTCGCACAATGTAAGGTTCGAATCACTTATCCGAACATGGTCGAGTTCAATAACAGAGGTCCGAGTTCGAAAATGTTCGGTTCGGTTCATTTATAACCCTATCTACTACCACTTGGTGTTTCTTTGAAACCATAAGCGTGTACCTATAAGCTATGTTACCATGGAGTGTCCAATTGAATATGAGTACTTTGAAGAATCCGACACGAGTACGCCTCAATTTTATCAAATTTTTTACACTAAGATGGAGTGTCCCACACCCACACCCACACCCTTGTTCAGATGTCGAGTGTCGGACACGGGAACTTTGAAGCAAAACAAGGAGTCCTTGTAACATAGCCTATAAGTGGACGTGACATAGGACAATTATGCAACATAGTTTACTGCTTGGGAGTCTCATTTTCAAAGTGATTTGTTGCATTTGATTATCCATTATTTCTTGAGTTCTCCTTTTTATAAAAATGTGAAATTTCACTTCCGTTGATAATGTTGGTCAATGATGTATGTCTGAACTTCATCTCTTATAAAATTTAACTGGTTTTGGTCCTATATAGGATAATAGTAAATGGAACGAATGGCAAGTCACAGTGTTGCAGGAGCGTAATATGATTGAAAATGTCTACCGATGGGCTTGTGGGTATGACTCTTGTCTATTCTTTCTATATTAATTTTACTTATTTAAAATGAAGTTCGATTAGGTTTATGTGCTTTGAGAAGAAACAAACTTTGGTCTACTCATGTCTTCAGTGTATCAAGTGTCATTGCACTTCAATATCAGAAACTGAGTATTATCGTAATCCCTTCATTGGTTGCTCCTTTTACAACAATTATTTTCAATATAACGAGTCCACTAGGTTCCCCACTGTATGTAATTTTGGCAATCTCAATCAAGGACAGACATGCACATGGGAAAGTGGGGTCGATTGACCCAATTTCTCCGTTGGTGGTGAGCTACACATTCAATTTACATCTAAGAGCATTAGAAGAAAACTAGGCTATTAATATCCAGCTTTGACCCCACCTGAAGTCGCATGATTTCTTGTGAAATGCTTACGTGATTTAGAGTACTTGAATTATGCAAGTATCCCGAAAAAACAGAAGAGATATACAACAACACAATCCCAATTATATGGTAAAATATATTGAGAGATATATATTTGAAATCACAGATAATCATTGAACAATTCCAACAAATGAAGCCTTCAAGGGTATTTTTGTAGTGACTTCTATGTGATATAAATGTAAATATATACTACTAGTTTATATTCTAATATTCTAATATTCTAATATTGTTATTTTTATTTTTTAATTTCTATAATTATTTTTGAACATTTAAAATCTTAACCATACTTGAAATTATTTGTATCAGTCGCTGTTTGCAATAATCAACAAACTGTTCATGATGAGGTTGGAACCAGAGACCTTTAGGCTATACCTCTAGGCATTTCCATATTTCCCTCCTGTTGACTGGTTGATTCAATTATAAGCAAGGAGCTTATAGGTAGAAAAAAATTGAAAGAAGAGACTGCAGAAGTTTCTTCTCCCCATTCCTTCTTTATTTTTGTGTTATGTTCTTTATAACCTGCAAAGTTCTCTGTAACAGTTTATTACTGAGCGATGATATAAGTTTGCATATCAATTTAGGACTTAGAAGTAAGGAGTATTGTATATCTCGAGTAAAATCCCGTCCAATAAAAAATGTGTTGCAAATTTTCAAGTTAAACAGAGTCCACCCTATTTGGTAAATTACCGACTTTAATCACTATGCTACGAGGATTAAATCTATTGCATCACTATGCGGCATCAGTTGCTGGAAATTTACTATTTTATGATCTTTCCTGCATACTCTTCGTCCCTCCAAGCTCCCATAGTATGTTGACTGTTTTGGCAACTTCCCTTCCTAATGATATTAAATTTATTCTCTTTCCACTTTTTTCAGCCGTCCTACTGCACTGCATGATAGGACAAGAGATAGCGATGAGGAAGATGGTCATGACAGGGATTATGATGTAGCAGCTCTAGCAAATAATCTAAGTCAAGCATTTAGATACAGCATATATGATGATGATGCTGAGGATGTATGCTTCTATTTTGACCATTTTTGATTAATAGCGATTCATATTTCTCATATAATTCTCTCTCTCTCTCTCTCTCTCTCTCTCTCTCTCTCTCTGACTTTCACACACACACACACACACACATTCATGTCTATGTATCTGGATGGTGATGTTCATCATGTTTTCGTCCTCGTTGTAGGGCCATAGAGCTCTTGAAGATCGTGATGACGAGGTAAAATTTTATACTCCAGCTTTCTTAATTAGTAAAAACATCGCTCTCCAATTGATGATGGACAATAACTGAAGTGGATCTAGATGTATATATAATTTGTGAATGCATATGTACATTAATATAGATTTGCTTTGAACAAATATCTGAAACGTCTACATGCTAAATCTATAAAATGAAAAACTACAAAGGGGGATTTTTTAAAAAAATTTGATTATGCAGGAGGCTTACTTTGATGATGATTCTGGTGAAGTTGTTATATCATCCCTAAGGCTGGGTGATGATCAAGGAAGGTGAGTTTTCATTCATATATCCATAAGATTTAGTTAAATAGCATGCCCCTCCATGCCCCTTCTGGCATTGTTTGTTGGTATTAATACGTCTCACTATAACCCCTTTTCCCCCCTTTCCCTGTATGTTGCAGCAGTTTGTTTACGAATTCCAATTGGTTTGCTTTCCAAGATGATAGAATTGGTGAAGCAGCTATGAGCACATCACCATCTGAAATGATGGATGAAATCAACTTAAATGGAGCAGTAAATGGTGGTGGTAACAGCAGTAGTGACGATGAGGTGGTGGTTGGGGAGGATGAGGAGTTGGCTGAAAGCAATAACTCTGCTAATGGCACACCTAGTTTAGACAACATTGCTGGTGAACTTAACAACAATTCTCTAACGAGTGCTGGAGACTTAGATCCCTCAAATGGAAAGGCTAGTGTTTCTGGTGACACGAGCTTCTTCCAGTTTGAGACATCAACCAATGATGATTTGTTCGGAGATAGGCCGATACCTGAATGGGTGGGATGGGGAGAGTCGTCTGATTTTCCGGTTAATGGAGCAAGTGTGAACCCTTTTGAAGATTACAGCAACTCAAGCATTGATCTTGCTAATCCAATTGAGGTAACGCCAACACCTATTAGTTCCACTGCAAGTGATGAAACTCTACCTGATGGTACTCCAACAACCATAAATTCCAGTGATGGACCTGTGGGATCTGATTCGAGCCAAAAGGCTGCTGCCATTCCATCTCTATTTGAGGAAGATGTTGAATTTGTAGGGGTTGAATTAGAGGGTACGGAGAAGGCAATGGATCAGGCTCTTAAGGAGGGAATTGTCGGTGAAGCAGGGCCTTTGAAAAGAAACGGCGTTCCCAATGTGCGAGAGAAGGATAATTCAGATGACAGTGGTGCTGGAGTGAAGGAATTTAACGATGCAAACTACTGGAGAGTTGATCAAGAGGTTGCAGTATTGGAGTAAATCGGTTAATTGTCTTTGATGGTTCAACCTGGAAGTTTGGTATGTTTATAGATGTCTGCCATTGAGCAGTCTTATGCAGTAGACATGTACAGCATATATTTGTTTCAGTAATGGGATAAACTAGCTCTAGGCCGTGATATGTTTGTTACTGATTATTTATTGTGACACTGCTATTTTTAAGTAGTTATGTTCAGGTTCATAATAACCACCTCGTGGTCCCCTTTTTCTTTTTTAAATTCCTATGAAAGAGTTCTGTTCTATCAATTGTAATTTTATGCTCGACGCACTTCACGTGGTATCTGTTGGTTCAAAACTATTATTATTATTGAATATTATGTGCATTGAAACCCAAAGGCAGAATCGATCTACATCACGACATGGATAATTATTCAAATGAACTGCAGTTTTAATTGAAAGAGAATTTTTATTTTATTTATTATTGTACTTTTATTTGAAATCAGATGATAATCAGACCTAAACGTATAACTAGAAAAGGGTTAATAGCTTAATTTCATTTAATAAAAAAAGAAAAAAGAAAAAAGAACACAAGGTAGCAAGTGAGCACGTGGTTCCTTCTTTTAAAATTACCGGTTGGGTCTATGATATAGACCGAAATTCTATAACAATGAGTGTATTTCTGTGAATTTATAAATGGTAACTTATAAAAAACATTGAAAATATACTAAAAAATAGTAACTTACAAATATTAATTTACAAAAAATAAATATAGTTATAATATTAATTTACAAAAAATAAATATAGTTATACGGAATAATTGAAAAACGCGGACACTATTATAAAAAACTTATTACTGTTGGGCATGTGTTTTTTTTTTCCCGATAAGGGCCTTAACTTGTTAATTTATTTTTGTAAATTTATGAATCTTTATCTTCACTAAAAAAATAGAAGATTAAATTAAATGGAAAAAGATCACAGAGTTCAATAAATCAACATATTCTCCAATTTTCATATTTAGGAGATATATATTTGATTGGAAGGAAAAAACATATTAGAAACGCGACTAACAAAGAAGAGTGTAGGACATTCTAGAATACCCCTGCGTCAATGCACAGCGAGAACGAGTTTCGCTGCTGATCCTACACCTATATAAAGGAGCAATATGATACGAATTCCCGTGTAGGATCGCTTTCCCGTGTAGGATCGCTCTGTTAGGTTTCTAGAACGTTCTTATCGGAGATAGATTTGCGTGAGAATTAGCATTCGGAGTCAACATTGGAGAAGATGATAGAGGTAATATCGAACGATCGGCTTGGGAAGAAGGTGAGGGTGAAGTGTAACGAAAACGACACCATTGGAGATCTGAAGAAGCTTGTGGCTGCACAGACCGGAACTAGGTCTGACAAGATCAGAATCCAGAAATGGTACACCATTTACAAAGATCACATCACTCTCCAGGATTACGAAATTCACGATGGCATGGGTCTCGAATTCTACTACAATTAGCTTTTTGGTAACCTCCTCCTCCATCTCTGTGTAATTTATTAATTTCATATAGTATTACTGCTGTTCCAATCTCTTAAGAGCTTCTTAACAATTGTGATGTTATTGGTAGGCATTTTAAGCAAACAAAGAGTAATCTGCATTTGTTTTTGAGATTGAATGTTGTTTATATTTGGTTGTGATTGCTCTATGGTTTTGCACATGATTAACCCTTTTGGTGTTATTTGTTTGTCTTGTAGAATGTAGAATGTTCATGATAAAACAATGTCATGGCAGTGTTAGCAATTCAGTGTTACGGAATATATATCCTCTATATGTGCCAAATTTCAATAGGATTTATTTATGGAACCTAAGGCGCAATTTTGATATGGATCTTTGGGTCACTACTTACATCGACTCTCATAACATCTGTACAGATGCATCTCAAAATTTTCCACTGTAGTGAGGGAATTGTGTATTTCTTCGTTATAAACAAGCACATAACTAGGCAGGAGAATATTATCAGCTGCTTGGTCCGATTTCTTGTCATTTTTCGCTCTCTGATGTTAAACGAGAAAAGAAGATTTTTGATTTTTTTGATAATTTTGTTTTATTGTTTAAAGATAAGTTATTTTTGTAATGTAGTATGGGCATTTACTTCCCAATTATCCTCCCTACTATAGCAAGCAAGCCACCAGAAGGCAGAATATCGATGGCAGACATATGTATAAATATATAGCTGTGCTTTTTCTTTCTGCTTGGGTGTTTACGATGTGTTATGCATTCTGTATGTGTGAGTTTTATGCCCTTTTTAATTTTGTTTAGCAAAGTTGCCTATAGACGAATTGTTTGGATATTGTAGTTTCCATATTGTCGAAGGATTATATATATTGCTTCCAAGTGTTTTTCTTGTTTAGAACTTGCTACTAAAGCAATATTTACTCACTGCATTGAACGATGAAGTTTGTTATTGAAAATATATTTTATATCTTTTCTGGCGTTAATAACCTAATATATTTATTGGTACGACTAAGTAATTTATAGATCCTTTGCACTGTTTGTATGGATTTGTTTCAACTTTAAACGAGAGGATAGATATTTGATACACATTGGTCTATTTGAAGTATTTTGATGAGAAAATAAGTTTTTATCTTTTATAAATTTTCTTTAGGGATTTGTGATCTGAACCCCACACCTCTGCTGAGATGGAAGGAGTACCCTGGTCTAAAGATCTTTTGTTGTTAGTTGATGTATTATGTATATGGATGGCTGTTAATTCAGGGATGCGATGGATGTAATAAATATTATGGTGCCTTTGGTTACTCATTGCAAGAATGTGAATAAAAATTGAATAAATTTAAAGAAGAACAAATGGTGGTAGAAAAGAAGGAACTCACTCCATTTTTGGTTATCCTTTCCTTTCACAGTTTACTTCTTTAATTTTATTTCATTCACGTTCCAATGAGTTACCGAAACATTAGAGTTTTCAGTATTAACTATCTGTGTATTAATAGAACAGTTAGACAGATTTTCTTGATAATCAAAAAATTATTGTTTCTGCAATATGTTGGTCTTTGTTATACACGATTTTGATGTATTCTAGATTTTGTTTCGTGATAAACAGATTGAAGATGAAATCTTTTCGAGTGAACCAAATGCTCAGATATCTCCAACCAGATCAATGTATTTGGTTCATCTAGAATATAAGGGCGGCTGTAAAAATACGCAGCTTGTACTGAATTCTTATAAGCTTTCTCTTGTATACATTTTATTTGCAGTTTTCATTCACAGGTCGTTTCGTTTGTGAAAAATTTATTATAATTACGAAGTCATGATTAAAATTACAAAATTTACCGCATCAATTGCCGGAAAAAGAAAACTGGAGAAGGTGCCGTGGGGAGAAGAGCTGGCCAATTAGTCCTGGGTCATATACTGAAGTTTCAAATGGGATGCTTATTTTTGTTTCTTGTATTTTGTTTTTATTTTTTGGACTTAATTAGGCTCAATGAATTACTAATATTTAGAGAGAGAATAAAATAGGAATCTAATCTAATCTCACAATATTTTTAATAATAAATCCTATTAATTATGTTACCCAAATTGAAAATTACTGTAGCACCAAATAGTAGGATAAAATACTGTATGTTCTGTTTTTAGCTCTGCTTCCAAAAGTTCCCATAAATAACCAGACCGCCAATTTGATTACATTATATTGTCTAAATTATTTCTAAAGGTGACAAACGGTCAAAAGAAAAAGTCTACGGATGTAAGTAATTCATTATATAAAGAAAATAAACGGAGATTTAAAAAAGTGGGATACGTATTGGGATCGGTGAGAATTTGATATTGGTAGGCTGGTAGCCACCTCCTTTCCGAGCAGGTAGCCTGTACAAAAATGAAAGAACAAGCCAGTGAAATTGTTTATGCTCTTTTAGAAGTGTTGTAGTTTTAAGAATTGAACTTTCTACTGAGCACATATGCAAGTCTCATAAGAAATTTAATGAACTATATTGTTTGTTTAACTATTGTATATTGTTGTACTTCATATATACTTTTTGGGAAAACCAATTGAATCACTTCGTTTTTTTATTTCTTTTTCTTCGAACAAAAAGAGTTTATATTCATATTGATATAAAGTTATTGCACCTTTTGGGGCGTGTGTACATATTATACATATAATAAATAAAAAGTATTTCTATTTTTGGTTTTTTAAGTTTAGTTATCTATCAATACGTTATCATTTTCGTTCTCGAAAAATTATCTTAACTCCACTCAAAAAATTTATCTAAAATTATATTTAAAAGTACATATTTTTATATTAAAAGACTAGTATACCATTATTTTTCTCTTTAATTCTTAACCATACACTTAAAAGTTAAATCAATGACAAAAAAAGAGATAAATATACTATTTTTCATACTACTTAGTTTACGTGTTTAAGTGTATTTAAATCATTATTTTGAGAACAGGAGAGAATATATGTATATATATATATATATATAATTTTCAATTTCAATCTTGTAATAAATTTTACTTTATTTAATATAATCTGCATCTATGGTCGGTTGTATACATCAGTTGTACCGCCTAACTTTGTTTATAGTTTCAATCTTGTAATAAATTTTACTTTATTTAATACAATCTGCATTTATGGTTGGTTATACCACCTAACTTTGTTTATACTGTTCTTACATTCATCTGCATATGACCAGTTTAACCGCATAATCATTCACTTACTTTGATTTACATTATGTTATTATGTTGCATTCATATGCGCACTTACTCTCCATTTTGTTAGTTTCATTTTTATTTTTTAGCATCTGTTTCCGTGTCATTATATATATATATATATCCATAAGTGTTCATGACTATATTACTTTTTATAAATTTAGTTTATGCGATATAAATACTCCTTTCGTCCCCCAAAACAGTGACTTAATTACATTTAAATACATATATTAAAAAATAAAGAGAATGACACAAAAAAATAAATAAAAAAGAGTGTAAAAGACAAAATAAATATCAAATATGTATTTTTAAACACTCGTTGGAAAACAATTTTTTTTTGGGAGGACTGAGGTTGTATATTTCTAATTTTAAAGTACATTTCTAGGATCCCCTCTACGGCTCTACGTACCTAAGTATTTATGAGCACTTTAATTTCGTATACGTGTGCATCGATCCCGAGAAATTGCACTTCCAAACGTTGAAAGCGCATGTGATATGCTGAGATCATCTCGCGAGAAGGAAAGGAGAACTGGAAGAATGTGATATCTTCTTCTTCTTCTCTCATCTTGTTGTCCACATCAGCAAAGAATCTGAGCCGTACGCGTGTTTGATGACAGTTCTGACGATCTTTCACGCGTATACGCCATCCTACTGTGTCCTACTCTTCACTAGCCTGTGGATTAGGCTGGTCTTGAATTTTGTCCTTATTCTTTTTAAAAATGAAGGGCATGGAATTACTAATATACAAAAGTAAACATTTTTCTAGTTACAGGTGATGCAACTCGTTCCAGTCTATTTATCTCATTTTTATTATAAGCTATTAAATTTAAAGTAAATTATAAATTAAAAACTTTAAGGAGGCTGAATACAATGTTAACCGGCAGAGATTGAAATAACAAAGTTCATTAGGAAATTCCCCATATCTTAAAATCGATGTATTAAGTACTCCATCTTTTTTTGAGGTGTGTGAAATACATTTATGTGCATTCATTAAGAAGATAAAAAATATTATAATAAAAAAATTAGTATAAAATATATATTTTTAGAAATATTTTCTTGAGATATACTTAAGACACTTTTTTAAGGATAAAAATAATACAATTTACGTTATCTCTTAGGAGAAGAAAATTCGATTTGAATTATCTTGTTATATTTCGTGGTGAGTATATGTCTCTTGTATTTTCTTCTTATTTTTATGCGTTTAATGTATTTGAATTTATTTTTGAGAGGGTTTATTTTCTTGCTTTATTTGTGATTCGGACTTATTCAATGAATGAATTCTCAAAAAGAAATAAAAATTCGTTCATCTAAGTTATAAATAGATTCCCAAAAGCAAATAAATTGAAGTAGATTTTCAAGTCCAAAACAAAGACAAATTATAGACATCAGACATTCATTATAGATTTCTATAAATAATGAGTAATAAAAAACTTAAACTTCCAATAGAATAAAAACGTTTATTCAATTTTTAATCTTCGTTTAGTTTAGATTTATTGTTTTTATAATGTATATAAGCTACTCTCTCTTTCCTTAAATATATGATGTTTGATGTTTTACATGTATTTTTAGGTAAAATTTAATACATAATATATGAGAGATATTTTACTTTAAAAACATTTAAAATTTGAATTATTTTAAATAAAATTATTTTATAAAAATTAAAATTACATAAATATATAACATTTAAAAATGTTCATTTAAAATTACTTATAAAAAAATCAAGTATCATATATTTCAGAAACGAGGAAGTATTATAATTTAGACACAATTACTTTTTGAAATAAAGGAAGTACTCTATAATAGAAATGACAATGAGACGAAGCGGAGATAGTGATTGTGTATACCATTCCCATCTTCGTATAACTCAGTATCTCCATTTTCGCCATCATAAGAAACGAAAATTCACAATTCGATGAATGATTTTCACCATTTATATTATATAAATTTTATATGTATTCTATATTCTATTAAAATTATATTTTTTGAACATAACATTAATATTTATTACTTTAATTCATCACCTAAATTTTTTTTAACAAATATAATAATTACAAGTTAAGTAACATAAGATTAAATATTGTATATATGGGGTAATGTTGTAAAATTTATAGAAAAAAATACATATAAATATATAGTTCTATAGAAATGGTACGGAGAGCATTCATATTATCTTTATTTATAAATATATAGCCCCATTTATAACGGGACCATGAATCACCGTGGGAACGGAAAAATTGCCCACTCATAAGCCGCCATTAACAGTTTTTAGTTTAATTTGTTCAACTTTAACTTTATCGATAGGCGGGGTCCACCGCACGGGCATCTGACTAGAAGCTCAAAATCTCTGTCGTCGCCTTCTTTTGTGCTACTAACTGCCCTGTTAAGACTTTGTTTGTTTGTAGTGGCCAGCGAATTCCTTTTTCTTTATAATTATGGTAAGAGCAATAAAAACTATAATGACTTCCTACTTCAAAAATAAAAAAGAAGGTGGTATTTTGTAGCCATTACTTGCGACGTATAAATAGATGTTATTTCTAGTTTTAAAAAAGTTATAGGAGTGACATGCCATTTTTATTTTAAAATATCAATCTTAATCTATTAATGTTTTTAATTCATAACTTCTATTCAATAAAATGAAATATTTAACATGACTGGTTTTTATTTTTGACGAAAGTTAACTTGAACATCATTGATTATAAACTACTTATATTTTTTTAAAAAAAAAGTCTGAGTTTCAAATTTTACAAATTAATAAAAATTTCTGCAAAATAATTATTAATGGATGCATAACGCTACCTCTTGCGTAACAAAAATAAAAAATAAAAATAAAGCTAAGACATCGAGGAATAATTAGAGAGTGCATGGTACTATGGCAGTGGCATTGTGTCCTATGTAACCAAAAGCAAAATGGGCGCAACTAAGCTAAGATATCGACGAATAATTAAAGACTGCACGGTACTAAAAAAATTAATAAAGAAAATCATGCAACATTTTACAGAAATTTCTTTGCATATTGATATGGAAACATCAATTTTATTTGAATATTATCAACAGTTTTTCTAAATTATGAAGTAGTAATGAATGACTAAACAATGGCAGATAGATTCAAACAAGTTTGTATAAATATAGTACTTGTTTATATTATACTACTACATAATATTTCAATGGGCAGTGATGATGGTTTTCAAGGTGGAAGATAATAATAAGAGTATAGTCTTAAGCTCTTATAGTCATATTAACTGAGAAGTCTCGTTTGTTTCAATGTTGGAGAAATCAAAGTCCAGAATTCATGGGTTTGGAGCTGAAATTAAGGGGGTCAATGAAACCTTTTTTTTTTTGGACTAATTAATATAGAAGTGCTTTGGGATGTGTACGTTAATGTTTTCTCATAGCACAAATTGTAGTCATAAGAGGCTGTTAATTATACTTCATGTATTCATTCCAAATTGCATTTCGGGATGTGGGAATATTTTTTAAACCGAGTAAAGTTGATATAATTGATAAAACTCAATACGTATTTAGGATTATTATCTTTTTTTTTTTTTTACTACCTGTAGTTTAGGTTGAGTCAAAATTTTTTTTTTCTGGTGGAAATCTATATATAAATGTCGTATGTTCTCAAGTAGACCGATTAGATTAAGATATAGTGAATTAGGAGCTTTCCAAGGCCGTGTAGCCTACACTTGAAAAAAAAAAACATACCACCATCTTTTTCATAGGCATACAATTTAAATAAATGAATTTAATTTTAAATTATAAAGAGAAATTCAAGTCAATCTTACTTAAAGTTATTGAGTTCAAACGTTGGATAGATCCATTTAGCAAAAAAAAAAAAATGTTGGATAAATCCTTGAACAGACAAAAAGTTATATTTAGAATCCACTAAAAAGAATCGGGACAAACGAGATTTAAATCAACTAAACCGAGCAGAACAATTGACCAATTCCGTTAATATATGGCCATATCTGTAATAGTGTATCTTTTGCTAATAAGCTTTTCATATTGAACCAAAAAAATTTCTCTCCCATTTAAATTAACATTTTGAAATTTTCGTAAAATCTTTATATATATATATATATATATATATATATATATATATATATATGTATGTATGTATGTATGTATGTATGTATTGACATTATCTATTTTATAAGCATATCAATACATTATGTCTTTCAAAATACCTTTAATTAATTACTTTCAATATATTTATTTGAAAGTAGTTGGAAATGTTTTAAAAGTATTTAAATTCTTCCATCCATTTATAAGTGTCGTTTTACAATTTTACACGCATTAAAAATTGATATAAGTGATGTGACACGTGTTTAAGATAATCAAATGAGTATCTTTTTCGTAAAATAAAAAAATTAAATGTTTAAATTTTATTGGCTACAAGCGTGAGTGAGTTTTAGTCACCGACATTCTACTCAAAATAATTTTACTATACCTAACTCACCGTTAATTTTATTTCATTTCCTCTGTCACGGCTTTAAATGATACAATTATCAAAAACCAATCGGGGATAAAACAAGAAAAAGCATAAATATTAAGATGACACACATTCATAAATCTTATCTCTAAAAAAGTCACTTATTCATAGTCAGAAAAAATAATTTTATACTATCACTAATTACTTGTTAGTAAGTGTATGACAATGTAAAAACATTAATTTTATTGGGACAGAGGGATCATCAATCCATATTTAAAGTTTGGTCATGGAAGTTAGAAAAATGGTTTGATGAAATTGAGAAAGGGTCAAAACCATATGGGGGCATGAACTCCGGGGGGAGAGGGTTAAAGGAGAGATGAAGTAATACAAATAATAATACTTCCGGCCGCCAAGACGGAGAGGTTGACGGGAACCAAACCAAACCCAACCCCCACGCCCACATGTGACATTTTCAATTGGGATCAACAATTAATTCACTCTTTCTTTCATGGAGTCATCAATTTCAATCCCACCGTTTTTATACGCGTCTTTTTTGTGTTTTTTATATGCATGTTTAAGTGCATTTTTTTATACGTTAAATATTTTATTTTAATTAAAAATACATTTATATTAAATCTTATTTACAATATTCATTATTATTAATTTTTTTAAATTAAATAAAATATTTAACATGTAAAAAAGTTAACTTAAATATACATGCTAAAAAGTTAAAAGACACACATATAAAAAAAAAAAGAGGGAGTATTTTATTTTCTTTTAAATTGGAAATTTTTTTCCTTATTTTCTGTTGGCCTGGGTCCCACCCCTCACGTGTGTGTTTGTTTTGTTTATTGCACGAGTGAACTTTTCCTCAAATTTGTTCTGGTCTTTTCAGCTATGGGGATTGTCAAAATACACACTCAAAGTCCGTCTATTCATACATTATTGCGATTTTCAAAATTATACATATACAGTCAATCTGTTTCTTGGATGTTAGGAGACCACTAACCCATTTCATCATATAAAAAGTGGTAGCAAAATTGGAAAAAAAAATATAAAATAAGACTGATATCATTATATGGTCTTCCAAAATCTTCAAAAAAATATGTAACTGATTGATGATAAAAGCCATTTTTTATATTTACAATTCATGAATGCTCACAAGGTAAAATTGCACCATCAGATTAATGTCTTTTAATATAATAATGCCACATCTTACAACAAGATACACACAAAAGAAAAAACATAGGAATCATTTCTAGTTGGATGTCTTCATAAAAGACACAAGCAATGTGCAAACATATGGCCCCATGTACCAACTAACAAACAAACCCCACTATCAATTGAAGTTGTAATTTTTGGATTTCTTTTTTGCACCAAAAGCCAAACCACTTTCTTGAAGCCAAGTGGGAGACTCATACCACAACAGCAAAAATTCAAAAATGTCAAAAAATTAATAATGTCCTGCCGTATTCATATATCACCCCCAAAACACTAATTTCTACAACTAATCGTACCATCAAATATGCAGGCAATCTCATATATCAAATTTGCACAGAAGCTCATTTTTTAGAGATTTTGAAAAATCCAAAGACAAACTGTGTAATTAAATTTCAAAACATAAACTACATATAGTAATCAGATAAGCCGTTTTTGAGAATCCTCATGTAGTACATTCGAAGAAAATGCATAGAAATAAGGATAATCAAATAACCCAAACATCATATGGTTTTACTGTTTAGCACACCCATATATACTTAGGAATTGCTCAAATACATTCTACGCATTCGTAAGAACGCGTCTGCAGTTTAACATCCATTAAACACAAGTGTTCTGTTCTTTGTTCATCTAAGCCGTCATTGTCCAACTTGATGCACATAAACTTTCAAAAAAAAAAAATCAAAATAAACGAATCCCCTTATGGACATAAGAGAAGGATAAATGCACTTAACAATCATTCCATTGTTTTGCTTGCACTCAGATTTGTTTACTACGCAAATATGCTCAACGGCCCTGTCTGCTTTGAAGCATCTAGACCGTGATCAGCATTTCGCACACCTGGATTCCATTTCCTGACAAAGACGAATCAAGATTCAAAATTTATTATCAGTTGGCTTGATTTAACAAAAATCTCATACAAAGACAGAATTTTGCACCACTAGATTAAAAAAGTCGCAACACTAAAGCCATGTTCGTAAGCAGCTATATATTCAATCCCTAAGTCCAGACAACAAAATTTGCAACAATATCCTAATAAAAGCTAAAAATTGACAAAAGAAGACATGCATTATGTTTAACAAACGATAATTAGTTTACCTTCCAAGGTTATCGATGCCTGAATCCATCAAAATTGTCAATCTTTTTGCAGTTTTCATGAACCGACTGCAACCCACATATAGAGAAAAATCAATAGTCTAACACTAAGGTAGATCATCTGCCTAGAAAATATAGGATTTGACGGAATGGTAATATGTATTGAAAAGAAAAAGAAATAATCATGGCACCTGAAAGGTTCATCACCCATTTGCTTTACAGCACCTGTAGCATCTTGGTATAGCACACGAGTTAGCATCTCTGATCTTTCTATACCAAACATGTTTGCCAACCTTCTGGATAGCTCTTCATAAGACCCGAGAACCGAGAGATCAAGAGTGCGTCCAACATCCTCCGACTCCAAGAATACTTTGCAGTGACCTGTTTCCAGACCTAGTTCAGCTCGAAGCCCTTGGTTCCACAGAAACCCAGTTGTGGGCAGATTCTCAGGAAGATCGAGCCTACCAAGTGAAGGTCTTTCTGGCTGTTCTTGATTTTCACCATGTGTACCTTTCCTTGATGGAACTGATAAAACAGGTTCCTTGGAACAGTCATGAGAGATTTGTTGCTCAGTAAGTATTGGCTGTCCGAAGAGTAAGAAGAGGGGTGCCTTTTTAGCACCTGTTTTCTCCAACTTCTGATTTGAATTCCCCATGGTCAGCAAGCAAGATATATTGTCAGCACCATTTGCGCTGCTTTGGATGGCACCATTGGAGATTTTGGATTGTGGAATAAGTTGCTTGATAGGTGGTGGGAAAAGTCCCAATTGTACTTTGTTGCTAAACTGGAGATCCGATAGTGGTATCCCAAATTGAGCATGCCTGGCTCCCTGTATGCCTGCAGGAATGTTGTCAGATAGACAACAGAAGGGACTGCTTGGCCCGAGGGGGTTGCCTGAAAACGACGGCATTGGAAATTGGCCATCAAGTAGAAAGTCCGGGTGTTGCGGTAATCGCAACTTCTTCCTTGGAGGAGAGAATGGTGACACATGGATTACGGGAATATTTGATACCAATTCGACCAGCCAAGGGCTGACACGTTTCACATTTTGCAGCAGATCAGGTTCATCCCATGTCACCTGCATTATGTAGTGAGAATAAAATGTAAAGCCAAGGGAAGCTAAACAAGATTGAAAGATATAAAGTCTCAGGCATACTGCGAAGATCTTCACTAATCACGAATATAAATACACTTTTTACCCCTTAGTAGGTGATAGGAACATTTTCAATAAGAATGTAAAATTGATTTTATTGGTTAGCAGGTGCATACTGTGAAGATCAAGTTAAGATTGTAACATTCAGAGGGCCATGAAATGTTATAGACCAGTGGTGTGATACACAAGAAGGATCAATAACACCCTACTCAGGAATTATTAGACAATAATCAAGGTAAAAATATGTAGCAAGCAGAATATTTTAAAGTGCAACTACGAATGATACGATAAATGACAGTAACAGCAATCCTGCTGACTAAATCAAATTACGCAGGCACGCAACTCAGAGAGTTAACGTTCTTCATACAGCGTGATGCTTGTAACAGATAAATCAGACGCATTCAACTACAACAAGATCTACTCGGTGAGGAGATTAAAAGTTGTAGAATATATAGCCAATCTGTTTTTTGATAACATATTGTATCTATCTTCATTAACAATAGTAAATATAGTACAATACCTGGAGAAGCCTCCATGGAGAATTAGGCCAGCGTATAGGGTCGGCAACTTGCACAGAAGCTATGGTTCCCATGAACCAGCTAATCCGGGATGAGTCCTCTGTCTCGAAGGCCATTTTGAACCTCATCCCCGAGCACCACTGGATTCTCATTGCGGCACTCAGAGAAGAAGACTTGACACAGAACTCAGGAGTGCTTGCACGTGGGTAATACACAACTTCGAAAGGCTGACCTTTAGCAGCAAGGGATGCTGCCTCAATCACTGCCTCGGGCTTCACTTTTCCCCTCCCCATGGAACCCCCACCAGAATTTGAGTTCCCATTGCTGCCACTTCTCATTAATTTGTTCTCATCTTCCCTCAAATATACTGAAAACCCTCCATAAGGCGAAACACAATTTCCACCAGAAGAACTCCAACCAGACGGAGACTCCGGGCTACCAAGACCCCCCCTCTTTGCACGTCGAATTCCAACACAAAGATCTCCATTATCTGCCCTCATGAACACGATTGAATCCCCAGCAACAAGCTTCTTCTGGTTCACAAAAGTACTCCACCCTGTTGTCAACAGATGTCTCCTTGGCGTCCCTCTATAAATATGCCTGAACTTCCAAATTTCACCATGAACATCCCTAGCAATTACAGTTTGAACCGGGGGATCAGCCGAGTAATCCAAACGAGGGAAGATCGTCTCTGCACAGTACCTAGGAACCGAAAACCCCCCACCATTGTTAGCATCAGACTGGGTCAAAGTTTTTGCAAAAGAATTCGATTTTTCAGGAGATTCAGACCCATTTCTCTCCAAAACCCCATCATTCTCATCATAACCAATATCATTGTTTCCAATTGGAATCAACCTCACAGTGGCATAAACCTCGTCAGTTTCGGCGTCTGCCATGAACTTGACAGCAGCAACCCTACAAAGGATTAGTGCCGGAATCCTAGGCAACAACCCAAAATCAACATGAGTAAGGGTGTGCTCGGCATGTCCTTGGGGTAAATAAAAGACCTTTGTATTCACAGCAGGCATTTGAACCATGCCGCCGGCACAGGCGTGCCATAACTGAGAGTCCAAGGTCTTCTCAATCTCTTTCATTTCCTTTCAATGATACAATTATTGTTTGAGATCTGTAAACTAAGATCCAGAAATCAACCAATGGCCTTCAAAGAAGGTATCTTTCTATACTCAAATTCTTAGTTTCTCAGAAGATTCTGTGAATAAAACAAAGATCCACAAATTTAGGCAACATATTCCAAGAAAGTTGAAACAGAAACAAAAGAGAAACAGAGTCCAAACATTTTCAGAGACAGGGAATGAGTAACAAAGAAAGAGGAAATAAAATCTAATTACCTTAAAGGCCAGAAAACATCTGTAAGGAGAAAAGCCATTGAAACCAATCTTTTCTTCCTCCCAAAATTGAAATAAATAGAAACCTCTTCTCTCTCTAGAAATGACAAAAGAAAAGAAGAAAAACACTTATACTTCTTTACACCCTTCTGCTTCTTTCAAATTCCCAACATTTACTCTGCCAAATCATATCAAACACAACCCACAAAATCAATTAAAAAATCAAATCAGATTGAACAAAAGCTCTCTCACAGATAACAGCAGTTTGTGAATAAACTGATATAAAACTACAGAGGAACTTTGTTTTTGAAGCTTAAAATCCATTTTTAAGAGCCCAAATCAGAAGGGAATTTAGGGAGAACAGTTTTTTACAGTAAAAAACAGCAAATAAAATGATTAATCATCTTACAGAAATACCCATCTCTGTTTCTTACCTTATATTTGTTGTTGTTCATCTTTCAGATCTGAAGCTAAACGAATGACACCCTACCACCATGAACAAAACACACAGACGCACAAAGTATATATCTCTCTCTACACTTTACACAAAGTATATATCTCTCTCTACACTTTAGTTTCTCTCTCTAGGAGTAGTATTGATATATATAGACACATTGGAAGTGGAGTGGAAGTATATATTATAACGAGGAAATGGAATTCTTGAGTGATCAATAAAATAACCTTTAAATAAAACAAAAGAATTCAGGTGACATTCAAGTGGTTAATATTTCTCTATTGTATTCTGATTTTAAAAATCTTATACCCATAAATACATTTATAAAATATTTAAAATGACCTCCAAAATTTAATAAAGGCAATTAAAATAAAACAGATAATGTAATTAATTAAAGAGAAATGAAATAAGATTTAATCGGAATTAACATTTAAATTTAATTACTTTTGCCCCAAAAAAATTGATAACTATATCTCACCCTTTGAGAATGATTTATAGAAGAAGAGAGTAGTAGTAGAGAAATTTACGGTGGGGGTGGATTAGTAAAAAGTAAAAAGAGTAATATATCATGTGGTGGTAAATTGAAAAAATGTCGCGAGATATAAGGGGCACAATCTTTTTGATTGTACTGTCGTGTCCTCTGACTCAGTGCAGAGTCAGAGTCAGAGTGAGAGTCAGAAGAGAAGACAGAGAGAGAGAGAGAGAGAGAGAGAGAGAGAGAGAGAGAGAGAGAAGAGAGAAGAGAGAAGAGAGAGAGAGAGAGAGAAGAGAGAAGAGAGAAGAGAGAGAGTAAAATTGGTCAGACACACTGATTTACCCTTAATTCTCTTTGTCAGTTTAACCTACCTACTCCTTCCACTTGGGTTAACACTATGGTTTACTACTGGTTCTCTTCCTTTTATTTTTTTTTCCCAATTTTTTTGGTTGGGGTTTCCTTAAACTGGTATAATAATTTATTGTAATTGTAATCTTTTTTTCTGTAAAATAAAAATAATAAAATACTAAAATATTAAAGACGAAATTCTTAAATACTATATAGTACTCTGTATTATGGAGTAGATAATTTTTTTTCTACTATTTTTTTCTTATCGTAAACATAATCTTATCATGGCCGGGATTCCCTTTTTTTCGGCTTCATATATTTCGTAAAAATATAATTATTTAACCTTCTTTTGTTAATTTAAAAATAGAATATGCGTCCAAGCTCCATCTTTTAATTGGTTGAGTTTCAGGATTTCCTATTATTTCTATAATCTTAAATTTTTTTATATTAAGAAACTTAATTTTTTGTATTTTTTGGGTCCATATTATAAGACAAAGTAGAGGGCACATCAAGACTTTTAATGCAGACAGCTTTTAGATGACAAATTACTTATGAGGTAGACAAAGAAAAATACAATAACATAGACAAAAGGACAAAATGTAAAACCAGATTCTTTTATTTCTTAATATGAAAAATCACATAAAAATAAAAATACAAATGATTAGTTTCTTCGCTAAACATCCAACCCACTTTTTTCTGATCGGCACATCCAACCCACCCAACTTGGCCACACAACCAACGCCACACAACCACCGTTCAACCGTCACCAAACTAGACATGAACAAAATACAAGAACAAAAAAATTACTATTACCACCACAGATGCTATTTGATCAACGCCACTTTAAATTTCACATTGATTCTTATTAACATCAAGATTAATGGTATGTAAGTTGTAGAGCTGTGGTGAGTTTGATTTCTATGACCGGTGGATTTCATATGAAATTCGCAAGTTCTGGCCTATGCATGCTTTATGAAGTTGGTAATTTAAGTTATATGCCATGATTACTTTGTTATTACTTATGGAGGAGCCTCATAGTCGTTACAGATCTTGGCTGAGTATGTATTTTGTGCACGGAGCATGAATCGAGAATGATTCATTCGATGAGTTGCACCCAAAGATGTTTAGTCTTGGTTTAAATATTGCTCACCAAATGTTTGATAAAACGTCCCAGTGAGGTAGAAAGTTTTGTGGGAGGAGTATATTGCTTTGTCTAAGTTTGGTAGACATCAAATCTTTCTAGCAGACCAGCGTGGGATCCCTGCAATGTTTAGTAGCTATGCCCTTGGAGTGCTTTTAGCTAATGGCTAGAAATTAGTTCTGGTTTGTCCAAGTATTTTTGAACATATGATGTTGTATTTATGCATTTTATTTATTAATAAAATGTCTTTTGCTGAACAAAAAAAGTAAAAATATAAGTATGCCAATAAAATTTTCTCCTAAAATGGAGTTCAACCGTATTAAGAAAAACATGAAATGAGAGACGCCATTTACAAATGAAAACTGTTGAATAAAATAAGATGGAAAAATAACTATAAACAAAAATTATTAAATACAATAACATATGATTAATTAGTCAAATAATCTATAATAGATACATCTAATTATACTTACAATGGTTTTGCAAAATTTTAAAAACATTAATTATGACAAAAAATATAAAACTGTGAATGAAAGGTTGGACATTTAGTTCAGAAATATATCTATATACTCCGTATAAAAATCAATTTATGTATCATATTTACAAAACTAAGTGTGTATTTCAGATCATAATTACAGTAAATTGTTTTCCTTTACCTTGATATCGTACTTTTATTAGATGGTTTTCTATTGTTGTTCGCACCAATTTGTTACCAATCTTAGAAATTTTATCAATTTAATTATGTTTTATATGAGTTATTTCTCATACATTATTTCATACTTTCTATTAATAGCTAATTTTTAGATAATTAAACTAAAATATAGTTTATTCAATATTAATTTAAAACACAGTCCTTGTTTTGCACGATAATCAATTAATCAGTCAAATCATCAAACCTAAAAATCTTGGATCTTATGTATATTTGAAGTGCTACATCCAAAATTAAATTAATTTCTGAATGTGAAATATTCATAATTTACACGAAAAGAAGAAATAGAAGTTTGTATCTGGCTATTATGATAATGGTGGCCCATGGCGCACAGATTTTATCATTCCTTCTGCCGCAACTGTTTGAGAGTGTTTGTTTTCATTCTTTTACTTACAAATATTTTACTAAAGTTGGAAAACTTTTTATAGTGGGTAATATATAAGTATCACGGTCTAAATTTTGTGTAACAAAAAAAAATTATCATCAAATAAATCTAATGGTGCTAGAAACTTTAGAATTCGTTGCTTATAAGTGCAAAACTTTATAAAAGTGTATAAAAATAAAGAAAATTGATGAATCCTAGTGACTAAAGAAAAATAATAATAAATTGTTCACATGTCAAATTATTATTAAATTATAAATTTTTGTTGTGAGTTTATTTGAGTGTATAGATGCACTCAAATCTAATAAAAACAAGAGGGAAAAAAAAGTCAATGTCATTAGATAGATAGATTAATAAGTAACATTAAATGATGAAACAAGTAATGCAGCATAAGTGAGAGTGAATTGATTAAGGGAAAAAGAATAAAGGTGGCCTCAAAATGTTCATAAGAAAGAGTCAAAGACAGTGCAGTTGTCATTGCTTCCATTTTATGCCAACAATTGTCTCATTATGTGAACTCTACTTTTCAGACTCATGAGCTGACCCCGGTTTGAATTGAAAGCTTATGTCAAGACATATTTGGCCATATCCTCCTCTTTTCTTTTGTTTCATTCTTGTGCTGTGTCTTAATATTCCTTTCTTTGCTTTTGGTTTCTTTTGATCTATTTCTATTTTATCAGTTTATTTAAAAAACATTATTTGGTTTATTGCTTAAAACTTCCCCCTATGTCAATCATCTCACACAAACAATCAAAATATCAAATAGGACGACTAACAAATAGTTGTCAATATATTTACAGCATCAACTCAATGATTTCTCTGCTTCATGATTCAATCTGAGCTGTAACGAAAAAAAATTTTAAAATTGTAGTTGCCGAATATTTGTATTAAAATTTTAATTCCTCCTGTCTCTAAATTCAAAGATATGAAACCTCTCAAATCACAAGTTCAAATACATATATACATCCTCTCCTCTGCCATATATGTACTTTACATACACAGACAATGTTGAATTAATCTAAGGCCAAAATACATTCATATGTGTGGTGCGATTTTAAAAGTTAACAAATTATTACATATATATTATTATTTATAATGATAAACGATAAATTTATAAAAGAATTAACGTCTAATAGATGATGATTTGTTAAAATTTTAGAATTACAATTATAGGTGGTTATTTAAGAGTTTTCAGATCATAAGTGGTGAAATATAAATTGAGTTAAAACAGTGCAATATGTTATTCCCTTAATCTAATGCATGGCTTTTGGGGTGTGAGAATCAATTATTTATTTGTTTTGAAACCCACTCTACAGTCTACACTAAATCTGGATTTATTATTATTTTTCAAATCCCTGAAAACTACTATCTACAAGGAATCATCTCAGCATATTATGTTGCCAAATTGACAAAGTATTTTCCAAACGACAAACAAAATAAATAATAAGTATGATTCTTGTGATATAATCTCTCGGCACAACCTTTTGAGATTGACATAATTGTTAGATTATTATTTATAATAATAATAATAATTTATGTGGGTTACATATTTCAATATCAATTATATTTGCTATTTGTGTATTGAGTTTAAAATAAGTGATCAAATAAAAAAACTAAACTAGATTCTAATTAAATATGAGCTTACCTAATACCGAGCCCAATTAAGTTATAATGTGAAAGCTAATTAGATAGTATATAAATAATACAATGGGTTATGTTATCCAACATATCAAACACGCATATAGTTCTTTTCTCCCTCTCCTCATCAGAGAAAACTTTTCATATCCTAAAGAGTGTTTGTTTGATGAAGACTATAACATATAAGTTTTAACATCAATAAATTCAGATACACTTCCATATTTTTGATTATATTTTTAATAATTGAATATGAAAGATTACTATATATATTAGTGATTATAGTTTTCAACAATAATTATATAAATATGGCCGTTGTGTGCACATTTTAAACCCTAGCTACTTTTACAAGATGTACTACAAAGTAAGAGTTTTCTGAAAATCAATAAAACCAAAATTTCCCTCCGATTTGAAATATGTTGAATTACCATATATATATGACCTACCATGTATATAAATATATAATGACTGATCCTAATTGCCAATGTTGGGTCAAGGACAATGGACAAAATTAGATGTTTTTTAACACACACACAAAAAAAAATCGTTAGAATAATGTTGGTACTACGTCCTAACATTCAATTTGTATACTTGCCGTCCCATGCCTGGCTTATTTTAAAGTCGTGCAATTCCTTGTGTCCTCCACAGGCCACAGGCCACAGGCCACAGGCTATTTAATTTATTCAATTAATATTGGTCCTAATGAAATTGACACTCCTTGACACTGATGTACTTTTTAGATCTTGTGAAAACCTTTCGCCATTGTATTAAACTATTAATCTTCTATGGCCAACACCACCCACCCCACCCCACCCCCACACCCCACTCTCTGTACGTGTGTGTTCTCATGTCGAGTATGTTCCATAGAAGTTGTTGGTGATCTGTTTAACCGTTCAAACGTTAAACGAAGATTGAATATTATAAAGAGCGTTTGTTAAAATTGCGTAACAAATTTTGTAGCATAAAAACTCACGGAAAACAGTGTAAATTATCTAAATAAAGGATAGCTGCAAATAGTTTATGGTATTTCTCCTCGATAATAATTTATTGTAAACGAAGACGTGCGTATGTAACAAATTATTATGCGAGTTTAATAAAAATTTAAATTTGTTGTCGTTAAACGTAACTATGGTTGCATTATTTAAAGTGAAAAAGACATTTTCTTACGACTTTGAAGTCAAAAATCAAATCTATGAAATAAGAACTGAATTATTAGTAGGTTTCTATTTAATAATATCTATAAATAATTCTCTCGCACGAACGCACGCATATACATACACGCGCGTGCCCATATATTTGATCAGCAATGCTCTTATTACTACGGATAACACACAATCTCCATGTATATATATATATATATTGAACAATCTAATTCGTGGTAATTGCAAAAATTGATAAAAGAGGTGGGCCTTGATAGCGAAGTTCATAAAGCAAAACGATAAAATTATGTCTTGGTGGGATACAATATATATGTCTGCTTGAGTACTCCATCTTGTTTTATTTTTCACAGAGTTACATCTATGCAGTGAGCGTCAGATAATTCACTCAAAACATACATACAATGTGCGACGAGTACTACGGACTTTTACGAGATGAAGTCTTCCATAATTGCAACAAATACTAGGCCAGTAATTGTGCATTTAAATTTGTAATTTTCTACTTGTACTAATAAAATGTACTCCTCGATCTAAATTTATAAAATATTAATGTAAAACTATCTCTTTATCTTTTTTTATATCAAATGTTATTGAAAATTAAGTTATTGTATTAAATGTGAGAGTTATATAGAAAATTACCCTTCTAGAATGTCTTTGAATATAGTATGTGAAAATTTTATGTAGACAAGTAAAAATACAAAAAATGACATTAAAAACTGAAAGGAGAGAGTATATGTGAAAGACGTATATGAGCGCACCCTTTTTCTTTTTATCTTAACAATGTTTATAAAAAAAACCAAATCCGAAGTTCATTAAATAAAAGAGCATGACAATTTTTATAAAGCATTATAAATTTTTTGTAGTGTCTGACCCAACAATAATAATATATCCAAAAGGATCGTTGTCACAACTTAGTTTTTGAATTCAGTCCTAATCGACCAATTAAACTTCAAATTACTTAATTAAACAGTACAATCATTTTGAGCAACTACTGTACCAAAATAGAAATGTAACACAACTCTGATGAAGAGGCGTGAAGGAGAATAGTAATATATATTAAATTGAAATTATGAAGAGTATTGACATGTTTGTCACTTTGTCAGTATGTTTTTTTCTTTGGGGGGTGGTGGGGTGGGGTGGGTAAAAGGTAAAAGAAGAAAGGGACATGAATGGCTTAACGGGTGGTTGCATCCATATAGACGTGTCTGGAAAATTAGGGACATGTACTTGGATGACCCTTCATTCATTTCGCAACAATACACCAAAACTGGTGGTCACCTCCATGTTCTATACCACTTCTCAGCTCTATCGTTTTGTATCTATAGTTGTCGTTATTGTCAATTTCATATCGGAAATATGAGATTTTTTAAATATCGAGTTAACTTTTTTAAGAGAAAGGTTAGTACTTAATGGACTTCTATCCAACAAAATACACACAAGTTTAATTTGTCTGTGACAAAAGGTGAAGGACGTTCGATGAAACATGAAATTAAGTCGTGACAGGTAAAAAAAAAAAAAAAGGTGATTGAATTGACAGCTAAATATTAGTGGTGAAGATGATGTTTATCTTATAAAATTTTACACCTGATGTACTTATTGATCCCCACACACAGTTATATGTTTGCACATACAGAGAGAAAAAAAAAAGAACGGATTAATTTAGTAAAAAATTTTAATTAACGTAAATTTCGTTTGTTTCAACTTAAATATTAAAAATTTTAAATTTTGACGATACACTTTATCCATTCCAAAATTAGAGATATAATTTTATTTTTGAACTATAAAAAATAATGTAATTCTTTAAATATCTTTCCACAACTTCAATTAACTTCATTACATCTCGTTAATTTCTACTATAACTCTCACTGCTATTAAATAATATAATAATAAAAATATATTTGAAACATTCATTTCAAAAATATATTTCTAATTTTGAAACGAAGGGGATAACTTACACTATAAAAAATTAAAAATTTTAAAATTTAAGTTCAAATAACTGGCATTAGTTGTTTTTTTAATAATTAGCGATGAAGTTATTATTGCGGTGGTCCATGGTATGTGAACGAGACATAAATTTTGTCCGAGTAGGAATCATGGTACTATTGCACAAGTTATCCTGTTTATGTTAACTCTCTCTCTCTCTCTCTCACACACACACACACACACACAGTGCTTATACGTATAATATGAGATTTCAAGACGTCGACAGTCTTAGTACATTCTCTTATTAAGAATTTCCATACAGCTAGTCTAAGCAAACACACCGTATGGACAATTATCAAAGTTTTAATTATTATTATTTTAATTGTAATAACTAGTGGTAGGTAATAATTTATATAAAGTACCTTTGATACGATATATATTTGGGTTGCGAGTTATTTTGGGATATTATATCATTTATTTTTAGATACCATGGCATTATTATCAATTATATTATCAAATGATATAAGCTATTTATCTGCCCTACTACTCACATGTATTCCTTTAGTCTGCAAGGAATAAAAGAGAAAGTTTTGCCTTAAAGCTTTTATTATGTACTATGAAACTTTAATAATAACTACATCAACTAAAATTAAAATATTCAAAATAAGTATAATTGATAAAAAAAAAAAAGTTTAATCATAAATAGTATGTACCATATACTTTTGTTTTTACAATATAACATGTTACGTTACACATGTTTAGACGAGAAGTAGGTAATCGTTACGTTTCAATTAACTTAAACTTTCCTACAAAAAAAAGAAAGTTCATTAAAAAACAATACAACTGATTAATACGCAAACAGTCACCTTTTTAAGCCCACATCTAGGAGCCCAAAAGTATAAGCTACTCACATCCAAACTTACAAGGAGGGCACATCGCACATGACATTGAGCACGCACATCATCGTCGTCTGTCATCGTAATAACAATAATAATATTTTCTTACTTTCAAAATTAAAGATACATTTCAGATACATTTCACTTATGTAATATTATTTTTGAATCTTATAATTTTATTTGTCGTATGAATTTATAAAATATAGAGTATAAAAGTTTGTAACTGAATGTAATTTTCGTGATATTCACTTCAAAATTATTAAAAATAAATAAATTCATTTCAATTTTAAATTATATAATTTTACAAACATATCATGCACGATGTAAAATATATCTTTAATTTTGAAATGGAGCGCATAATAGTAATAAAAACCACCAACAAGAAAAATCTCCACAATCATTTAAATAATTTCAAAACAATTCAAAGATGACATGACCAAATACTCTAGTCTCTCAATAAGAGTTTAATAATTCTGCCTATGATGTAAAAGAACACTACCATTCTTCTTTTGAACATGAAATGTGATTTCAATCGTTTTCTTTTAAGAAGCAAATTCATTTGTATCATACTTTGAAGTCGCATTGAAAAAGCTTTAATCAGTAAAATCACCCTATCTCTGCAGTCGCAAAACATGAAAAATACCTGCAAACAAAACAGCACTAGAGTAACATCTCAACAAATATAGATGAGAAAGCAAAATATTATTACAAAACTAATTAATTTTATTAGTACCATAACAATCTATGAGCTTTTCATGCAGTTCTAAAGCTAGTTGTACACCCCTCTACTCCCTGATCCTACACTTTGTATTGAAAAAGTAAAAGCATTGTGAAGTTTCCTACTTATACTAAATCTTCCGTTCATCTTTGTACACATCGATTACCACTAAACAAAGTAAAAGGGTCAGGGAATAACAGTTCTAAATAGAAACATTACCCTCATTTATCTTTATATGCGATCAAATAAGTAGCTGCTCATCGGAACAAACTCCGGTGGTGGTGACATCGCAGCAGCGTCCATCTCGGTTGCACAAGTTTTCGGGACAGAATTGTTCCGTATCTCAATAACTTTCTTGTGACAGTTGGAGTTCAGAGTTGGAACAAACGTAGGACTTGCTGCCGGACGGTACTCAGGAAAGAGACGACCGGAACGGTATCGAACACCACATGCATTGCAAAGTGTCTTGGGCCCCATTGGTCCTTCCCTCCATTGCGGTGTCTTTGTAATTTGACAATGAGCACATTTCTTGGAAGTTATCTGCTGAGGAGAAGAGTTCTCATTGCTTTTGGAGTTATCATTTGAAAGCTGTGCGGCTTTCTTTTTCTTCTTTTCTCTTTGTTCTTCCTTCAAAATGTTTTTGGGAGGAGTTATAGGAGGAATCAAATGCCATTTGGTGAAGGTTGAGTACCGCGGAACCTTAGTCCGAGTACGGACTGGGACGAGAAGTTTCTGGCTAGTGAATGTGCTCTTTTCTGCTGAGCAGGAGCTGCTGCTACTTTCGACAACTGAAGTTGGGCTCTGTGTTTGGAAAGAGCTTGAGGTTTTGAGATGATGAGAATTAAGGCGACCAGTTGTGCTGGATGTTTTAGTAACATTTGGCAGCTGTTTTTGCTCAGAACTTGCGGCACTCTGAAGAACAACATCATCAATAAACAAACAAGAGATTAGATGCGTGACAGTAATTTATCATCGTATTTATAAAAACTGTTCAGGAAGTCAGTAATTTTTTCTTCATCCTATAGCTGAGAGCAGGCAGATTACGGATAATGATAATAATGACAAGAAATGAAGATATATGTACAAAAATGGATTGAACATTCAAAGCATGATACATGGAATTTCCTACGCTCTTCGAAGCTTAAAATTGAACCCCCAACCCCCTTTAAACATAAAAAAGAAAGAAAACCCTGCATTACGTTCATCCAAAACCATGTAACAAGTGGTGAAAATAGTCAGCGCAGAAGTCAAAGGTGGAGAACAATATGTTAAAAGATTGACAAATAGGGCAGGGAATCTAACAAACCATTAATGTGAGTCGAGGATATATGGCATGTAATAATTGAAAGGCCACACTGAAACACATAAGCAGAACTGTAATAAACTAAAAATATGAGAAAACCTTAGACTCTCTCCTGTAAAATGATCAGCATCATGTGCCCTGAGTAGTACATTAGTATCTTACATGATAAAATTATATGTGTCCACATGTAAATTGCTGGACTATCAACTTTGTTCGCGACGAAACTATGGATTCCTGTACCTCTGCAAAACGGTGGGATTATCGTTGTTTGGAATAATATTCCAAAATGGAATATCTTCCCATCATCTTCTTAGTTTCCAAAGTTGTATGAAGCACGTCGCCAATGTGCTAAATGCCGAATTCCAATTTTTCTTCAAGTCCACTAGCTTTGATTCGAACAAGCAGTTTCCCTTGCAATAAATGATCATCAGAAAAGAGTTGAATGGGGATTTACTGATTCAGCAAAATAAGATGGGATGCGGTTTACTGAACAAACCCGTAAATTGTCGTACCAGATCACTTCGAAAGGCACTTGATTCAAGGTTGGGTTTGGTAAGATCTTCTGTTGCAAAAACGTGGCATCCTTATGCTTGTGTTTACTACCTCTCTTTTAAATTTAGAGCAAGCCAACATATAATGCATATAAGAGAAAGAGATCACATGTTCATTTAACACTCCCAGACTTGGGCGAACTACATGTGTTCCACATCCTTAAAGCAAAGATACCATGCAGAGGAAATTCCTCATCTACAAGTAACATAGTATTACAAAATCTTCAAAATCTGGTAAATACAACCGAAGCATAATTCCAGATTGTAGCTCATGAGCCATATGTGATCCAATTCTACATCTTTGCCGGGCCTTGCACTATAGATTGTGTTCGTTACGTGCAAAGTAATATAATTTGTACTACGGTAAAAAACTGAAACTAACATTTAGCAGGGGAAAAACAGAATAACAAAACTAAAACCGCATAACCTATTACCAGTATCAGGTCAGTAAGTCTAACCCAATTAAATATGAGCAAAAACTAAGAATCTACATTTATTACACATCAACCATGACAATGAAACAAGAGATCGCTGTTTAAACACTCAAGATATAAAAGAAAAATAGCTAAGGACTGTTTGTTCTTGTTGATGACATCTCTAACCATATTAGAGATGGCTGAAATCAGTTTATTTGTTTTTGAAGAATCAACTGGGACCAGATAATTCTTATTCTGTTGGCGATCTCTTACTGGGATGTTAGATGTAGCCTCATTTCGCTAACCATTTATGAAAAAATTCTAGCAGAAGTGGCAACAGATGAGTTAAGATGGCTTGGGGGTATCACATACATCAGGTAAGAACTACATCTGCTTATCCAAGTAACAAACCAATAATGCTTACTGAGAACATTCAGAATATAGAAGACAAAGGGGCTGGAGGTAGACCAATTGACTAACTGAAGAACTAAAAACTATAGTAGAAAGCACTTAAATCATGCTCTTGCCGGTGAAGTAATTATTTGTACCCACACAGGTGCATTTCACTTTAGACGAAAAACACAAAGGGGACACCATTGGGCTTAAGGAAGGTATGAAAGAAGATTTCAAATCTCCTGTCCCTTCATCCCCTATCTCATTGTTTGTGTTGCTGCTGCTTGTCCTACCAGTAGTTTCCTTTGAAAATAATAGAGATTATATGGTGCATAGCATGGGAGAGGAGAAGGGGTACCAAACATGACAGAGAATCTGGACTCGTGACAATAAATGCCCCTATGTGGTTCAAGTAGAACAACGAAAGTGACAAAAGTGTAGCTGTACATATCCAGCTAAATGGTATGAATTCTAGGGTGAAGAGCAGGTCAAGGTTTTTGAGAACATCAATATATTAAAGCTGGTGCAACGAAACCTAGTCTGTATTTGTTGAATCTCGTAGAGGTTTCAAACCAAGGATCATCCGACATAATTGGCAGACAAAATAAATAGACTTAAAGAGTTTATAAATGGAAACTCCTGTCTAACTAAAGTTGTGATGTCTAGCAGGATTTTCAATCATCTAAGCTGTTATTTCCTATTGAGTGAAGAATGAGTGGATGTTATGGACAAGTGTTTGAGCAAGGGGTGAGATATATGTAGAAATTTAGTCAGCAAGGACTGGAAAATTGGAGTAAACATAAATTTCAACGTTATCCAACATGAAGCTCACATATCAATTAAGCAGTCACTTTGTTGAAGTAACGCTCATCAACCACAACAAGCAGTCCAAACTCTAACTGTAGCTTAAGAGAGGAAAAGGGTAATATTCTTGGCTTGCCTTTTTAAGGCATGATTCTGCTTTTAGTTCATGAAGGAATTTGTCCTTCACTACTAATACAGGGATTTTTATTGAAAAGAGGAAATTTAATGTCAATCTGCCGATTTACTTCCCAACATTGTATAAAGTAATGTACTTTGATATATATAGGAACTTTAGCAACTCTTCGCATTCCAAAAGCCACAGCTGTACAAATACAGAATGATACCAATGGACTCAAGTGAATTCCTCAAGGCTTAATTTTTATTAACAAGGATGTCAGTATGATTCTTCTCAAGTACTCTTGCTCTTGCTTAGATTTTGCTTATCTGACAACTAGGAAGTGAGAAACTTATTCAACAACCCAACATGAGGAATGCATCCTACTAGGTTCTAGTTGACATACTTGGGTAACTAGATACAGGCATAAGACATTCAGAAAGCATATTTAGAAATTGGAATCTGAACATAACTGCCCACAAGTAAGGTAAGCAAATATTATCCACAAACACTCAAATTCAACTTGAACAACGACTTATGTATCATAATTAAATGACAGGCATGAATTCAAAACTTGCTGGTCCTTGGTGAATAATACTTCTCTAAGCTCCAAAAACAAACTTCCATGTTGACTTTTTACATCAAATTCATAAAATAATTAAAACTTATAACTAGTAGCAAATTTATATAGTTGCAGATAAAAAGTTCTCTAATTGAAATCGTATGACCACATCAGTTTCGTGCTCAGGAATTTGCAAATTAACTTCAAAATTTGCAAGTTGCACCAAGAATTATTTCAAAACCACAAGCAACCATATCTTACAATCTCGTGTATCACTAACTGTAACATGGTCGAATCTTAAGGGCAAAAACCACAAATTCTCAAATTTATAACGAAAAATACATCATGAAATGTAATAACATATCCTACTCAATTTCTCAATTATGTAATGAAATACATATATAGTAAAACTAAATCAAAACATAAAAAATCATTCTTAAACATAACAAAAACATCACCTGAGCACAATTATTAGGGGTGTCACTGTGAACCTTAGACAGAGAAACAGGGGCAAGTCCCTGCAAGATTTCAGAAGTGAGGGGCCCAAGACGCTGAAACTGCGCCGCCCAATCTTCTGCAACAGCAGCATTATCCCCTTCCAAACTTTCCATGGGAAAATCCAAAACATTGATAACATTATGAAACGCGTCGCCGTCGTTAACAAATCCATCCCAATATCCACCCACACCACCACCACTACCACCAGACTCCGCCATAGTTTTCCCTCTGAAACACAACTAAATCATCATATCATCAAACAATTCAAAAGCACCCAACAATCACAAAACATACATTGACAGAATCAAACACACATGGATAGAATCTATAATTTGCATAAGGAAAATCGAACTGAACAAGAAATGTAATCATGATACATGTAACTGGAGTTACTTATGTATACTTTAAGAATAGGGATTGTCATATTTCGGATCATAATTAATACATGTTGTCATATAACACATGTATAGTGAACAAGAATAGCATGTGAATAAAGTGAAAGTTTTATGGTGGTATTGGTGATGTGTCACCTCGCCACAAAAGTAGGCATGATTATGTAAACCTAGCTATAGAATTTTCATTTTTCAGTTGTCGTGTTTCTAGGATTCTTTCCTATTCCATCCACGTATTTTAGTTTTTTTAATTAAAATAAAAACATTATTATTCTTAAAGTTTACAAATAATATAGTATAAAAATCTAATTATTGCGATGATTGAAAGAAATTTAGGGGAAAAAAGGGTGAATTATGATTTTATATTTTTTTCAAACTGGTTAAAATCGTGGGTTATGTTAAGAGTTTTTTCGATGGAGTTAAGGAAAAAAGTCGATATTTTCGTAGAATATGGAGAGAGGGAGAAAGAGAGGGAGAGAGAGAATGCATTGACTAGAATAAACACGTGTTAAGATAAAGTGGCTGTGCCTTTTGAGATTAAAAAGAACACGACAGTGTTTAAGAATTTGACGTTTTAGATTTACTGGCGCAGTAATAATCGTCGGTTCTGCCGTAAAAAGTGAAAGCGGTAAAACCTATGGAGTGTGTTTGGATGGAGAGAAAATGAAAGCGAAATGGGGGAAAGGAACGAGAAGAAAGGTCTATTAGCTAAGAGAAGATCCATAACTCCAAATTGAGGAAAAACTTGGTTTTCTGTTTCAATTTCTGACCAAACAAACATGGAACTTTCCCTTTTTAATTTTTTTGCCAATTTTTATATGAAGAATTGAAGATTCTGTCTTGAATTGTGTAGGAGAGACTTTATGAGAGAGGGTAGGGGTAAAAAAGGAAACAAACCTTGATCTTTGTTGTTGAAACTCCATTGATTCTGCCATCTCTTGTTGGGGGAAATCCTATTTCAAGCCATTGATTTGGAGTATTAGTTTCAGAAAGGTGTATACAATGAGAAATGTAGAGATAAAAAGAGAAGAAAGGGTAGAAGAGGTGGAGGAACAAGTACTTTTTATTTTCTTTGCTTATATATGGATGGACTATGGAGTATTTATACTCGTATGTAAAATACACACATGAAATTTATACCCTCTCTCTCGGCGTGTCTTTTTCTTTTTTTGTGAAATCTCTCTCTCTAGATCAATGACATTGCAACACTGTTGTGCAGTCTTGTATAATGTAATATTGAAAATTATACATTTTTTCAATTATCTAAATTTTATTTTTTGTCAAATTAATAACTATTATTAATTTATCTATATTTTTATACTTTTATGCTACTATATCAATTCGCAAGAGCTATTCAAAAATAGAGTAAATTCGTCGGCAAACTATTAAACACATATAATAAGTGATTATAATTGAATTAATTATTAATCAAATCTACTCAATTAAAATCATTATAATCAAATTAATAATAAAAAGTATTGCAGATCAATAATAATTACATTAATTATTATATCAAACATTAATTCGGTAAATCTTAATTAAAAAATATATAACTAAATTTTATGATTACAAACATAAAGATAATTCATAGATAATCCAAAAATTATATTTCCATGTGTATATAAAAAATATACTTAAAGTCGTATTTAAAATTTTAAAGACATTTTCAGATACCATGCCGTTTCTGTAGTTTTATACTTTTCCTAAAATTGTGTGATATTCTAATGATATCCCCCATTTCACTTTGTTAGTCTTTTGCTTCTTTTCTTTTTCTTTTTTTATAAAAGTCATTTCCCTTTATATTTCTTCTTATGTTTTATGAGGAGTAAAATGTTAACTTCCCTTTCTCAATTAAAGTAGAACTTTGTAACAAAGGAACCATCAATACCTTTACTCGATCATCAATTATAACTTAAAGTAGAACTTTGTAACAAAAGAACCATCAATACCTTTACTCGATCATCAATTATAACTTGAATACAATATATATATATATATATATATATATGTGTGTGTGTGTATGTATGTATATATATGTATGTATTAGTGTAACTAAAGCTCAAACAACTGACCTAATGAAATTGAGAAAACATTATTGAACTAATATCGTCATTTAAGTTCTAATATGGTCAAAACTTATGTAATTAAAATTTTATTAATGTTTATTTGCCTTAATTAAAAAGTTTCCCCTTTTGTATTATGGTTCTTTATTGCCTTTCCATTTATGGGATTTATGTCTTAGATTGATTCGTGAAATATAATTGCTCGTCCTAATTAAGAAACTCATAACAATCCCTGATGTTAAATTCAATTCACCTCAAATGAATCAATCTAATCCTATACTGGAGTACATTAGTTGCTGAACATGGTGTTCTTTTCCTCCTTTTCTTTTTTTTTGGGGTTGGATACGAAGTCTGCTTAAAATTTCACACTCGTGTTTTCATTTTTCATAATCTTATATTTAGTCATACTATTTTCATATAGACTCGAAGATTTGAAACTAAAACATTGAAAAAAGAGACGATTGATCAATAATTAGGTCAATGATAAATCTCAAACAATTATAAACTATGAGTAGTTTTTAGAAGTTGAAATTCATGACTCTTATTACGTTATTATTTAGTAATGTAAAAAAAAGATTTGGTTACATAATAATGTAAAATTTATCTATCAACAGAGATTATTATTGTCACGTTACAAGTTTATAATATAATTAAAATATAAGTCTACACTTGATACCATAGTGTTTAGAATCTCAGATTCAAAACTCTTGTAACATTATTACAAATAAAAGTGTAAAATTTATAGTGAGTAGAGATTATCACAATATCCGAAGGGTGCAATAAAATTCAAAAACTAAGTCCCAATAAAATTCAAAATCTAAGTCTTCAATATCGTACGATAAGACAAATTGTCATCCATTTTAGAGTAGTTATTAGGTGACGTAGCAGAGGGAAGAGGCATGGGGACTAAACATGGTGTGAGGTCAGGGCGACTCCTTCATTAAATATAGCCATGTGATGTTCGGTTCCACCTGCACTTGATAAACTTTCCTTGTCTATTCTGATTTTCCACATTTTCACCATTTAAAGGTTTACCTTTTAGAATAATTGTAGTAAGTCTACGTTACACTAAGAGAGAAAAATAAAGGCGCGCAGTCAACATTTAGAAGAAATTTTAACCGCAAAAAAAAAAACAAAAAATCGAATGATAAGAATGTTTGGGAGAAATTTTGATTACATGTTAAAAAATAAAGCTGATAAAAATACAAAAAGAAAAATATGACATTACGAATAACGGGTGAATAAAATACTTGTATAAAATAAAGGAACTTGTCCATCAAAATTTGTATAACTACTATATGTTTAAATTGAAAAAAGTGTATCAAAAAGTATACTAATATGTATAAGGAAATATGTCTACTAAAAAGTTCAATTACTAAGGCTTATTGCTCAAATGGTCACTTAGTCACTCACGTGGACAAGTTCAAAAAACACGAAAGTTTGAGGAAATATCTAGATATGCCCTCGGAGAAATGTAACAATGTTTTACCATACAAAAAGGATCATGATATTGTCTAACATTAAAATTATATTATCGGTGGTCATGATATTATTAAATACATATTACCTCTCACACAATAATTTATTTTAGGGTGGATAACACTTTAATATGTATTGATATATAAAATATTACTTTAATCAGATTCAATTTTATTATTAAAATTATTATCGACAGTACTAAAATTATTACAAAATTACTAAAATTACGATAAATATACTAAAATTACTATCATAAGTACTAAAATTATTATCAAAATTACTAAAGTTACTATCAAAAGTAAAAATGTAAGTGGCGAGGGTGACAGTCATCTCTCCCAATTTTTTCAAAAAATATTTATCGCTCTAAGAATTTTGAAATTTTTTCATGTATCTCTCTTATTTTATTGTAGAAATTCTAATTTCACCCCTTCGATTGTAATTTATTTGTCTCGCCCTCCTTCAAATATAATCATAATTCTGTTTATGTGTAAAAGTGTAAAACACTTGTCTGAACAGAAGAAAAAAATTTCTCTCGAAAAGCACTAAAATTTCGTTTTCTTTAATTTTTATTCCAAAGGTACAAACATGCCGAATAATTCCTTCGGCAAGATTGCATGTGACGTGTATAATATGCATGGGTACGGACCATATCAAAAAATGATGAAATTTTAGAAATTTATTAGAATACCGACGCATCTGTCGGTATGTATATTCCGTTGAAATTTTTGACACGTATCGCGACTCTAGATTCACCATAGTAATGGATATCAAAATGTTAAATTAGCCATCTACAAACAAATATTTGGAAGGAAATCAAGCTAAAATGATAAATTTTTTCACAATATCATGGATGCATCTCTACAAAATTGCCATGATTGCTGTCAATATAAGTGGAAGGATCATACATTTGATAGACCTTTCCATCCATACTTAAATAATACCTTTAGCATGTACTCCTATATTTTCTTCAAATCAAATTTATAGTTAAGTTTTAATGTTCTTCCTCTTGCAGCTACAAGCAGGAAAATGAAGAAAAGTAGCATAATAACGGTGGCTAATGTGAGGAATTTCCAGGACGGAATCTCAAGTGAATATCTACTTCTGCTCTTTTGCATATCCTGCGATTTAAACGTTATAAAAATTAGCTGAAGCAGCTGAATAGATAAATTACAAAAGGACACATATAAATCCACACCTTCAATTGTAGTTAAAGACCATTAATACACTGAAGTGTTGCATTAACAAGTATGATATTACATTATATTGTTGTACAATATATGACCATAAAGATTTGAGGGTGTGCATAAACAATTAATGTTCTTTACTTCTTTTTATTTTTATTAGAATAACGCCATAAAAAAAAGAATATGATGCCCACACTCCCTAACAAATTCATGCGTCTGCCTAAGCTTCCAGTTCTCAAATCACAGAACTTATGTAACGGAGACCACAGGTGAAAAGGTTGACATCTTTTGCAGTCCATTATTGATGCGTTCCATAACATAGCATGCAAGGTAACTAAGAGATGTTGATTTCCAGAAAGAACACTTACAGAATCAACCAACTTTTGCACCATATGTTTGTGTTGCTTTAAAAATATGTCCTGAGCATACTTATAGAGCTGCATGTCTAGATTGTTAAGTGATGCAATATCCAGGACAACACGTTCAGGAACATTACGGCGTTCCTGCAAATTTTTGAAGTGAAAAAATATGGGTAAATAATCAACAATATTGGGTATCTTTCAACGTAAGTCCAAAAATGAAGAAACTCATTTTCAGATCTTTGTAAGTCGTAAACAGATAACTCATATTCTAGCTAATACAGCTTTACTCAGTAAAGATCCAAGTTAGTAAAGGAAATCTGCTCACTTCTCAAAGAAGCAGCGACCAATAAAATCTCACAATATAATCCAATCGGGATCATATACAAGTATATGGAGGGCTTCTAATACCGAAAAGGATGTTAAATGAACTATCTACCCTCTCCACGCGACCGTCCCAAAAAGAAAAGAAAGAAGGAACATTGTAAATGGGATTAGATAGAGACAAAAAACAAATATTTCTGTTTAGGATCTAAATTGGCTTTGGGTGGAGTAGATTATATATCAACCTCTAGGAGTTAAGTACTAAATGTACTATTGTCCAACATAGGATTTTACATCCACCCTATTAACACATGGACAATTCGGAGCCAAACAAGGCGAAAATTTTATATATTGGTTGCACGTGGATAAGAACAACCGGCAAATTTTCTGACAATAAAACTGAGCACTCAATCTTTTCATTTCTAGTGCAACAAAGTCAATTACCATTGACTGCTAGACTATACAAGTAAAAGATGTTAATATGATCAACAACAAATTAAGTAACTCGAGTACTTCATGAATAAAGGAGGAATTAACAGAATATTTACCCCTTTTGTGAAGTTTACAGGAGATATATTAATCAAAGAAGAATTTCTCCGTTGTGCTTGGGCTTTACGTAAGCTAGAAACACAGGTCTTATAAACTTCATTAAGTTTCTCCACGGTCATCTGATGCTGTATCAAGGGAATCTTAAGTCACATTTAATGATAACAACCAAAATGAATAAATAAGTAATTCAAAGTGGGCTCACAGTTTTGTTAGTTGTTTGAACTTTTTCAGCAGATGCAATTCTATTTTCTCTATGATACAAGCTAGCATTCTGTTATAAAATCATATAATGAATTAACAAACTAAATACTAATTATGATATTTAAATATTAATAAAGAAGTACCTTGAGGTCAATGGACCAAACCTCGTGGGTGAGTACTAGGTGAGAGTTGAGTTAATGATAATAGGAATTACGCATATCAAAAAAATAATAAAGAGCAAAAGGATTAGTAATTCTTACCTTCTCCAATGAAGCATCAGGCTTTGACTTTGGAGATGATGTTGCATGTGCTGCAGAACAGAATCAAATCAGCCAGAAGCTAAAATATGCTACTGTTGCCCAAGCTCAACATAAGACTCTGTTAATAACATAATGTTAGTTTTAGCATGTTCATATTGGACACAATCCTATGCTAACATGCCTATTCTAGAAAATTTAATCATTTCTGCAAATGAGATATATCATGACCAGATTATTAGGAAACACAAGATTATCGACAACCATATTGGTTAGTAACTTGCTACAAGCATGCATGAAAATCAAAGAAGGCTGTGATGATATTACTGAATAAGATGGGGATTAAATTTTTTTAATAATATTTCTTGAGGAATGAAAATTACTCTGATTTTCCTCTCCTCTTTACTTTTATTTTTCTAAACTTTGTTTTTTCATGTTATACACTTGCTTCTTATTTTCCCTGGCGACGGCAAGGAAACACCGGTATGACAACAGCAGAGCTTTGATTTCTTATTTTCCCTGTTTCTTATTCTGATATCCTACTCTGACAAATGTTGATCACATCACCATTCGGAATGGTGGATGGAGGATATAGGATTGACTAGTGA
The DNA here is from genome assembly GCA_014636745.2 of Centella asiatica. Lineage (NCBI taxonomy): Eukaryota > Viridiplantae > Streptophyta > Magnoliopsida > Apiales > Apiaceae > Centella > Centella asiatica. Next base: position 31,768,282 of record CM025787.1, read on the forward strand.
TAGTTTTCTGAGCAGGTTGTGCTGTGAACTGGGCTGGTAGGTTTCCTAATGGTGGTGAAGGTGGGTCAATACAGGATCTATGACTTTTGGTGACAACTAAACATGATAAACAGTTTACAAGCTGAGAATTCTGTCTACGTTGGCACCGAAATTATGGTTTCAGAACTTCTGAAAAGCTCCAATAGGATTTTAGAGTTCGTAGTTATTCTGATATTCATTTGAACAATTCCTAGGTTTGTCCAAATGATGCAACACAACCATCTAAAATATTAAACCTGATCAATATAGTCAGTAAGAAAAAGAAGAAAATTGTTCTTCCCCCTCCCCCCCCCCCCCCCAACCCCAAAACACACACAACAAAAAAAAAACAAAGAAAGAAAGAAGACCATGTAAAATGCTTCCAATTCACCTCCTCTTACACCTCTCAAATCCATAAACAAATATAGAGAACACGAACTCAAAAATTGAAGGAAATTTTGTTTGTCATCACTTTAACCAACTTACTGTTGCACACTTCCTATTGTACGTTTCCAGTTTCATACATTACATACAGTTCTCCTTTTGGGCCATGGTATGTTCAATAAGTTTTAGCCCATGACAGCTTGAAATTTGAGTTAATGCAATTCTTGTGTAACCAGGTCAGTTAATCCTTATTAGGGGAAAGGTGATGTTATGCTGAATACATATAGCACATAGCCGATGAAGGGAAAATCCATAGAACAAACCAGATTCATTACTAGCTGCAAGCTCGGTACTTGAGTTCAACACCATCAACTGAGAAATAACTTGCGCGCCAACGACATTTGCAAACATTGTGGCAGATTCTTTGTGTTTCTCAGTGAGACCAACATACAGCATGTCATCCAATCTCTTCTGCAAGATTTTTGAAAATCCGTTATGATAAGAGATGATAGAGTAAATCATGACAGCAAGATTACCATCCATACTCATTATTTTATACAATTACCTTTGCAACTTCAAGGACGTATTCACCAAGTTGTTGGTACTTGACTACACAATGGCGTACCTCATGAGATTCCCTTAAACTAGAGCTATTTGTCAATCCTGCAACCTATATACAATAACAGTTGGCCTACAGTTGAAATCATTTATAATAGAGTAGTCAATGCCACTGTCAGAACAAGTGGGATGAGAATTTCTACACTGATAGAAAGAACCAACTACCCAAAAGGTTTTCCTTCAGCTTATATATGCTCAGTTTCTAAAACTTAGAACGGATAGAAAATAGTTAAATCACTCGATCTTGCAGATGGAAAAAATTAATATAGAGAAATAACTCTATGTTCCATGACTTTCATCCAAGCCTGAATATGTTTTAGATCACTGTGGCACAAATACAGTAGACTCCAATAGGAAATGTCAAACAGCCAAAGCTCCCATCAGAAGTCATGTTCCCAAGCCCTACCACCCTCCCCTATAAGCTTATCTACCAATTGTTTACTAAGTTAGCCTCTACCTTCAACACCCTGAGCAGGCATAAAATCTCATCAACTTCTCACAGGAAACAGTTAGGGATAGTGGGGAGAAAAGTAAAACCAAAACTCAATGAGATGCAAGAACCAAAGTGATGAAAACTTCAATTGAAAATTAAGAGCCCCATGCACGTTTTAACCTGTTTTGCCACTTCTTAACTATGGGATCTTAACATGCTGCATCTAGCATTTCCAATTAAAGAGGCAATGGGGAAAGGTATAGATTAATTGTGTATCACAAGAACATTAGCAGGAATAATTATAAGTCAAAGACAGCAATTCATGACAGTTGGATTTAGAAAACATATTTACCATATTGAAAAAAGGCAATGTTGATAGAGAACAACTTTTGATGAGATACTTGCAATTCCAAAGAAAATATTTCAAATTTCAAGGACAGATTTGGTTTTAATTCTGATGACCATTTAAATTACAACTTACAATATATCTGCTTTCATTTTCTTTCTTTTTCTTAAAACCCCCTTCTTATATTTGGTGTCTCTGTGTCTTGTGCATGTTTGTGCATGGACGGGAATAAAAACATCGTTATGTCATAACATAAAATATTGAGGTAACCTTGCTTGTCCATTTGAGTAAAGCATATACATTCCATTTGACAAATGATAACCACTTAATTTTTGGCCTAATGTGTACTAACTATTGAAACAGAAACATGCGTATGGTGAAAATATGCGTCAATATACCTGGAATGTGGCTCCGTTATGAACAATGTCCATAGTGATAGGATCATGAATGTATTCAAGCAATGGCATGACAATATCTTCCATATTGTACGAGTCATTGCTTTTAGCTTTAGTATAAACTGAGCCTTTTCTCTTTCTGGCTTCTCTCTGTTCATTATAATTAAAAACAGAGACATCAGGCATAAAAATGTATACTGTTCTAGTACAAAATAGTGTAGCTCGTTGTGCTCCCACAATCGCTCCAACCATGCATTGCATATAAGATCAAATGTATCATGATGCAAGCTATGCATTTCAACAATTCTCATTGGCCATAAATTGCAGCATAAAAGGATAAATCTTATTCAACTTCAGGAGATAATACAACACAGCCAGTACTAGTGCAGCAGTCAAAAGAAGAAACAAGTAGAAAAACTAAAACTAAATTTTAAAAAAAAAACAATCATAATAATATAACAAAGAAAAAAAATTGAACAAACATACCCGAGCAAATAGATCTTCTCTCATCCAAGGGACCAGATATTTCCATGGCCAAATATCCAGTGTGCTTACTCCTTTGGTCTTCGAACGTACACGTCCAGACATTCTTATGGCAGATGTTAAATTAGGATGAATCAAAAATCTAGCTGCTACCTCTACTGAAAATTCGTAAGTGCTAAAAGTGCGTTCAATTGGGTTCCTAAGTATTGTGACCACTGATGTTTTGTCATTTGGAAGTTTCGACATCATGCTATAATCATCATGACTAGCTAATAACCTGCAATTTGGTTTGCTGAACAAGAAAATGTCAGGTTAGAAAGAACCTTGATCTTTTGTATTATCAATAACTATACAGTTAATTTAATATGTCGCATAAGAAACACAGCTAGCACAATAACTCTAGTAACTAATACCAATCTCTGTTCTTCTCTGAAGTGTAAATATTGAATAAATGTACTAATCAAGTGTAAATATTGAATAAATGTACTAATCAAGTATTAAAGGAAGACTACATATTTTAAGCAATATATAACTTTTGTTAGTTTGTCACAATATCTCTTCTTACACCAAGACATTTAAATATGCCGACAACGGAAGCAACTTAATGATATTTGCTATATGAAAAGTTCAATCCCCTTTGCTTTTTGAAATATACAAGTTTGAGAATGATGGCTAATTATAGCATGTCCAACATCATCACAGAAGCCTTCCCTCAGGGCCTCTAGTACAAATGACCATACAATCATTACTGGTAGAGAAGATTTTCCCATCTCTCTCACTTGAATATATCCTAATTTGTTCCTAATACATTCATAATTCATAGAAGCGAGGTCTCTGCTTGCCTTTGATTAAGTCGACAGCTCAAGTAAAGGGCTACCTTTGACCATGGAAATACTAGTTAAAACTGTCGATGCACTAAATTATTTCGAGAAAAAGTTGTCGCCTACACCAAATGATATAAACAAACCATCCCATGGTCTTCCGAAACTTCATTTTGTGTGGCTTGAATAATGACCACTTACCAGTCAGTAATCAATCATCAAGCTGAATCATACCGTGAATATGTCTAAACTTCTTTAAGGAAGATGTAGCAAAAACCCTTCATCTTATGAAACCTATAATAATATTATGGCAATTGACAAGCAACCTCTGACTACTACGTACATGAGGGGGAAAATAGAGAAATAAAGGAAAATGTTACCTGGGATTAAACCGCAACTTATCATAGGAACGAGGACACTCAAAAGAGCTAGAGTACAGCTTTTTCAAAAAACTGAAATAATCAGATACAAATAAAGACAATGAGTCTTCTGTTTTTCAATCTTCTTTTCAGAAAACTTATCTTATTGAGCTTTAATGATGAGATGGAATAATGCCTCACATCTTAAGAAAATTACCAATGAAAATATGTCCGACCTCCTGTTCTTGGGACATGAAGGAAAAAGAGCAATTCTCGCAATATATGTTTGTCTTCTTTGACATCTAAATCACCAGAACTAGATGCCCACTGCTTGACTGTATCTTCACATTGTTTGAAATTTCTAGTAGTAGTAGACGCACAGGTGCAAGCTGGGGAAAGAAAGTAAGTACACCATCAGTAGAGTACCGATTCGATTACAAAGAAAATGGCTCCACAAAATATAAAAATTATGACTACAGTATGTAAAGTTCGAGCAAAAACATATTGGCAGCTTCTAGCAAAAACACTAGCAACAGGAAATGTTTTGCCATCTTCCATTAAAATTTGTATCAATTTCATCTCTTATTTTTTTCAGGAACATTTTATTAAAAGATTGTTACTTGCATGTCAGATGGTATAGTTTCTGTCAATAATCATAGTGAAATAAAACACACTAAAAGTAAAGTTAGTTGAGATAACATACCAACCCCAATAAACAGCAGCAGAAGCAAAGTCAGCTTTAGAGTATGATCCATTCACTGAATTTCCAATCACAACAACTTCTCCAGAGTTAAAAACATTGAATTAAAAAAATTGCATCTCATTACAAATTCATCACACAATTGCACAACTGAGTGCAAATCATACTAATAACCGCAAGTAAAACTGGCGGATACAAAGAAATTGCATGAAGGAAACACTCGGATATATCAGTTCTAAAAAATTCGGATAACTGTGTGTGATTATAGACTTCAAACGAAAAGTTGCGTATGACTTTAATTATACAGATTAATTTATAAACAATTGAAAGTGCAAAAAGAGAGGAAAAGCCATGGCGTGAACCTGTATCGAAAACGGAGATCTAGGAAAGATTTCAAAAGGTGTCGGGAGTGCAGCGGGCAAAGCTCGGAAACAGAGAAGGTCCACAAATCAAATCACTCCGATCGAAGCTTTACAAATTAATAATAATTTCTCTCGCCGGAGACGTTCACCGGAAATTCATCCGGCTTGTCTCTTCTGCAATTTTCATGTTCGTTATAACATAGAAGACAGATTCATAGAAGACTAAAGTCTGAAGCTGGAATGCGTCCACATATTTTACATTAAATTTATTTTTATTTTTAAAACAAAAAAAAAAAAACGGAATGAAACTGAAATTGATTTGATTTATCGGTCGATGATGGTTATTGGTTAAGGCGTTGGGAGAAAGAAAATAAAGTCAAATGTTGGACAAAGCAGTGCTACCTTTCATGTTGACCGTGGGGGCAAAATGGACAACTCTAAAGTAAAGTGCACGCAATTTGGGGAGGTGCAAAGGGTGAACTTGTATTTTTGATTTTCCTTTACCTTTTTTAACAAAGACTGAAATGGAATGTTTTATGGGCTAAATACAAGTAATTGTAACGGATATATAAAAAAATAAAAAATAAGTGGCTACTAATAGAAATTATTTTTGCGGTTTTATATGGTATTTGTCAAATTATTAATTGATATTTTTTTAGTGGTGAGTTTACTAATCTCTAATTTTTGTACATTTATTTTTGATATGCATAGATGTATTTTCAGTTAAATTTAATAAGTGATTGACAAAATATTTTGAATACACATGTTTTAAAAAATTTATGTATTAAACAAGATGCAAAAAAATAAAAAGTTAGAACCAAAAATACAAAATTGATATAATTTAAACCAAATATTTTTATTTGTCCGACTATCATTTATATTACTTCCACTCCAACTTAAGCTTGATCAAGTATCCACAGAAATGGTGAAAACTGAAAAGGAAAGCTACCACATATTAGTGTACCTAATGTTACCAATGTCAACTTTATGCACCAAAAATGTCATCAATACGTATTATATTTAAATTAAAGACAAAAAAAAACATTTGGATCACAATTTCAACCAGCAAGTTTAACATCAACATGAAATTAAGCCATGAGAGTTCCACAAAGTTTTCTCCCTTGTACGTATGCATGTATACATGGTATATATTGGCCAATAATCAGAGATTAAACCATTTACAGTGGCAAAGTCTAGGCCATGCCAAATGTTTTGTACAAACAAGGACGACGGACAACAAAATACCAATAAAAAAAGAAATAGGACAGAGGAAACACAATCCTGCTCATGTTTTTGTAAAATTCAATGTCTAAAGAATAAGGCTGAACAATGTAAATTTGAAAACCTAAAAATATATGCTGGGGGTAATTCTTTCAATTGTTCATTCATTTACTAGAACTGATTTTGAGGCATCCAAATGGTTGAGACGACATGTTCCGAGAAGATACTCTGGAAGCTCTTCTGGGGTGTTTCCCTGTTTAAATTTAAATAAAAAATGAACAATATCTAAAAGTAATTTACAAACTGTATGTAACCATATAACCAATATCAAATCACATTGAATATAAATATATCTGTCAATGAAGCACAAACTTTACGAGACAAAAAAGCAATTTCTTTTGGTCTTAGAATTTTAATTTTTTTAAAAAGAGAGGCATTTTCTTTTTACCCAGAAAATTTTATCAGCAAATGAATCTGTCTTTTTTTGAAAGATTCAACAGACCTTATATTTTAAGAATTATAAGTTTCTGACGACAAGAACTTTCAACATGTTTGTACTCATTCTTTCTGTTCAGAGTTGGAACTAAAGGAAGGGAATTACATACAACATTTGCTGGAAATTGAAAGTTGAGAGTAGGAAACTGAAACTTGAATAGGCCGTACACGTTCTAAAAATAATATTACCTGTATTAAGAATGCCATTTCAATAACCAGATTGTTCAAGTAACCAAGAACCAGGCTGACCACACCCCTTGCAACTGTAGATGAGCCGATATCGATCCCAAGCTGAAATTACCATGAATTGTCGCTCGTTAGACATAACAAACTTCATTTTATATTTACACAAATATAAAGAGATGGAAGCACGACTATCATTTCATATGCTGGGCTTGCTGGGACAGTGTGACACTAATTCATCATGTGTACTGAAATTCGAATAGTTGGACAAATGAATCCAGTTATAGCAAACTACAATTTGCTGATATATTCTCCTTTAATGATGGATATCCAACTTCAAATTGACCTTAAAAAGTCATAATGTATCTCTTATACATCTAAAAAGGTTAAATGCATCTTTTATATAGAAAGGTGGAGATATAATTTTTCCTGTGCACAACACTTCAAACTAGTTCTGTGGTATCTGAATCCATTTCATACCAAGGCCTGAAACAACTAATTACCATGAGGACAAAAATTCCAGAAATTAGCTAAGATTCAGTTCCCTTACTGATCATAATACTATAGCTATTGCATTTTTACCTCCAAGTAGTTCTTTCCAGAAAAATAATTGATTTCGAGAGCTTGACCCACAAGGCAAGCTTTCTTACCAACACTCTGCTTCACTATCCAGGTTCCCTGAAATAAAAGATTGTAAGCAACATTATCTGTGAGTCTTTTCAATTTCATCATAGTTGAAATTGCATGTTGTCTTTAGATAATGAATAAATGTGCAAATATTTTTCTCTTTTGTCCCAAACAATATTATAAGGTACTTTCTGACGTGTAACTTCCCTCATTAACCATTTTACAGGAATTAAATGACTGAAAAGAGAAAATCATGCTCAACTTTTTTAATATGCCACAGCTCATTTTTATAAAAATAACATAAAGGATATAAAAAGATGTGATTACCTAGTATTGAACTGATATAAAAAGTTTGAAAAGTAGCCCACACCATAACTCAGGCATAATGGAAGGGTCAATAAAGGTAACAAATCTGGGCCAGAAAATTACAATCCACTGAAAGACTTAGTGAAAGATGTTTTAAGGTGTTAGTATCAGCAGCAACAATTGCATTTTGTAACAACCAAAGGATCACAAGTAGAAACAGGTAATGAGAGAAGAAGTGGAGGAATCATCTAACTCCTAAAAGTCACATAAGTTCAGGCAAAACGTCTGCTGCATCTTCTCATGAAACTGTTTGGAGATTGACAAGCACCCAGAGCCTCAACTGATGTAGGACAGAATAGAGAAAGAATCAAGAGATAGAAAAACCCGTAGGTTCCCAATTTTAAAAGAATTCCTGCCAAGATGACGGATCCTGCCGTAGGTGCCTCTACATGAGCTTCAGGTGACCAAATATGAACTCGTACCATAGGAATTTTGACGGCGAAAGAAGTAATCCATAGAAAGATTGGCGCTGCTCACTAAATTCTGTGGATGGATAACTAGGGTAACAACCCACAAATAGACTTCTACGACTTAACAGACAAGCAAATTCTACGACTTAACGGGAAAAGTTACCACCATTTAAATAGACTTCTACGACTTAACGGGCAAGTAAATTCCTAAAATCTCTCTTAGAATCATAATATATCTCTACTACTAATAAATATTGAGATACTATTCTATAGAATATTCTTAATAATAAATATAATAATTACTAATTAATTACATCAATAATTGTATATCCAAATAATAATACAAAATAATTTAAAACTAATATTTTAATTTCTTGTTCTGCATCATCAACAGATAAAGAGAGATTTTCTCTTCGAATTAAATGTTTCCCGGTAGAAACATATAACATAGATTAAAAACTTATTCCATATAAACCAATTAATATGAATACAACTCCTCAAGAATGGAAAGATAAGACAATAAATAGCTTTAGAGTAGTCTGTTTTCAAATTGAAATTTTTGTTTTTTAGTTGGTTTCAGTGTTTGTACTTTCTTTTGTATTTCAATATATGGACACAGAGGCATTCATGGAAATAATTAAGATTAAGAAGGGAAAATGACTTAATCCACAAATTCCCGCTTTACCTTAGATATGTACGGTATGAGCTTAAACCTTGAATTTCTATATGTATCATCTCCTTTGATAAAGCTTTCCAGTAAGGGAAAGTCTTCTACTGGAGTGCTCATCATATAATAGAAAGCAAGACTATATGTTGTTGCACCTGGGACCTAGTTCATGATACGCGTATGATGAGCAAAAAAAATAAAACAGTACATAAAAATATACGAAGAAATAAATATATAAAGATAGATTCACCTGTATATTCACAATGAAGAAAAATTCTGGGCCACCATTAGCTGCAAATTTCTGCAAAATGAAGCCTACTGAAATTCTACTCAAATACTCAAAAGTCGGAAAGGGATTTAACAGTATTATGACTATTGAACTTAAGTAAATTTTGTCTGCTAACAAATTGAGTTCAACATCATGTATCATGCGGTTATGAGTTATGATAGAACCTGAACTATGCTCCCAGGGCGGGATCCAAGATCGTCTTCTCGCTTATCAGATCTAAGCCAATCAGCAGCAACCATTTGCATCAGCGTGCTATTTGCCTTAATCTGGAATGTGAATAGCAAATACAGATTCACATTTCTATACGCAAATTGACAATCTGATGAATCTCCACAATGAAATTATTTATTTGCAAGCTCAAAAAGTAAGCTTGCAGAGTACTAGTAAAGATAATGCTAATAAAGTTTACGCAATAGAGCAAAAGAAAGTGCCCTCTACTCTATATATAAACATTCTTTGCAGCATCAAGCGAACTCTTCAATTACTTTGGATTAATATAAACATTATTTGCACCATATAAGAAAAAAGAATTCCTTAAAATGTACTCTTATCCTTTTGAGTTTTGTTGTGGTACTGTTTGTGAAGTGGGATTACATTTAAATTGACCGAGCAATGTGTCACTAGAGAAGGGAGTTGCATCTTTTGATCTATGAATGTCAAATATAATCGAGAACCTTCTTATGATCATCCAGATAAGTTCGTCCACGGACAAGAAATGTCGAGGGATCTGCTTCTGTCCAACTGCAAGGCACATTACAATCTGGATCTTTTAGAAGAGTGCTCCTGAAGTTACAAGGGATATTGTCTTCTGTTCCCATTTCTTGTAAGTCAGTGTAACCCCTTTTCTGAACTGCAGCTTGCACGGAGCACAAGTGGTAAGGAAACTGCTGAAACTATACTTCAAAATAAAATTAAGGAGTGAATTTACCAGCAAGATCATGCAATTTTTTTACAAAACCAGCCGCAGTTGACAACTTGGGTTGACGTATACCCTGTAAGCAGAAGAAAAAAGCATATAATAAATTGATAACATGCTTATTTGATAATAAATATTCAGGATGAAATCCTAGGGCCTAACTATAATACTATTTTTTGAAGGGGCTGATGTCTGTGCCTTGGAAGGGGTGATTAGGAAGAATGGACCTTAATATCCCACCCAGGACAACCTTCACATAAACGCATGAAAATGTTAACACATCAACAGAAATACATCACTATCTACATCCTTTATAAGGATCTACCATGTTATCCTGCTCTGATATTTGTATGTAAAGATAGTACAGTGATTATTGGCAAGACATTCGTGGAAGTTTTTAAATTAACCGTAGGTGCATATTTTAGCTTCCTTATCATCATTTTATTAGACATCCGATCTTAGTATTTTTAACAATAAATTGTGCCTTATAACTTAATATAACTGAATAGGCGCCTTTGAAACAATTTTTTATTTGCTCCTCTCATCTTAGTCACAGTACCTGAGCATATGTTTCTGGATCAGTGGGCCAACCATCCTCTGATTGATCATAATCTGTGGGTTCTGAGACATCAAAAAATTCGTCTGCTGCATCATTCAGACTCACAAGACTTGCATGATCTGAAGGTGTCTTAAATGCCTCTACCGTAAGTTCCTTATCACTCTCATTTCTTTGAGCTTCAATTGTCGAATCAGTTTCATGTTGTGGAAATTCAATCTCTCTCATCATCTCATCTTTGGAAAGATCAGATGGGTAATCTCCTAATTTTATCCTAAACAACTCCCGTAATGCTACAAACAGAAAGTACCAATAAATGCAAAGAAGATTGATAGAATAAAATGGAATAGAACCAATGCACTTGCTTCCAGATCAGTATATATGTATAAATAGACAAAAAAGCATACCGGCTAGTCTTCCTAGCATGCGAATGGTTATAGATCGGGCTGAAGATTTTTGTATATAAGATTTCCAAAATTTCCAGTCAATAGCAAGCATGTGCTTTACAACTGATTGCTTTCCTTGATTAACTGGTGATATTACATATCCTCCACCTGCAGAAAGATATAAAAATGTCATACTGTGAGATACAGAAAATATATCGCATGTTCTAATATTTACATGAGGCCTTCGGAGGAATATAAGAAGACCCTAACGACAAAGCACATTCATGTGTGTGCTTGTGTTGTACGAAAAGAGAAAGAGAATCATACATGTACAAGATTAAAAGGTATATTTATGCCAAGAATATCTTGCAAAGGCAGGCACCAAATGCGTAATTGCGTTATAAAATATTTATGAAATAGTTTATTATACTTATTCTGGATCTTTATGCATAAGCATACATTACTTTTAAGGCAAGCACGGACGAAGCCTTTCTGAGTTGGACACTTCTTGTGAAACACCGAATGATACAGAATTACTGGGAAAAAGAGAGAAGAAAAAAAGTGATAATCTGATTCTGTTAAATGAATCTGCCAGTAATATGGTATGATAGATTCTAGACCAAAATATTATACCATATGTTCCATCATCCTCCCTCCTCCAATAACGTCGAAGCAAAAGATCTCTTCGTTTCATCCCCCTGCACATAAGAGATTCAATATAAAAATATGGACTTCGACAAGTAAACTTGAACATGTAAGACAAAAGTATGTTTCAAACCAAGGTAACCAATCGCCTGATAGACACTTGTGAATAATATCAGTATGACCATCTAGATGCTCAACCATGGTACCCCTGTAGAAACAGAAGTCCCATCTGCAAAAATATATTTCTACTATTAAAATTAGTTTAGACATAAATTCATTTTTCCAAACACGGTCATCAAGACAGAAGGTGAAAGATGCACCTAAACAATTGATGTGAACATGGTCACATAGTGTTATAGGATCTTATATTGTTACAGTGAACCAGAAGTGTGAAAGACATGATCAGTGACGAACTTTGATAGATATTATTAGTTAGCATATAATGTTGGCCAGGACATGGTTGGGACTTCGGATTATCCATTTGTCACCCTTCAATGAATAAATGTCTTAAATTCTTCTTTTTATTAGCAATAATTTATTCATAAAGACACCAAAAGGGAGACCAACCACACGCACATGTAGTATACAGAAAACATTATGTGACTAAAATAACTGACAGTGTAACCAAAATAAACTGACAACAAAGGAGACTGGAAATGGAAGGGTTCTACAGGTTTTTCGTCACCAGCCAGATTTGCTATATATCGGGACTCTGCTTACAGGATGAAAGGAAGAATCTAGAATTATTTCTCTCTGGCGCCATGTGATTTGAAGATACCAAATAATTTAATTCCGAGTGAAGGTATGATATTCTAAGTACCATGTCAGAGCAAGACTTGATTAGGATTTTGTTTATCAAATACAAAAGGGTCCTAATAAGTTCACTCAATATTAGATGCTTGTAAATAATTATGGACAACACGATTCTCATCTACTTCGATTACCAACTGAAGGAACAGTACCACTGCCATATTGAATGTTGTACTTATACAATATACATTCCAATATTAGAATCAAAGGGTATTCAGAAAACTTACTCGGTCCTTGAATATCCAAGTGACATGAGAATTTGGAAAATGGACTCTGAAGTTCCATCTACTAAGCCCACAGCCATGACTGCAGGATGACCATTCCACTTCTATAAAGAGAAGCACCATAAGGAATATAAAAGGAAGATATTCTCTTCAAGAAAGCATTATGTGAAAGTGAACATAGACCAACCTTCCCATAAGATTCCCTGTCTTTTGCTTCTCGAAATAACCTGAGACCTGCAAAAATCCTAGTTTTAAGTTGCAAGTGCAGGTGAAAGAAATAGAGGGTTGCTACGATCTTGATTCCTACCATTCTTACAACCAAAGATTGTCCAAGGTGAAGGTGCAATTACATCAGCTGTCATTGGATCCATGAGTGAGGATGAAAAGGAAGTCCAATCTACAGAGTCCGTATGATGGACTCTACTGGAACAGTTTAACCTGCACACAGTCAAATATCTAAAATAATAATAGAGATAGATGATGTAAATGAAACCACATCATACCAAATAAACTAGAAACTAAGTAAAAATTGTTCAACTTGTCAGCATACATAGGCGTTCAACTATAAAACAACACACTAGCAAAATTGTTGGAAATAAGACGTTACTAAAATGAATTAAGCTAAATACCACTGTAACACTTCACTAAGGTTTATACTAATATCATACTAATATGCTAGACATCGAAGCAACATACCTCGGAGGCTGCCATTCTTGCGTTGAACCATTATTACAATCTCCAACATTCAGGTCTGCCTGCAACAAATTGCTACCATTAGTTCTAATCCAATGGATTGGCCCATGTTATCCTCTCCTCTCTAAACAAGAGATTGGTGGTTCAAACCTGGGCAAAAGGGTATAGATATGCGAGTTGAATCATTTACCAAACTAGCTACAGTGAAGAAAAAGTTCAATAAAAAAATCAAAATGCCCAGCAGTCTGAACCTTTAGAGCTGCTTCCTGGAGAGACTGAATCCAACGAGCAGCTTCATCTGGACTGATTGCTCCCAACTATGAAGATATAGATTATATCAATCATACAGTAACTTCTGAAATGAAACTATAAAAATAGGAAAGAAGTTTCTGCACCTTCAATTGATCATTGTGATTAGAAGTATTATAAAGTGTGAAAATGAAGAACACCTGCAAGTTTGAACATTGAACTATGGTGACAAAGGAGAAGTGAAAAGCATGAACCACAGTAATAAAACGTTAGGCATAGCTTACGTACTTTTCTTTGGAAGCTCTCCCTCCCATTGTCCATGACCCGTATGCATGAATCTATTACTGCACTTTTAACAGGGTTCTGGAAAGGGAATTATGTAAATTTAGTAGAATAAATTATCCTATGAAAAGAAATATTTAGATTTGTTTCCCTGCATGTCTTAAATATCTGGACAACATTCTAGCATATCAACCAAGTTTATAATGTTAGAAGTTAGAACATCCACAAGCAACTTGTTGAAATATCAATCCAATATATATTGAGAAAAATCATAATTTATAAACAAATAATCAGTTACTGCCTCTGTTCCTAATTAACTAGCATCCTCAGACTTTTTCCTGGTCAAAGTTGATCATCTTTTTATTTAAATTTTTTATTATTTTATAAAGATATAAAAGGTGACAAAATTTTAATCACAAAAAAGTTCATATAATCTACGATAAGATTCAATTCCTACAGTTGTACAAATATATGATCAATTTGACCAGAAAAATCTAATGGTATCAATTAATTAGAAGTGGAGGGAGTATGTACGTAGAACTATATTTATTCTTTTATTAGAATCATATGCACGGGATGGCTTGTATAACTTGTGCAAGTAAGTACTACTATATTGAAGGCTTTTTAGGCCATTCCGCATTATAGAGATAATAATAATGATGTCTGACAAATACCAAGGATGGTTGTTACCCTATTAATGATGGTTGTTGCCCTTTAATTTCACTTGAGACAACCCATACTTAAATAACCACAAACTAGTAATGAGAAAATCAACTGTCATTTTTTCTCCCAAGCACTAACAGATAAACCATAGAATTTCACTATAAATTAAAATCAATAATAGCAATGGAGGAAGATAACAACTATAAACCAAAAATTAAATCCACAAGCACAGAAATAAAACATTTGATATACAGAAGTAACAGAAACAAGTAAACTTCATACTTATCTTTAAACCAAAGCATGTGATTAATATAAGCTCAAAAAACTAACAACATAATCGCGAACCTGGTTAATCGAAACGGGTAGAGATTTAAAGCTCTTGAGAAGGTGATCTTGAAGAACAAAGTAGCGTTTTCTCGAGTACTGCAACCCAAATCGATTAGAGCGAATGAGATACAGCCACCCCTCCATTCTTCCATCATTTTGAGAGACACCCATCTCGAAATTCGCAAACCCCAGTTCTTCAAATCCCCAAAAATCTTCAATTACAAGCTCAAACCATGCATAGAACACTACTACACATGAATATACTCGCATACAGTATTGAATGTAATGTATATATATATATACGTAAAGAATAGTGCTTAAAATGTGCTGTGAATCTCAGTAATTGCAGAGCCTCAAGAAACGGAGACTATTGAATGATTAATCAGACCCGATAAAGGAGAGGGAATCTAGACAGGCACCTTCTCCGTAAAAACAACTGCCAACTGAAACGTTGCATACATGAGACAAAAAGATATGGCAGAGAGATGATGTATGCTGCTGGACTGCTACTACTATTTTTGTTATTTAAAATTACCTTATTGTCCTTTACTTACATGAAGGACAAGGTTATATAGGTATTTTCACAATTTTAAATACAGGTATTGGTTTTTTAGCATGTAATCTTTGAATCAAAATTTTAGTGTTAAAATATACTCCGTTTATTTTATTTAATAAAAATTGTGGAATAAAAATATAATACATAAATATTAATACTATGAAAAAATTAAAATTATTTAAAATATATAATACACACCAAATTCCACATAAAAATACATACAATAATATTATATTTGTCCCCAAAAAAATAACATAAGTACATACCAAAAGTTGTCTCCGAAAATATAACATATAAAATTCACATAAAGAAATCTTATATTTGATAAATTATCGTTGAATATTATAGACAACTGTTATATTTAAATAGACAAAAATATTAAATATAACATATAAAATTCACGGAAAGAAATCTTATATTTGATACAACAATTTCATTTCCCAATAAATATATCATTTTATTACATTCATACAACTTCTCAAAAATTATTATAGGAGATGGTAGTTTTAAAACTCGTGTACAATACGGACAATTTATATTATTGATTTGATTATAATTATTTTGTTCGAATAGATTAATTTAATTAATAATTTAAATTACAATTAATTTAGTTAACATTGATTAATTATGATACATCACATTATAATTTGTGATTATCAAATTGATCATAGTTATTTTAATCACATAAATTTGATTAATAATTAATTTTATTATAATTTAGTTTATAAATAGGTTCACTTTAATTCAATCAATGTAATTCGTAAAATTCTATTGTTAATTAATATATTAATATAAATAAATTGATTGATCGATCTATAAATGAGTTTATTTTTGATCGATCTAATTCGCGATGAAATAATAAGTATATAAATTAATATAGACACAATCGGTCCGGTCCAATTCATATAATTACATATAAATAAAATTAAAAAATCCTACTAAACGTATCCTATTGATATAATTTTATTGTGCGACCATTCTCTTAATAAAATTTTAACATTCTTACTTATAATAGTTTTGGAGAAGTTATAAATATCCATATATTTCCACTTTCATTTCCCCATGTACGATCAAGTAATCAACAATGCAGCTGCGTATGCTGTAAGTTATAAATATTGAAGTGAGCTCATCGAAAAAGCCTGATTCCACTCTAACAAGTAACAACTCCCTTCGTCATTCACTCACTCTTCAGTTCCCACCTCCCCACCTCCACCCTACCCCCCACCCCACCCCCAGCCCCGCTCCTGTTTGTTTCGTCTTGCATACATTAATTTTATTTTCTTTAACTTATGGAGTCAATGACAGACACGTTAAGCGTAGGAGTGACTAGATGTTTAATTATATTATTATTTAATGAAAAAAATTTTTTTTGACGATACTTATGTTTTAAAAAAATTATTTTGATAATTTATCTTCTTTATTCAAAGATACAATATTTTACATATAACAAAATGTTTAAATTAAAATTTTAATACTATAAGGGAGGAAATTAGT
The DNA here is from genome assembly GCA_014636745.2 of Centella asiatica. Lineage (NCBI taxonomy): Eukaryota > Viridiplantae > Streptophyta > Magnoliopsida > Apiales > Apiaceae > Centella > Centella asiatica. The sequence goes on from CM025787.1 coordinate 31,785,260, forward strand.
AGTTGATTCAACCAATATAAAATTTTAAATTTGTATTAAAAATGAATTAATCATTTATACAAACAAACTCACAATAGAAACTCGCAAAAGTACATAAAGACAAAAAAAATCTATGAAGCCCATTTAATAAATAAAGACAAAAAAAATCTATGAAGCTCATTGAATAAATGAAGAAAAAAAGTAATAAATTTTTTTACATATCAAATTTATATTAATTTGTGAGTTTGTTTGTTTGTGTGCTTAAAAAATTTAAATTTGAGATCGGTCCCAAATTGGGATAATTCTTCCCAATTCAAATTATTGGAGTATATTTAAACAAGTTATCCGGTGGACGTGCGGTGATAAATTAAGAAAATCCCTTAAACCCAAAAAGTCACGCTATTGATTTAAGGAGTTTAAATAGTAATTCTGAAAAGATTTAACTACTCCTTCCCTATTAGTCATTGTCTTGAACATTTTTATTTTAAATTTATTATACTACGGTACTCTATCCATTTTTTAGTAATTTTTATATCTTAAATCTCATACAATAGAATTATTTATTAATAAATATTATTAAATCAATTGATGTTATTTTGTAATTGTCCTTATTTAATTTACATGGAAAAAAAAGAGGCTCAGATTTCTATGAAAAGCAGTATTCCATCCATTTTTATTTAATGATTTTTCTAGAGTTTGACTCTCTTTTTTTCGTTACTTTTCTCATAAACCAAGACAAAAATTCATCATTTTTTCTTTATTATCCTTTTCATATTTTAAAAAAATATGAACATTTTTTTTTCCATGCATATTAGATAAAAGCAATCATAGTATGATATCAATAAATTTAATGATATTATATTTATTAATCGTTAATCTTAGTCTAAAAAATCATCCGCTAAAAAACTGAAAGAGTAATATACTCATACTAAACTTTGAAAATACAAAAAAGTAGTTGAGAAAAAAAAATCTTTCTGAAATATGAGAACAGCTTATTTAAAAAAAGTTAAAAACTCTAAAGTGACCGCTATAAATAAAAAAAAAAAAAAACCCATAAAAAAACTGAGGGAGTAATAGGAGATTGTATAGCTATCACATTCAATGCACGGTATAAAGTATTGATTTAATTGCATCTATAAATTCCCATATGGGAAAGGCTCATCTTCTTTATGGGATGTCTTCCACCATCACTTTTTCTTATTCTCTTTCATCAATATTATTGAAGTCGTCGTGCTTTTTGGTCGTTTATGTAATCTTATTTTTCCCTTTCCTGTGACTTTGTTATCTTTTTAAAATGATTGATTATTTTATTTATTTCTTTGTTTCTGCTAGAAAAGATTTATGCATCTTCTTTTCTGGAAATTGATCTCTTTATCTTTGAAGAAGCTTTTGTAATCATCTTTTAGCAGATCTTGATTTATCCAATTTTGAGCTTTATTTTTTATTTGTTTTGAATAATATTTTTAGTGTGTTGAATTGTCTTTTGATTTCAGAATGTAATTTATTATCTTTTTTTAAAAAAAGGAAAGACAAGATATTCAATTACGCGTCAAATATAAGAATAACTTGACAACTAACCCCAACAAACCACATATAATACGTATAAATGATTGAAATCTCCTTATTTCAATTAAAATTGAGAAAAGACATTTTATTACTTCACGAGAGAAAAAAATTCACTTTAGTCAAACAAGTGTTTTACGTTTTTTCATTAATATTTTTGATAATAACTTTAGTATTTCTAATAGTAATTTTAGTATTTTTCTTATAGCAATTTTAATACTTTATATAGTAACTTTAATACTAAAGTAGAATCAATTAAAAGTTCGCTTATTAAATTTTGTATATTAATACATATTAAAGTGTCGTTGACCCATTAAAATATATAAATAATTATAATTAACAAGCCAAATTCATTAATCAATATTCATAACAATATTAATTGATACTGATGGCTCCCACCGGATAGCGGTTAGATCAAAAATCAAAATTAATAATGATGGTGTGGTGAAATCTAGCCGCTTAGCCAAGTGTTGGGACCACTACAGGATTTTAATGGGCATTCAAAAGGAGGTTTCATGAATTTTATTGGCATTTGTTCAGCAATATAATTAGAGTTTGGGGGGGCCTAGTTAAGGTTATAATTAGCTGGGGATTTGGGGTTTAAAAATGTGATGTTAGAAATGGACTCTCAAGTTGCAGTACAAGTTATAAATGAACATAGGGATAATATGTTGGTTGATAGAAATTTGTTTCGATCACTTTGTGGTATTTGCTATACAAGTTGTATCATAGGAGTGTATCGTATTTATAGACACGGAAATATGTGTGCAAATTAATTAGTTTCAGATAGAATTGAACGTGTAATTAGTTCTATTCGTCTTATATAATCGCAAAAAGAGATTAAATGATTTATAATAATTACATAAAATTGTCTCGTGCTCGTATTATGTAAGCTGTTTTTTTTTTTTATCTGTTACTAGTAATATCTTAATCTCGTATGTAATTTTAAAAAATTCTGTGTATTGTTAAAGGAAATTGAGAAAACATATACGCAGCACAATGTAACAATGTTTTACGGTTCTTTAAATAATTTACTGAAATGACACTAATCTTAGTTTGATTACCAAAGAAAGAAGGAATGTGCCAATAATCTCAACGCACCTACTTTCTCCTAACAAACCTACGTGACGCATGAATTACTCAAACTTTAAACAGATTTAACATCAACTTTTTTCTTATCTAATCGTCTCTTTCATCTGTATCTCCATTTTTTCCTTTTCTAGATATGCTAAAATATTCAAAAAGAGGGGGGGGGGGGGGGGGGGGGGGGGGGGGGGGGGGGGTGGGAATTCAATTCATATATAATAATTAATTATAACAATATTAACTTCCACTATACTCGACTGCGACAGTTAATATAGAATTACTTACGTTACATTTAGGCTAAGTAATTGAGACTTCTTGTGCAGAGGATTTGGTTTTATTAATTATTCCGTATCAATATTCAAATCTGTCGAATTTTACGAATAGAATTAAATGAAATTAACCAGGGTCTAGGGAGTATTAGTTTAAAGGTTTCACAGATAAACACTCATGGATAATATTATAAATGAATTACAAAGGAAATTTTGTAATATTCTTTTGCATATCATTAGAAAAAAAAAGAAGAAGATAGTTCTGGACCGGTGTTAGAGGCAATATCGGCGTTTGGTCTCAATCGATCTTAACATTGTGCTGTTTGACGTGAACTTGGCTTCTCTCCATTATCTATTTTCTTAAAAATAAAATTAGTGGACTTTATAATTTTAAATAAAATTAATTTTACGTAATTTTAACCGTACGAATTGATATAATATGAAAAAAAATACGAGGGTGTACCAAGTTTTATACAATTTAATAGTATAAAATACATTATTCTAAATAGTTAAATTTCATGTAATTTAGATGGCTGAGATTTGATAAATTTTCGATTGTTAAAATCTTATGATTTTATATTGTTAAATTATGTGAAACTTGACACACCTACATATTATTTGTTCATGTTCTGTCAATCTATACAGTTAAAATTACCGAAAATAAATTTTATTTAAAATTATAAGGTGCATTGAGAGAAATTGAAAAAAATGAATAATGGAGAGGAGTCAAATCTGTTTGCTATATTTGTAAAACGTATTTAAGTTAATATTATTTGGCATGATTTATTATTATTAGTATTTATTTATTTTAGTTTTTATGTCTATCCATCCACTACTCTATTGTCTTTAGATTTCGACTAATCAGAGACAAGTTAGATTGAGATGAAATTATATATTGACTAAATCTTTTCTTAATTACTTACTCAACAATAAACAACTTTTAGTTGTAGGAATAGTTGTTTATTTATGCCAACACTATGTTATTATCAAGTTTTCCATTCCTAACGGATCTAACTTCTCTATTTATTTTGAGGGAAGGCAATCTTACCTTCCTACATTAGATATACAAGTTTGGTTTGAATTCACTTTCTTTTACCTTTCAATTCTTATAAGAACGTTGCGTACCCTCACACTTAGGAATTTCAAGAGGTCGTTAAAATTGTCTCTAAATCCTTTCTTAACTCCTTAACTAATAGAAGTTAGAGATGAATGTGATGCAATTTACCATCTAAACTGTTTTTTTATTTTATTTATCCATTTAACTCTTTAATAGAAGTTAGAGGTGAGTATAATGAGATTTGTTACAATTTATGTTTCAATTGTGGGCTGAATGAGGTCAACCTGGTCCAAGTGGCTTACAGATAAGTATATCTTGGAGTTTGAGCATTAGCTATAATGCAAAAAGTTTACATTTTCTCTTTATTATTGACCGATGTTTGAAATCTCCCCTCCCCATCAATCAATCAATAGATAACAGAGGACCTTAGTTTTTTACGCTATATAAAACTATTAATAGACAACCTTAGTTTTTTATACTACATTTGAATAGTAACTCAATGAGTTGGTTTTTTTTTCTTTTTTAACTCCACGGGCTAGCTTTGTTGGTTTCACCGACCTTTGGACTGTGTATTGTATTAATATTTTTACATGTTGAATTTTCCACCTCTATTGAGAAACTTAAAAGTTATTAACCATTTTGTTCTCATACATATCTGTAAAATGTATTTCCTTTTATAGAAAAAACCACATAATGAAAATCAAGTAAGAAAATTAGTCAACGAAGATTTAAAAAAAACATTAATATATCGTGATCGGAAAATTACTGATACACATTTATACAATTATCTATGACTAAGACATTAAAAAAATCAACACTTCAGAGATAATGAAATTTCTCACATATATCACATTATATACATCATACAAACAGGCATTACAAAGCTCTTATTGGGCACAAACTGCTGGTCTAGTTGTAATAGATAGAATTTCTTAATGGTATAAAAAAAAGAAAAAAGAAAAAAGAAGAGATAAGTACTTCCCCAATTTGACTGCAATAGTGCTGCCCTTTTGCATTTTTGCTGCTAAACTAAAATTTATATATTGATTAATTGTTTTCTCATCTATTACAATCTTCACAATTATCCATCCTCTGCAATAGAGAGGGTTGAATATTTTGTTGTGAGAAAGGTGACCGAGGTGGTTATGTTTTTATGAACTTCATACAGATAAGCACAATATGAAGGGAGCATTATTTTCCTTAATTCGCCTAATTCTACATTTAAGACATTTGTCTTTTTCGTGAGATGCTGAATTAGTTTGGTTGGTCCAGGATTTTAAACAACCTTTTAGATGAAAACTCTAAAACGATAAATACACCAAATGAACTGACAATTTTGTCAGAGTTAGGCAACAATTTTGTCAACTCGAACTCCATTAGTTGGAGCCCAGAAAATGTTAGATAGAATAAGCGACAGAAGCGTTGGGGAATATTATTATTATTATTAAATCTTATTTTAGGACAACATTATTTAAAGGAAAAGAATTGAGACTCCACTTTAACAATTTATTGGTTTTCATTATTTTTTTTATTTTATTTTTGGAAAAATGATGCTCTAGTCTACACTTTTGTAGACTAGAATGACTTACTAAGATCCGCACCATTATTTCTGACACGATATAATGCAGTGCTAATTTCAAATTTTCATTTCTAAGAGAAGATTACTCATGTGCTTTACAATGTATGGGCATAAAATTGAGTTTTTTTCCGGTCTTTTTTCTCTTTCAATCAATGCTCCTATACTTTCGTCATTGATAATGTCTATACATATAGAGGTGGACGCAAGAGAATTTCAACTTGTAATTCAGTAATGCTCGCTTTTCTTATTCAAAAAGAATCCTCACCATTTACAATCATCATAAAAATCAAGAAAGATCTTGGAGATCATGAATAAGATATTGTATCAAAATCCTAAAACTTAAACAAGAGAGTCCTTATTTGATTCACTTTCTTTGTCTTGATGTCCCATGTTCTTTCCAGCCAAAAGTGGGGTTGTATCTTTGTCCTTAAGCTAAAAAGGTCAACAATTAACATCAATCACCCAAACTAAGACAAGAAAAAATACATAGAGTAATTTAGGTATCATGGGTTTTTTTTAAAAAAAATCTTTCAAATATGTTTCGAAACTACGTGACATTCATATTGGTTAATCACATACTTATTGTATCATATTTTTAAATTTTAGAATGAATTTATATGAAAAGATGCAAAAGACAAGTTCGTGTACACGATAGGTAATAAGGGACGGAGAGAATACCTGAGCCGGCAAGAGATCACCCAACTGTTTCTTTTTGTGTTCATAGGTACAGAAGTACGAATACAAGCCCATCCCAACAATAGCAATAAGTATACCGATGATGTTTCTTGCAGTAAAAGGGTCATGAAGTAAAGTATAGCCAAATCCAAGAACAAGGCATGTCTTTAAATGGCCCAATACTTGATATGTAACTGGTGATGTTTTTCCAATAACTAAAAAGGTGCTGAAGTTGACAGAAACGGCAATCAAGCAAGACAGTACTATGAAACTCTGCACAATGTAAAAATGCATAGGCAAATTATCATTAAGCATATACTTGACTATCAAGTACTTATAGTTATTCCCCTTGTCTTGTACTTCTTGTCCATGTTTATAACTTGGAAAAGACAAATGTTGAGACAAGAAGTTGACACACATAAAAAAATTATATTAAACAAAAATGATTTGCATATTGAAAGTTATGTGTTCATGAATAATGTGAAAGGCTGATGCTATAGTCCATAAATGGTGCACTAAAAGTAGGTGAAAGGACCATTTCATCCAAGACAAACAAGTACCAATGATATTAGAGGTAAAAATGTAAAATGATCATTTTACCTACTTTTGCTGCAGTGGATTTACTTTTGCACCATTTGCTGAATGAGGTATTTTATATTGGAAACATGTAATTATACTATTGTTTGTTTGAAAACCGAAAAACAAATTGGGAACGGAAGAATAGGTTGACATCCAGATTAATTGACAAATGATATATAGGTGGTGAAATTTAAATGTATTACCAAGACAATAGGAGAATAATTGAAAGCAAACACATTTTGCTTGGTGAGATATTGGTCTAGCAAAGGGCCTGTTACAAAAAGAATAGCTGCTTGAAATGGGGCTGACTGATAGAGAAGCTGCGTGGATGACACGTTGAGTCTCTTCTGTATTGTGTTCGTGAGCTGAAATTAAAAAAAGTTAAGAAATAACTTCAAATATAAACCTAATGTTTACATTCTCTAATTGATGTCCCAAATAAGCCTTTTATTCCCCTCCCCTTTTGGCAGTATCATTAAAAACTCGTTGCATTGAATACTAATATGAACATGCTCCAGACTAATGAGATTCATCCGCACCCTAATGGTATTCTAAACTGGGATATGGGAGTTTGGGTCGTTTAACCACAATATTTAATTTTAGTGGATTTCCACCTATATCTTATAAGCTATCACCCAGTATTTGAAAATATATACCCTATATCGCAAATTGAAAGATTAAAGTGTAGATGTATATAAGGATACAATTTGACCAACACAGGTGGTTGCAATTGCAAGAAGAGAGAGAATTGATCCCACAAAATTGAGCTGAAGATCTGTCACCGATGCCACACCAACACCAACAAGTAGGAGAAGAAGAGACAGCTTTATCTTTTGGCTGCAAGATCAGTTAGTGAAGAATTTATTTAAAAACAAGAACCAATTTCATTAAAATAATAGTGAAATTCTTATCATTTTTGTTTTATAGCTATACTATAATGCAGAATTATTACCTAAACTGTTTGTTCAAGAAAATAGTTTCCAGTAACACTGTGAATGGTATGATTGCTAATTTAGTCATCTGCAAAAGAACCCATAAACCAATTAATACACATGGAACGTAGAAAACATACAATGCAAAACCTAAGATTCAGATTTGTCGATTGGGAATTTGGGTCTAAAAATTTGGTCATAGAAAACTGGTTAACATTCCTAGCTAAGTGTATCCTAACCTAATTATACATTAATAAAAAGATCAAAGGTCAAAATGTGAATTTTGATTAAGATGACAGATAGTGTGTCCCAATGTATCTGGCAATTTGAAATGAAAATGCTTCATATGCCGTGTTAGCATGTATTCAAACTAACACAGTCTCAACAGCAGACGATACTATTTTTCCTTGGCACACAGTGCTCTTTTAGTTATTCAAAACGGATAGGTGGTTCAATTTTTCTTTTTCATGAATAAAGCAAAAGTATAATGTCAACATGATAGAATTTGTTTAATAAGTTTTGTATTCATTTCAATAAGTCATGTTCCTGGCTTGCTGCTATTGCAGATAGCGACATAAATTACTAAAATTCTCAGGCCGCCACTTGCATTAACAACACTAATTTTTTGGTTTATTTTTAGAAAAATTTGAACTTTCCCTTTGTTTTGACAAGTTGACTGTTTATCCACTATAAATTAAGAAAGAAGACATATGATATGATAATTGCACCATGTCTCTGCCCAAGTTCAGGAGACAGATTCTAAACAGCATTAATTACGACGAAAATTTATAATAATTTATCCGTCTGTTAAACTATTTAGTCAATGCAATTTGTTCCTTGCGAAGGAAAGTGCATGACATACCTGATAAAAACCAATGGAGTTAAAACCGAGGCTCAAGTTGAGAAATCCAATGGAGACACCATTAAGAAGTCCAAAGAGGATAACAGTCTTCATGTCAATAGGCTTATTTTCAAAAAATTTCAACCGATGCGCAACATGTAGCGTGCAATACGTTACCATCAGATGCCAACTAGTCAAAGTAGTAGCTGATGATCGATCAAAATAACCCAAGCAAGGAGAAAAAAAACCATTAAATGTGAGCAGAAATTGACACTCCATATTATCTTCTGCTAATATTAAATTAAAACTAACGGCCTGTTCAGGAGCTACTCAAGTTATCATGATTTATACGTCAATTTTAACTTTGAACTTCTAAAATTACTTAAATTTGAGAACTAACAAAACTCTGCTACTCAAAAAATGAGTTTTGAGTCATTTTCAAGTAAAAACGAAAGGAGCACACGAACAGGTGAACAATAATTTTAACTCAAAAGCAAAGTATAAGTGACATAAAAGTAGGAAACAATCATGCCCTAAAATTATTTCCGTATAGAAACAAAGAGAAATTAAGTACCAAATGGGAAGCCAAGATTGCTCATCAAGGCCTTGTTGCATATGACAATTGACACGGATGACGCCACGGAAAGAAACAGTGCCCCAATCACACCCAATTGAAACCCCAACAGTTTCTCCATCTTTATCTTCCCCTGTTCTTTTTCTCCTTTTTTCTTTTTTCTCTTCTGGAAACTGAAATGATAAAAATGGAAAGAAAATGTAGTTCAGATTTCCATACATACTTACACAGTGCAAATATAACCTAATTTATCTTCTGAACAGCAATTCCTTTAATCTATACTCTCTGTAATTTCTATATCTTTTTCTGCTTATTGGTTTCAATAGAACTCTTACTCTACAATTTTTCACATACCAAACAACAAATTTGCAAAGTATTTCACTAATTTAAGCAACCCATTTAACAAAATTGACTTGGCTTAGACTATCATATGACCTGAAAAAAGTTCAAATCACAAACAGTATAAACTTCATAGACTTTTTCTGCTACTAACCACTTCAACTCCGACGAAAGATCCGAATCAAAGACTCGCCGGCCGGTCGGTCGGTGGGAGTTCTGGGACGAGAGAGAGAGAGACTTGTATGAGAACGGAGAAAAAGCAGTCTTTTATTTTGAGAATTTGGTGTCTGCTATGTGCTGGTTGTTAGTATACTAGTGTATACTATATTATATTTTTAAATTAAAAGTAAATTAAATTCCTTTAGTAGGAATGTAGTCCATCAACTTTTAAAAATAAGTTAACGGAAATTATAAGCAACTAGATAATTAACACCTTAATTATTTGACAAATAGTCATGCCCTCAACAAACTAGATTATATAATTAGGTTCATAACTTATTCTAGGTTGTTTTTGTTATTTTTGAATTATATTCCATCTATTTTTACGTTTTGTCTAAAATTGTAACGATCTATTTAAGGAATAAAATACCAAATGAATCATTATTTGAAATAATATAGTTTTTTTTTATCTACTACAGAGTTTGATTATTACTGTGTAGTCTACAATATTTTCAGTACATAAATTTAAAAAGTCGGTGGTTTTAATTTTGAGACATATTTGAAATATTGAAGTTTGAGGTTTCTAATAATATACATCGATGTACAGTTTAATCGTATGATATAAAAGGGACTGTTAATTACCATTATAAAAATCCATGTCTAAATTATGTAATTGCTCGTATTAAGCGACTCTCTATTACCCGCACTTTATTTCACTTGATTCTGATTAAACCACCGTTTAAATGTTAGATTGTTAATCTTACCGTCTAACGTTTTGTATCACATTATTTTTATTTAATGAAATCATAACTTGTAATCATTAGTAATAGTGATTTATTTCGGGTTGAAATTTTGTGAGTTTACAACGTAGGATCTGATAAAAAAAATGTAATTATATAATGTTTAAGAGATGCTTCCCGTTTCTTTCCACGAATGAGATAGATATCAATGAACTTATTTAAAATAATTTTACAAGATTTAGTTTATTGTCCAGATCTTGAAACATAATAAATAGAAATCGGTGTTATCAGAGATCCTACAAAGTACAAATAAATTAGTTAAAAAATTCTTAAGGCAAAGCCTAAATGTAAAACGAAAGATGGACTTAATGTTGGCAATTAATTAAGAAAGGAGTTTAGAATTATACCAATAAATAAATAAATTAAAGATTCTTGATGCACAAGACAGGAAGGTAGTCGGATAATTTATTATTTAAATGGACCTGGACTTGGAAAAAGGAGATAGTTAGATACCTCCCAGTACAAGCAAAATAGTGGCAAACCTACAAAATCAGTTGGTTTGGTGAGGGAAATGAGAGAATTAAATCTTACTCCAAAACATTCACCAACTATTTTCATTATCGTTTATTATTCTTGTTCGTATAATTAGATGACAATATTATTATTGTTGAAATCATTATCATCATTAGTTATTAATATTTAATCAGTAGTATTTGGAGATATTAAAATTCACAAAGTAAAAACTTATGCAAATGGCGTTGTAAATTCTCTTTTGAGGTATGTGTTGCTCTTGGAGCAAAGATGTTTTATCTCAACTTAAATATTTTTATAAACTTAAGAAGAAGAAAAATATGCAAATAGATCTTGCTCTTGTAGATTTAATCTAGAACCATTTTCGAAGACATTATCCAATCGCACTCTTCGTATTTTTATTAGATAATAGTAATACTATTGTCACTCTATATTTATTGTACTTTATATGGGCTTTATTTGTGGTCTGTTAGGTGTTTAAATCATTTATCACATTTCATATTTATTTCTCTCGGTACTATCTAGGGATGTATAAGATCCAGATTGGAGTTCAATTTAAGACCGATTTTAAAAAGGTTGGTTTGTAACGTAAATGATCCGATATATAATTGATTCGCAAAATTTAAAGTTATACAATATTAGTTTAACCAACCTATATGTAATAAAAAAAAAAAAAAAGGATGATAAGAACGGGGACCGAATAGATGAAATTTGGAATCAAGACCATAACTGAATTAAGGCTAGGATTAAACTTGTTATAATTTTTTTATATTAGAGTCATAATATATTGATTTTTTTTTTGATTTGTTATCATTTTCATCAATAATTCTAATTTTTTCAATGTATTTTAAATTTTCATACAAAATTGAAAAACTTATATTATTGATATAACTTTAAAGTTATTCTACATTGTTGGTTTTTTGATTTAAATTTTATACATTTGAAATAGAGAATTAGTTTGTAATAATTATAACTATAACAATTTGATCATAAAAATGGAAAAAGTTAAATTTTAGTAGTTTATTTTTAAAATTTAGTTCAATTTATGTTTTAAAAAAAAAAAGAAAAAAAGGGACTGCGACTGACCTAATACGCCTATATTTGACCTATCATGAAATCTTTGATAGTTATTTTTTTTTGACCAACCTAATCAATGTTAAGAATACTCAAAGATCAGATTGATCAATATTAATATTTTCAAAAAATAATCTAATTTAGACTAGTCAAGCCATATATTCATCTCTAACTATATACATATGAATCAACAAATGAATTGATCAGTTCAGATCAAACCAATTCCTGAAAAGATTAACATTAACTAATTAAATCTTGGATCGATTTTGGATGTTGATTAAACTGGGTCATGTCAGTCATAGTTCAATGTAATGAGAATTGTATAGGACTTCATGTGAGGTCGGTTCTGAACTAAACCGGTCCTACGCTGGTCCCGATTCTTTTCTTTCTTTAAAACATAAATTTAACTTATTTTTAAAAATAAAATAATAAAATCTAACTTTTTTAGTTTTTTATCAAATCGTTGCATTTATAATTACTACAAACTAATTTTTCATTGAAAATATACAGATTTTAAATAAAAAACCAACAATTTATAATAACTTTATAATTATTTTATTAATAAAAGATTTTCAACTTTGTATGAAACTTAAAATACATTTAAATTAGTGAGAAAATGATAATAAATTGAGAAAAAATAAGTAAATTGTGAGTGTAATATATGAAAATTTTAACAAGTTTAATCCCGATACTAATCCGATCTCAGTCCTAGTCCAATCATAGTCTCAGTCTCAAGTCAATCTTTTTGTTATTATGTACATGTCATGTCAAACTAGTATTTCACCTTAATATTACGAACTTTTAAAATTTCACGCACCAGTTCGTCTCAGTCCAAACTATCGTCGATCTTTTTGTTCATCCATATATATACATAACCTTATTTTTCAATTTTTCTTCTCCTTTAGGCCTAACATTTAGTTTGTTTACTTTTCACCTACATATAATTAATCTAGTATAATTTAACTTGCATTTGTTTTATTAAGTATTTGAATCTAAATAAATTCATTATATTTATATTTACTGAATTAATCAAATATTTATATTTGAATCTGAATATAAATTTAATTAATTATTTAATATTTTGCCTTAAATATCTAAATTAATATATTTTATTATTTATCACGTCTTAATCCATTCAATTTTATTTTTCTGATTTATTGAATTTAGATAAAATTAAGTTTATTAAGAGATAAATAATATGCTAAACAAACAGTCTGAACGATACAATATCTGAATACGTTCAGATCATTAATCTATTCAAATGTATTAGGAGCAAAACAAATACAGTCTTAAACTTTGTTTTTATTTCCTAATTTTTTATAATGTATTTTAAAAACAAAAAAGATAAAGTAATCAACTTAGTATCGAATCGGCGTGCCGCCATTTGAGTGCAGAACGGAGTTTTGCGTTCATTCATGTTCTTGGTGATTATTATTATCTTTTTTCATTACACCATATCCATATTTTGACGAATATAGTCCAATATTTTATTTGAATTCTAATAGCCTAAGGAAGAAAACAGAGGTAATATACTCTGGAAATATTATTCGGTTTAGAAAAAATAAAAAATTTAATAGAATCCGATATGATGGTAATAAATTGGCATCAATTACTATTACCATTATTTTTATCGTTATTATTTATTTCAGTGGATAAATACTTATGTTGTACAATGGATAACATTAAATTTTACTTTAATTTTGTGATGCTATCCATTCTATAATAATTAGGCAAAAGATTTGCAGAATTAATAGGAGGACTATGAGAAGCTATCATGCAAGTTGCCATGTTGCAGTATTTATTATTCTCTTGATTATTATAATTGAATGTGTTCTTTATCTAACTCGTAAACTTAGTTGACTACATTTATAACTCATTAAAGCAGGGTCAATTAGAATCTCCTGAAATCAAATCATAGATCTCCCGCGGTCAATGTAATCTCTTTCATTGCAAAATAAATTGGAGCAAAAGCTAAAACAACCTAATATAAATATTAAAAAAGTATAACTAAGAAAAGATTTAAAATCCATATATTACGTTTGAGTGAATGAAGTGGAAGGTGGTAATGAATAAAAAATTAGAAGCAATTTAGTGAAAAGTAGTGATGAAAAAATGTATGAGAAGGAATATGAGGAAGAATCACAATAAAGAAAAATGATGAATTATTTTTATTTCTTACTCATGATATGAAATTACATATGATAAGAATGATTCATTCTACCACCATCTCCCATAGAAATTATAAAATTTTGTGATATTTTATAATTTAATTATAATTTTGTGATCAAATTCATTTTTCATCTTATTCTATTTCTTCCATCCAAACGTTCCCTAAACTTCAAATAGTTTCCCATGTTGAGAACAATAAATTTTGTAATTAGTCATACCTGTTGTTGAGTGATTTAAGACTCTGGCTCTGTTTTTTGTTTTTGTTTTTTGTTCTTTGTTTTTTGTTCTTTGTTTTCTTTGGTTTCAAATTTAATTCTCGGCAACTTCCAAGCCAATTTATTACAAAGTCAAAAAAATTCTATTAGTGCAGTTCTTTCTAACTTTATCTAGTGCATTTTGAAGTTAAAATATCTATATTGTTCTTATATTTTTATTGCCGATGTTATTGTTTATATCAAATGTTACTATTTTCATATTAATATTTTTTTTGGTGTTAAGGACATTCAGTTAATTAAAAATGTGTGTAAGGGCAACTTTCAGATCGTTCCATCCCTAAGTATAGAATTTCTTAGTAGTGCTCATTTTTTTCGAGTCTTTCGTGTAAGTGCATTTTATTTTTAACAATAACTGACACTTAACTTTATGTGACATTTTTTTATATGTTAAAATTTTTATTTTAATTAAACTTTTTATTCATATTAATCCTCGTTTAATATATTTTTTATTACTAATTATATAAAAAAATTCACCTAAAGTTACGTGCAGAAAAATCGTTATTGTAGAACGAAGGGAGTACTATTTATAAGTTACTATTTTTTAATATTTTTTTGTAAATTATTATATCTACGTAAATATATTTGTATTTTAAAGATATTTTAGACTTGGCGAGACTGGCTTGGAATCATCACTTAATCCTCACCGATAGAAAAGAGACCTTTTGGTGAAACAAATGTAACTTCTAATTTTCCATTTTTGAAGCCATACGATTACGATGTCCTGCACAATCCTAAAGAGGTAAAAAAAAATTAGGCAAGGCATCACCGTTGGCTTTGTTAATTGGTAGGTCAAAGAAAGTGTCATTATAATGGTACACCATTCTCACAAGACATGTTAATTCTTAACAACTTTTACGCACCTCGTTTTTCGTTTTAAGATTTATCTTTAGTGATGAACTATATTCCCCACAAAATATTTTTACTAAAGCTTGTGGAAATATGTTTCATGGACATCTTTCGTCTCAATTTCACCAAGCAAAAGCAGAGCTTGTGTGCTCTGTCGTTTACTCTTGTTATAACAAACTTGGAACAATGACTCACTTTGCAAACAACACTAATAAGGTAAGTAAAAAGAACAAACAGCAAAATCACATATAGTTCATTTCTTTTACTTACAAAATTATTACCTCTGGTTATTTTACTTTTTTCCCTCCATCAACAATAACAGATATAGCTCAAAATGCAGAAGATGGTACGCAAGAAAGTTGGAACTATAAAGTCCATTTATATGCACAAACAACTGATATTCTCTCAACTCCTCTGTATAGTACATAAATTATGGGGAACAAAATCCCCTACTGAGACGTACAACTCATTGTGTAAAACCGAGAGGGCTCCGAAACAACTTTTTACCATGCCATAAGATCAAAAAATATGGGATAAACAACAAAAAAGGCAATGTACAAGATGGAGATGAAATTATATATGATTTCTAATCCTTGCTCTTCTGCCTAAAATATGCCTGGTCTGCATTTGTAAGGCGATCCTGAAACAGAGCCCACTCACTTCTACACCTCTGCCTCACCTGTGGAAGTATCAGATATTGATTCTTGTCAGCTAGAATTAGATCCTTCTGGTTGAAAAAATACTTCGGAAATGGAAAATGGAAAAATCTACCAGGTACTGTAACAGGAATGAAGCACTAAAATTCATATCTTTTAGAGTTTTAGGTATCAAGAATGCTCTTTCAGTTCCAATTCAAAAGTTTGGAATTGCAGTAATCCAATCTAAACTTAAACTAGGAAAATTACAAAAAAAAATAAAAAGTGCCAACGACAGTAGCAAAAATTTGAACACAATCAAAAGCGTGAAGGATAAAGCATACCCCTTCCCATGGAGCTTTACCGTCTTCGGACCTTCCCTGATAAAGTAAAAAGATATAATAGTGAAAATTTTGACTGATTTTGTCGTCAAAAAGAAAATAATTTTTAAAATCAGATAAAAAAGTCATAAAGAAAGAAGGATGGAGAACGATCACTAGATGTGGAGTCTTTCATTACTGCTAGTAATTTATTTTTGATCGAAGAAAAATGACATCAAGTGGAAGATGGTATATAACGAAGAATATCACCAATAGGTACAAGTTAAAAGTGGACAAGGAGTTCAATTCACACATGCATAAAGAATTGCACAAAATGCACAACACTGTAATTTTTTCAACAGTGGCAAGTCAATAACTCACCTGACTCCCAAGAGAAGGAATTACTTGATGAATAATCCACTGCGAATCAACAACGCCAATTTTCTCATGTGCAGGCTGTTGGAGGGGAAATAAAAACGAAAAAAAAAAAACAAAACAGATAAAGATGATTACTGGTGGTGATAATTATTCTCACATAAATAAAACAAAGCCAACTTTTTCATCTCCACACTGTGGAGGGAAGAAAGAAAAGAAATAAAGAAAAAATCAGCAGTGACAAATGATCTTATATAATCAAACTACCCAGTTATACTGCCACATTGGAACCACAATCTAACAGTAAAAGCAGACAGTTCCCAAGATTGCACTCAAGCCCTCAAAAGGTACAAACATCATGAGCACACGTAAGCTCGAAACCTTAAACCACACCAATCGCCCAAGGGTTATTTACAAAAAATTCAAGCAAAGATATAACAAACCATCTTGCTGATTATATGTGATAAAAATTACGTAATTGTCTCTCGTATTATTGAATTTTCAGTGAGATATATAAAACTAAGAACATTATAAATGGAAAATATGTGCTTACTGATTATGATAATTCAAGAACATGCAACCATGTGTACAAGATCAGAGAGTTGCAACTAAGCACTTTATAAGAACATATCCACTAACCTCTACACATCTTCTGAGGGCAAAGTCAAGACCCCATCCATGTACCAAATCATTCTACAAAAATTATTTGAAGTCAAGTTTAGTGTGACTAGGATTTCAATCAACATGGGATTACTTTAATTCAACTTAACATGAGGATACAAGCTTCGATGAAGTTTTATATATATGCTTTTACACATACTTATGATTGAAAATATGGCCATAAAATGGAACTGCACCTGAATCATATGCCACACACAACGCCAAGCTTCTCGTGAAAAAACTGGTGCCATGATCTCCACAAATCTGATTAGAAATAAAAACTGATTTGTGAACAAGTTTATGCTAGTGTGAGGTGCAACCTATATACTACCCCAGATCCAATATAATGACTTCACGCCTTTGCAGTTTACACAGGCAAATTTGCCAAATTATATTGGAAAGGGGAGTAATAAGAATGCTAATTATTTAATGACTAAAGACATAAAACCTAGCATATGCCTTGCTCCCTAAATTTTCTTAAATTGATCAATTTTTTTGCAAAAAAAAAAAACGACATCGTCAAATAACTAAGAATTTTCACTGCACAAATATTAAAGGTGGCATTGAAAAGCAACACAATTGAAGGACTGATAACAAATTCAACATCGAAAGATGACAGCAGACTCAATTTGGAGATGGTTGTTTGGAGAAACCCACTGATCGCATTGCCGAAATATATATCATCCTTAACTTTAATCTTATTTTATTTAATACAAAATAAAAAACGCCAAATTAAAACAAACAGAGGGATTCCATAGATATCCCTAAGTGGATTTAGCAACCCCTGTTTTGCTCCAAACTAGTCAGCAGGCAGCTTGAATCTTCTGTTCTATAAAAATATTAGGGAACATCACATCGCTAATCTAACTGTGCAGTATTACCGTATTAAGATTTCATAATTTGATTATTGATTTTAACAAACTTATTGAATAATTAATATACGTATTGTTATGATGGGGTTGGTGAATCCCAACGAGCATTTATGACTATATCTATGCAATCTAAATGAGTGAGGGAAAGAAAAATTACGCAGCACATGGAGGCAAATGCGGATCATTGCACCAACCAGGTCTTTCCTCTGTGTCCCTGTTGACCAAACAACATACATAACACTTCAGAATTATTGGCAAAATTTGAGCAAATTCCTGGACAAGTATAACTAGAAACAACTGCACATAGCATCAGAGAGACGATGAACCAACTTGTGAACTTCTCTGTCACCTCTCCTCTTTGTCATCTGCCAAGTTAGCCCATTATTGGGTTCAAGACCGGGTTGTGATATCTCCAAACCATGTTTCCTAACTAGTTCCACATACCTGCAAATGGCCCATTTCCATATATTATACATGCTCATACTCACATCAGAAGTCATGAATTGATGGGCTCAAAAAGGAAAATACTTGTCCCCATTGAAGTGCTCAACTCCAAGATCTTCATCCCAAATGAAAATGTAATCATAGGCTGCTACAACATCAGGATGTAGGAATCTTTTCGCATACCACCTATAACCAAAGTTTCAAATGTGGAAAAAAAGAGAGCCAATTTAATCCTTCTTTTCTTTCTTCTAAGTTACTTTTATGGAGATATCAGAGCATACTAAGATATGGAACCTTGAAACTTCTCCAAATTTGCGACAAGCCTTACCATTTTGTTTGTTTTCTAACACTAACATGAACAGCACGCTTTGACCACTCAAACTGATCCCATTCACTAGTCCGACCATCATAATGGAAAAGCAAAATTTGAAAATCCTCGGAGAACTGCAAAAGTAAATGAGAACAGGCATTAGTATTATTGCAAATAGAATAAGCAACAACGTAAAGAGAACTTACCCTTTTGACTGCTGCATCAATATTGTTTCTCTGATCAAAACCGACTGTAAAAGTTACCAGGTATTTTGGTTTCTTTATGATATCCTGAAAGATCATGAGCTCTATATGAAATAATTTGCCACCTTTAAGCTTACTAACTTCATAACAAAGCAAATCATAAGAATAACAATTTTCAGAAAAAGTTAAAAGCCAAAAAAACAAAAATAAAGAGTTCAATTTCAAAGAAACTCCTACACATTACCACTACAACTCAGACACTCACAAGTACAATCCAATGAATTCACACAAGTTTGGCAGTTATTGACTGCAATGGAACTCTGCAAGACTGCAACAAAAGAGTTCCAAACTTGGCACTGTGGCCACATTACTTGTCTTCAATATCAATATAAGTGCATACCTCATTTGGATCACCCCATAATCTTCTGAGCATATAATCAGTCTCTGGCACTATAATACCCGGAGGTAGTGTTTGAGCACCACGGGGGTTGGTTGGAACAAAGATCTAGGAGCCACCACAAGGAAAAAATCAATAATATAACATAATTCTTTCTGCCATAAAGCATTGATAACGCAAGTCCAAAGTATTAACAATTAAGAATAGAGTCAAATAAAAATAACTGCCTGTGGTTTATCTTAAATTATTTATCTAGCTGGTTTTGTGATGATTGCATGTAAGCCAGTAAAAATCGATAACATAATTTTATTGTTCTTCATTTATTAAGCATAACAACTGGATGCTATATAATGTACTTTGAGTATCACTGTACAATATAAATTCCATTTAATGTATGCAAATCTACATTTCCCAAAAGCCATATCTAATTATTTAAAATTAAAAAAGAACAAAACATCGCTAGCAGAAAGCATATGAAAGCCAAACAAAGGAAATGATGTGCAAAGGATATAGATTTAGTGAAAAACATAAGGTCCTTGACATCAATTCAGCAATTAAGCAACAATTCTTTATGTTGAAGTTTTAGATGTAAATTATAAGTATTCAAAAATAAAAAGCAGAAACGACAATTATGCTATTTATGTTTCAGAATATAATTTCCAAACTAAAATTGACATCAATGAAATTTAGATATAGAAGAATTTCTATTTCATACTTTACTAGACACCATCTCATGTGGGTATAAGAATGAACCAGATAGTTGTAATAAATTCCTAATTTGAACAAAGGCAGCCGATGGTATAGGCCCAAATGACGAGAAAAATACCTTCGGTATTGTTGGGGTATTACCAGAACCAAGATTTTCAGGAAAACTGCGGTCAACAGGTTTAAGACTATCTTCGCGAGATGGCATGAAGTTTGAAGATATGTTAATCTGAAGATATGACAATAAGTAAGATGGAAGGCGTGTATAAAAAAATAAGCAAGGTTTAGCCATAAACTGGGAGGACATACCCTAGCAAGGGAAACAGATGGAAATGACACACCAATGAAATACCCAAACACCATTCCGATAATGGTTGTGAAAACAAGTCTGATACTATCATTTGATTTTTTTGAACCCCCACTACAAGAAAGAAAACAAATTACTTAAGCATGTCTGCTAAATATTAGCCTTTGAAACTAGAAGCTGACTTGCAAAACCTGCAGTGGACATTAATAGTAATAGCACAGAGAAATATCCCTCCACAAACCTGCGATGGATGTTTCCCATTGCCAGTAAAGTTGCTCTGAAGGGTTATGTCCTAAGTAAAAACCAATTCCTTCAGCAAAATTTTAAAAGCATAGATCATCCTCCAGTTTCAAAAGGAGTGATTGAGATATTCCAATGTATTATTCCTGTCAAGCATAGTCATAGGGGTAAATCAATATAAACTAGAATTCTTTAATCTGTTTCGCTCATCGGCATCAGGTAAGCTATATTAAGTAATAGTTCATGAATTAGCTTAACAAATATGCAATGACTGGCTGAGCTTACAAACAAATTAATAAATCCAAAATGCCATTTTTCCTTACTAACAGCAGGAAATGGACATCTGCAAGATACAGAGGTCATAGAATAAGCACGAACACCAGCACCCCACCCTCTGCTCCTGAAAACCCGCCCACAGAAACTACGAAATGGAACAAGTAAAATGCAAGTTAAGCCCCAGATTCAAATCACATCTCTTCTACTTTTATCCAATCATTCACTAAGATTGCTGATCTGTGTTGTGTAAAAGCTTAAAAACATACACATAGAAGTTTACAACACATTATGAGGGTGGGTGAATTGACAATATCAGACAAGTAAATCAGATGAAAAGAAGTGAAAACAATGAATCAAACAAATTTCTTACATAACAGCAACCAATGTCAAAGAGATTGAACATGAAATGAGATTTAAAGTGCATAAATGACCACAAAATCAACACAGAAGCTTCCAATAAACCCCAAACCACACCAAAAATGAAGTAAACACTTACGACCCAGAAACCCTAAGCAAATCTAGTATACTCTCCAACGATCAGAACAGCATCAAATAAAGAAAGCAGCGAAGATTGTAACATCGACAGAAATGCAACTCGACGGCATTTAACACACGACAAGGGGAAAAATAAGAAGAAAAAGAAGGATTAAGGTTAGGGCAAGGAGTTACAGGTGTCGGAAAGAGATAGCAGAGAGGAATCTTCGTCTTCGTCTTCTTCAACCTTGTTCGAAAGAGATCGATTTGAATGAATAAATCTCTGGTTTTGTTTGACGAGCTCCTCTAACTAAAATTATGTTTTATTTTCTAAGTGACCGATTTACCACACTTTTTATTTTAACAGTATTATTATTATTATTTAAAATAGTTTAGAGTAAAGAAAGGTTACTTAATTTCAAGATTAGTTTTGTTTCCTATCGTTTTAGATAATTAAGAAAATACTCATTTTGTTTGAAAATTAATGATATATTTCACTTCATATAAAATAAAATAAATTAATATGATCTTACAATTTAAAATTGAAATGAAATTACTCAAATTCAATAAATTTGAATAAAATATCATAAAATAAATATTAATTACTTTTTAATAATTTTTGTATTTATATAATTTAACAAATTTATATTACAATAAATTATAAGAAATATCAGCAATTTTGAAAGGAGTAGAATATAACACAACATATATGTGTGAACGTTTAGAATTGAGAATTCAATTGATTAATAAATTATTTTAATTTATATACGTAACCTTTTAATAACTTAAATTGATTCTCAATTTAATATGATTTAAATATTAATAAAACGTAGTACAATATTTTTCAAATCCTAATAATCAACTAAAATATAAATATGAACGTTCATTTTTAAAGTTAAATAGAAATCGAATTTTTTAATAAAGTGATCACAGAATATTATCCGACCAAATCCACTAATCTTTAGTTCCCTAATTTGAAGAGTACAATTAGTTATTTAATTGTAGTAATATATTACACCTAGTAGTAGGTATTATTTTTCGAGTTTGTTAGAGCTAAACACGTGTCACCAAAATTTACATATCTACCGTCAAGTGTAATCATTTAAATAGATAGTCGGACTAAATTGTCCGTCCAAACATGTACGAGTAGTATCAGCTGTCCCACAAAAGGGAGAGGTGGGTCCCATTATAAATTGGTGTTTCATTGTTGTTGGCCACGAATTCGGCACTTGACTATTGCAACAACTTACTCCATCTGTCCCATATTGTTGTCAATAGTAACAATTCAGAAAACCTATTATTAATTTCAATAATTGCGCAAAATATGTTGCTCTATCCGTTTCACAAAAAAAATAATTTTTAAATTTTAAATTTTATATATTTAATTAAAAATTATATATATAAACATAAATTTTTTATTAAATTTGTTATAAATATTTAATTAAAAATTATATAAAACGATTGTAATAACAAAATTTTAAAAATATAATATTATAATAAAAATTTATGTAAATATTACTATTTTTTTAAAATAAATTTTATTTTTAAATATTACTCTTTTTTTGAAACGGAGCCAAAAATCTTTTATTACCCGAAAGACGAATCTTAATTTTTCAGAGATGTGAAGGGAAAAATGTAAAAACTGAAATAAGTATAAAGTGTATAATAATAAGTGGGATTACACCAAAGGGAAAATAGTAAGAAATAAAGGGAGACTCAATTTTATAATCGCAAACTAATAATGCTCTAATTTTGATTTGACTGTGGGTCAAATTAGTAATCAGCTATATTTTCTTAAAGGAGATCAATAGTATGTTCCGGCCCAAGATAGCATATTCTCTTTTCGATCTAAAATTTTTGTAACCAAAAAGAGAAAATAAAAATAAAAATGTTGAACTATGAATGAGTTTTGAACCTTGACTTTTTTTACATAAATAAATAAACATAAACATAATAATACTAATAATAAATAAATAAATACGTAATAAATAAATAATGCTCCAGCTTCAAAAAGATAGAAATAGTGTTCCTTACAAAGTCGGGGTGTGATGGTGGAAATCTCAGCGTCCAAGAAATTAGCAGTACGTAATATTGCACGTACCACTATGTTTGAGAAGAATAATCCCAAAGTAATCAATACGAAGTGTTTTTAATCGTCAAAG
Organism: Centella asiatica; assembly: GCA_014636745.2. Classification (NCBI taxonomy): domain Eukaryota; kingdom Viridiplantae; phylum Streptophyta; class Magnoliopsida; order Apiales; family Apiaceae; genus Centella; species Centella asiatica. The sequence goes on from CM025787.1 coordinate 31,808,907, forward strand.
ACCAAAAAAAATGCACCTAAAAGAGTGCTAGACATGATTTTCTTTTAAGATAGGCCAAGTCAAAAAATTTAAATAATGTCATTAGGCTTTTGATATATCAGGGCAGCCACTTTCACCTCCACCGTCTTCCCCATTGCATTTTTAATGTCAAATTTAATTTTAATTTTTTTTTCAATAAAGACGAGCTTACCTTATATCTAACATTTTCAAAATATATGAATCACGTAGAGTATTTCAATAGCACATATGTAAATAAGAGTAAAATATGCTTTGAGAAACGCACACAAACACACACAAACATATAGGTAAATATGTTCATGGCTTATAGCATTATATGAAGAGTGTTACAAAATTATATAAATCTACGAAATTCAAAATTAAATGTTTTATTGAAATAAAAGAAGTACATTTTAGACAGAAAAAACTGATCGTCTAGTAAATTACTCACTTGAAAAAGAAAAAAAAAACTAGCTTATAGGAGTATGAGTTGAGCTTTTACATAATTCCTCTGTCCATTTTCTTTTTTCTGGACAATTTCACATTGTTTGCCTCTTACACGCTTTCATTTCAAACTACTTCTGCCGCCCCAACACCTTTTATGACACTGGTCGAGATGTACTTTGTTAGATAAAGACAGAACTAAGGTAATTTCACTCATGTATGTTACATTTCTGAATGTCTACTATATTACATAATAACATAAAGGAATGAACAACACTCCATTCTTCCTAATAAATGGAAAAAAAAAATCCATATCTTTTTTTTTCGTACTACATTTTTGATATCCTAAAATTAAAACTGTGACCAAATAGCATCCAACTCGTGTCTGATTACTCCTCGTCGACAGAAAAGTCAGGTTCTTCGGGCTTCTGCAGTGAATTGACATCAGAACTTGACCCGCCGCGAGCATGATGAATATTCACCCCCTTCGTTGTCCCACCCGTCATCCTTGCAGCGTACAAGGCAAATCCCGCCCCTGGCGGGGCCACATTCTTGTCCAAATGCCCATCCAAAGCTTCTGCTTGAGCAACTGCAGGATTCTCTCTAGCTCTAAGTTCAGCTGCTAATTTTCTTCGTTTATGGCGACGCCAGGCGGCTTGTACAAAGCACGCGGCCCACGTTCGCCACTGGTGCGAATAGAATCTGAATTTGTGCCTCAGCTGTTTGCTGTGCAGTCTCCGAAACTGGGAGGCCACAAACTTCAAATCCTCTGCTATGAGTGCAAATGCTTCCACTTCAGAAATGGCTTTAACTGTGCGAGTAGAGGATGGGAAGACACCTGGACGAGGATCAAGTGCCCATGTAAGTAGTTCCTCGCCACAGAAGTCTCCTGGACCAATGTGGCATGAATTGAAAAAGCCGGTACGTCCGCCATTTGTAGTATTTGATTCGAGGTTGCCTCGAATTATGAACAGCATTTCGTCAACAGGGTCACCCTCACGCACTAGGCAAGTGCCTGCAGTACACAACGCAGGCTTAAGCCTCTCACATATAGCGTCCAGCATCCGTTCATCCATTTGGTCAAACAATGGGACCTGTAATCGGAAAACAAATGCTTTAGAATTATAACTGAACGATGATATCATGAGAACCTTTTAAATTCTCAAAATAAGGTATAAGATTGTCGAGCTAAATATATAATTTGTCGAGTAAGGCGATTTCAAAAAAGAACTGAATGTACTAAGGAAACTAGCATAATTTTCATTTCAAATTGTTGATAGGAAGGGCCAATAAGAAGCAGAATATAAACTCTCACCCTTCGAACTAGATCATAACATAGATGCCGCTTGATATCTCTTCGGAGATCCATTGGAAGACCTTTTAAAAGAGCTTCTTCATCAACTCCTCGAGTGGCTGACCACTTGTACTGATCATATTTTCGAACAGATTGCCTTAGTTCTTGCGGAAGTTGCCTGTGATGCATCCATTGTTCTGAATCAGTTCTCTTGATCCTCCATTCTTCTAACCGAACTGTGGTTGATTGGAGGTATGTCTGAAAATGATATGCATTAGTATGTTTGAATTGCAAATATAAGACAACTAATAATAAAGTTATAGTTCAGTAATAATGAACTATAACTATGACGAAAATTAATGAATTTTTATGCAAATTAATGAATTTCAGAATAACAAAGTACTTTGTAATATTTTTAAGTAGTTTACAGTAATGTTTAAAATTTTAAATTGTCTTGGAAAAAGTACAAATCAGTTGTGAAATGGAGGGAGGATTTAAAGCCTTGTCTAGGTTTTTAAAACATGCTAAACCTAACAAAGACCGTTGAATGTGAAAAATGAAACACTTAAAAGCCATGAGAAAATAATCACCTGCATGTTCCCAATGAGCAATGCGAATAGAACTAATCCCAGAACTGCAACAATAATAGCGAAACTGATTTCTCCGATATAAGTTGTTGTATTAAGATTTTGCCCCAAAGAACTGCATATATTCGTAAAATCAATGAGCAAATTAAGCGGAAGCATTATAAAGCAGGCTTGCACTGATTGTTAGTGAATTTGATTTTCTCAGGCTTAGGCCATATATTGATTTTCTTTAAGGAAAAAAAATAAAAGAAATTAAGAGATGTGATGAAGCATTGATTTGCAACAACAGTTCAAGTTAAACTAAATTTAATTAATCTAACAATCCAGAATGAGAAATAAAAATATACAGTTTCCTACTTATAAATTGTCTATGTCACATCTCCATAAACGAGTAAATCAATAAACAGGAGTTGTGAAAGTATCTTACCTAAGGTTCTTCAAGCCCCACCAGAGACAATAGAAATACTTGTTGAAGAATGATGAGGAAGTCACCCTAGATGTCAATGCATCGCCATAAATACCAAAAGGATAAGCATCAGCATTTGAGTTGCATATTTCTGTAACATTACTCGACTGGAACCAAGCACTTCTAGCAGGGTCCTTAATCTTATGGCAATCAAAGAATCCATGTTTACACGATTTCTCACCACGACAAACACTTCTCCAGCATGCTTCTTCTCTCTCAATTGATAGAAGATACCAGCAAGCACCCAAAATCTAGATTGAAAAACAGTAAAAGATAAATACTAGTACTTCATATATAATTAGCTTAAAATATAAGACCACAACATTATATTAATATGGTCCTGGAAATTAGTTTTGCAACTATTTTAATACGGCTGGTATTTGCATGAAACCACAACACAGTCTATTACAATATCAGCCTTGCACCTCACTCATTATAGAACCACTATCAGCTTGGTTTATCTATATATCTGGACAAAGATTTAGGATTATGACCCCTAATTTAGATCTTACTACTCCATTTCAGAATCAGAGATATACTAATATTCAGTCAAAAAATTAGATATTTTTATGCTTTCAAGTACCATGCAAGCTGTTGAGAATTATCATGTCACCAGGAGTGAGTGTGTGTGGAGAATAAACTGTTCCTAAAAGTTATTTATTTATTGTAACATGGGAGGCAAGGTCTGATGTTGCATTTTAAGATGTTAAGACCTTTATGTGAGGTCTGAAATCAGTATTAATGCACATATACCAAAATATGGGGCTGAGCAAATGAACAAAATAACCTGTTTTTAAAGCACATGGCAGAAACAAAGAACAAATAGCACAAATTAGGCAGGTCTCTTATATGGGGATCAAGTATATGTGCTGTAAAAGACTTGTTTTTTGACTTGGTATACAGGTGTATATATGTAAATGAATAAAAATTGAATTCTCTTGCTTACATGGCTAGCCAACATGTACAGCATCAAGTTGTAGGCAGCTCCTGCCCATGCAGTTTCTGTTACAACACCAGTGGACTTCACAATTTGCGCTGATAGCGGAAATATAAGAAATAGTCTAGGAAGGTACTGAAAAATGATGAAAAATCTGAGGACATTTTTTGTGTTTGCCATTGTTGAACCGCTGAGATTTGGTATAATAAACCATATTAAGACCTGGCAAATAAATAAATAGAAAAATTACAAATCGTCAGGCTATGCCATTCCAAAATACTGGTTGAAACTGATATATAGTAACACCTAGTTAACATACCTGAGGAAGGGGAAGTGCAGCAATAAAATCAATCCAGAAATCTTTGTGTAGATACTTTGAAGCTATCTTTGATAAGTCTATGACAAGTTCTCCCCTCCCAAATACACGGGAAGAAGGAGCCACATAAGCTGTACGAAACCTTACGAAAATTTGAATCATGTAAAAGGCATCTGTAATTGACCGCACAAGTGTGAGAAGTACTTCAAGTTCGGTTCCAATATCGATGCAAATGTTATCTTTAACCACTGGCAAGTAAAAGAACAGAGGATCCACAAACAAAGAAACTAAACATGCTACTAAAAATATCTTGTTCCATCTACGAATTAAAGGTCCTCGAGGATCCAATATCCTTTTCTTCACTCTCTCATAGTCCTCAGAGAAGACTCTTGATAGTACTTTGGCTCTCAATGATCTTCCAGTCCTGTCAGTTTTTATATCACCCTTACAAGTACTTGATTCTGGAAATTGTGTTCCATCAATCATGTATTTCACCTTAATCAAACCATCTCCATTGATAGTTGGGAGTTTTGAAAATTCCGGGTCGTCTTGAAATCTAAAACAAGATGCATATACTAACCATATAAATTTTTCGGATCACTACATAAATATTACTCATGTGAAAAAAGATAAACTACTACTAACAAATTATGAAAACTTCAAAATTCTTGAAAGAACAATAAGAGAAAAAAAATATATGAAAAGACAAACCTTACAGATCTCGAATTGCCATAAGCCATGGTGCATACTCAAAAATTTGCCCTGGCTTCAATCAAATGTTTTAGACTGCAGAAGGAAATAAAGAAAGCCAGGGAAATATCAGATATTCAGGACATGAATTAAAGTAGACCTATGAATTCTAGACCACAAATGGAAGGGCAGAGAACATCACATGGTTTCCTTAACCAGGATTCATGTGAAGCAATGGAGATATATGTATCAAGTTGCAAATGGAGTAATGAATACTTCATTCCTAATTTTTAATCCAAAGTTCAGGTCAAACATGTGACTCCTTCTTTGGAAATCTTTGGCTGTCAATTCTTACACTTATGGAGCAAATTTTATTAATATTTCCAACTTCAGTTAAACTAGAACCAGTCAAGTCTTGAACTTTTGTTCTTCTTTTTTCCTTTTAATCTTTATAGCATAAAGTCCACAAAATTTGTGACATCCATATTCCAAAAGTTTGATGTTTTTCTCTTATGAGGAATGAAACCATATTTCTAGAATAGTTTTATTGTTTCTATTTACAGCTTCAAGAGATTCAGTTTGCAGTCAACACAAAGGGGTTAAAAAAAACATAGAATATGTAGCAGAATTTAAATCAGATAATCACAATTGACAAACGAAAGAAATCCAAATTAGTCAAATGGGGAAAGAAGAACAAATTAACACCGAAAAGGGGTTCAACTAAAAGTATTGAAACCAATGAAATTGGATAGAGAAAATAAAATAATTCCAAGAAAAGTGGAAGGAAGTTAAGCACAAGGCTAGAGAACTTACAAGCATATCCTCACAAGAACTGATCAATAGTACCCATGTCAAGAATAAATCTTTTTAGTTTTCACCATTTTGCTATCATATCGCTCTCTCCCCCTCTGACTTTCTTGGTTCGCATAAAAATTGAAGAAACCAATAGGAAAAAGAAGGAAAAAAATATCGCCCACAACCAGAAAGAAAATTTTCTTCCTCTTCCTCTTTGCATAAAATCAGAAAGCCAGAAACTTGATCAAGAATTTCCTAAATGACGTACGTATTAAAAGGGTATTTTATGTTTCTTGATCTTGTAACCGAAAAAGAAAAGAAATTTAATAAAGAGAAAGAAACAAAAAAAAGGAAGATAAAACCTATGTAGTTAAAAGCCTGAACAGAGATTATTCATAGAACTGATCAGTGAGAAGTACTTCATTTAGTGTTGCCATATCTGAATCTTTTTGTATGTATAGACCGCTAGAGAGAGAATAAATTAGAGAGAGAGAGAGGCCATGGATGTGAAATCTGTCTACACTGCAGGCAAGAGAAGGTCCAGTGTGGGGTGGAAAATGTTTCTTTATTTCTAAAAAAATAAATTTGTGGGAGTTTTTATATTAACATATATAAATAAATACTAAATAATAATAATAAATTAATAAGTAAATAAAATAAAGGAGTTTTAAAGATCCGAGGGAGTTGACTATCTGCAGTACTATTATTAACCTACGGTATCTTTGAAACAGGCTGTCTTTTTCTTCGCCTTGCACTTCTTGTTTCTTTGTTATTTTCTTCAACCTTTGCTTTTCTCTTTGGCTTTTTTTTGTCTTTTACGCCAAAGACTTGGTTTCCACTTTCCACTGCATATTTACTTTCAGACTCATGCTGAATTCTGGACTCATATTAATGGCCGTAAATGAGTTGCGGTGATGCCTGATCGAATTTGTTTATTTAAATAAACTTGTCTATTGATTAAAAAAATTAATGTTATTATCAAATTTGAATAGTTTCCAACTTATTCGATGGGAAAAATAAGTATAAGTTGTTTATATCACTTTACGTAATAAATATTGAAGAAGTTTTTAAAAAATCAGATTTATTCATTTTGTAAAAGTAGTCGTGATGTCAATATTGAAAAAAGTGATAATATCTATATATATCATTCACAAAAACGGTGATATAAAAGTTGGTTGAATTATTTCATTTTTTACTTCATCTTCAGTTTCAGTTATTTTTAAATTAATAAATAACTAAACTTTAATAAGACACATGACAAATCCTAAAATTTTTTTAAGTAAACAATGAAATAGATAATAAAATAATATATCAAAATTTTAGACTTTTAAGCTAAGAGAGAGAGTAGCTTAGAATATATTAAAATTTATCATAAGTATAATCCTTAACTTCGATACACGATTCTTTTGGTTGAGATTGAGTTTGAAACGTTTTTGTTTGTTATTATTAAAATTGCATCCAAATAAGTCATTAATTTAGTTGATAATTATTTAATTTAAAAAATGATTCAATCAATTTTAATACAATAACGAATATCATCTCAAAACTCCGTATTATACAATGTAGGACCCAGCCTAGGCTGTTTTTGTTTGCAACTTTGTACCGAACCCACCGTCTTTGAAGGTTGGACTTTTAAATCCCACAATGGTCAAATGATTTTTCTGAATCCACACATTTTGTCGTGCTTTACAAATTTTGCATTTGTACTAATACTTTCACCGTGTCAAATGGGGTTTTATACATAATACATATATATATATATATATATATATATCAATTTTTATATCACTTGGTGATAGTTAACACTATTTTTATAATTATAAAAAATAAGATTATACCGATAATTCTATTTTTTTCTTATTTTTCATGATTATAAGTATTATAAATTATTGAGTAATATGAAAATTTGCATAACACCTTATTTTTTAGTATAGATGTTATCGGTACAACTTAATTTACTTAAAATGTGTGAAAATTTATGTGTGTATATAAGGTGTGTGTATGAACACTACTTTCTCTCTATATATAATTCCAATGGCCGTAAACGACCCTGAATTATGTCAAAGATAATTTGTTTTAAACCAAAGAATTTTGAGTGAAGAATTTTTTCTGAATAAAAAGGAATTTATGTGTGTGTACACGTGTGTATATAATCTTAAAATAAATCAATGATTTGGGTCAGATACGTGATCATTGGTTGTAAAAAAAAATTGTGCTAAAATTTTTGTTGGTATTTGAATCGTAATTGTTCGGAAAGTTTAAATTATTTGGATTCCGTTCTAAATTGTGCTGGACTAATAGCTAGTAAGAATAAGAAATGTTTAAAGTCTATTTCGAACTTTGCAAATTATACGAGTCATATATAAGCAACCAATTATACGACTTATCTACGTATATAACTTCTTAATCTTTGTTTTACTTTTTTTTTTAATATTAAATTTATATTAAGAAATGAAGATGTTTATATTTCTATATTAAAAGAAAAAACGACGACCAACTTATGACGGCAAACATGACTTAGAGAAATGGAGAACTACATGTAAATATAAATACAAGAAAGCCGGCCACCACATACATATAAATATTAATTACTACTGTCTACTTCAAGAATAATTTGTCGATTAACTAATCATTTAAATTTTTTATGACCATTTCTAAAAAATGGTATTATATCGACAAGGTAATTATTTTTAGCTAAAACAAATGCCGGCGCTTGACCATTGAGTTGAGAATAATCTGGATAATGAAATGTTTCTTTTTTAAAAAAAAATGAATAAATACTGCGGAAAGTGGTAGGTAATAAGAACTAAAGAAAATTTGATTAGTAGCGTGATATGTATACTCTATAGTTGACAAATTCTCTTGCCTCTTGGCGGTGAGAGAAATAAACTGATGAATCCAAAACGCATACACATAACTGCCGGCTATTTAAAGGATAAGTTGAAGAAGAAAATGAAATTGCTGATACCACCTCAGCTCATAAATTCTTATTTGGTTGTTGTTTTATATGTTTATATTTTTTTTCGAATTATTTTGTTTTTGTTTATTGTTTGGGTTGCGCAGTTTTTTATGTTATTTTTATATATCATTCCTAGTCGGTAAACATAATACTTTTTTTTTTAACTTAGATTTTTAATGCTATCCTCTATTTCAAAATTAAATACAAATTTTGTTTGTCAAAACGACAACATATTATAATTTAAATTAATACTAATTCAATTGATTTTAGTTGATATAATTATTATAATCTTATAATTTTTGAGAAAAATCTTTGAGGACTTCCAAAGATTACATTAGTTATGAAGTTTAATATATTGTCGTTTGACTCAAAAAATTAAAATATATCTCAAATTTTGATGCGAATTGTGTAATTTATTGAGAGACAATATTATCATTTTGTTCCCAATTTAAATAAGTAAATAATATCATTTAATTCTTAGTTTAAAGAGGTAGATAAAAATATTAATGCTCAATTTTTAATGGATGTGTATAACTTATAAGAAAAAAAGAAAGAAGAAAAACAATAAAACAGGAACAGTTGAAGTATTAATGGGAGTATAGGGAGGTGGAGGGCCCAGCCCAGCTAAAGTGCAATTAAAGCCCTGCGCCCGGCCACCGGACATGGATAATGACATACACGCATATGCTTTTCTACTCTAGCCTGTACCATATTATTTAAAATTAAATAAGTAAAGAATATATAAGTCAATTATTTAAGTTTAAACCGATGAACTTCAATTACAATTTTTATTTTATTGTCCACAGAGTCTTGTACTGATATTCATCCATCTATTTGTTCAATCTTTTGTAAATATATATACCACAAGTCGATAATTTGTTGAAATAAGTCGATTTATGTATGTATATAGCAGGACTCCTAACCATACATTGCCATCAGTAGATGTTTTTTGCCCATTTTATGTGGCATAAATATTAAATAGCACTGTATTACCATTTTTCTCCTTCTCTCTCTACTTTCCCTTTAGAGAGAGAGATACTGAGAAAGGGAAACGAAGGTTTAAAATGGAGGGGTATTTCAGTAATTATACCGACCGCTTACCCCTAAACGGTTTGCACCGTCCATTAAGCGGTCGGTCTAGATTAGTTGTAAATATTCTTTCCCATATACAAACATTGAAGCACCACAAAATCTTGATCTTTCATTTTATGTTCAAGTGTTCCAACACTGTTGATGGGCAGTTAATTTCACGAAATCATCGTTACATGATTTATCTCTTAATATACATATTAAAAAATTGACAAATGTCTATTTTTAAATTTTTTAATAAGTAAAATTTAAAATTTTATTTGAAAGAAAAGAATCATATTGAAACAAGCGATAATACAGAGTAAGGTACAGAAAAAACCGAATCCTAATTTCACTAGTTATCAAATAAAAAATCATGCACGGTCGATATATGTGTGAGTGAGTGTTAAACAGTGACCTTTTACGTAACAAGAAAAAAAAAAAAAAGTTCCAAACACAACAAAATTTTTTTAGCTTAATTGAAACAAAAACCACAACACCGCAACAAAAAAAAAATTAGCTTAATTGAACAAAAACCACAAAATCTAAAGGCCGAGACGATTTAATTGAACCGGTATGTACAACAATTTCAGGTGGAAACATACGAAAGGAACAAACTCTTACTGGCCTGGATCAAATAATTGAAAAAAATGCTAATTCTTAATTCTAATATTTCTTCGACAAAATTTGTAGCAGAAAATTGCTAATCCTGTGATGCACAAGCAGCTTCTTTCAGACTGGATCTCATGATCTTTCCAAGCTTGGAGCACGCGCTAAGGCACAGTTCCATTGCCTGCTAAATAAGAAATATATTAGTTTCAATCTTACATTTTCTTGAAGATCTGTAAAACCAGTTTTGATATCCCCAAAAAAAAAAAAAATTTACTTTGCATATAGGTCGAGATATATTAGAAGATATAATATGGACATGCCACACTTCAAAGCTGTTGTTCGAAATACCCAAACTACTCCTCTCAATGAAGATTTGAAGATTCATTACACTTGAAATGAATACGTTATGTTCTATTTCTATTGCAAATTTTTACATCTTATATAGTATAGAAAGATATATCATAACGAAGGCAAGTAGAAAAACGGCAAGGAAGCTGCATTTGTCATCGCCTAGGGCCAATAAGTTCATACCTTGTGAATCTTTGGGGTCGACCATTCTCCGGTAACAGTTAGTTGAGTGACCTCATTGCGAGATGGCATACTAGTTTTCATTAGGCTTCCATCCTGATAGTTTTCTTCCTCCAAAACAGGATCAATGACAAGGTTCTTCCCCAGACAAGACTAACAGCAAAAAGGTCAAGATATGAGACAGGTACCACAAACTAGAATAAACATTTTTACAATGTTTATGATAAATATGACATAGAAGGCAAGCCACATACTTAGACAAATACGCATCTTATGAAAGATGAATTATGAAATATGAAATATGAAATATCAATACTGCAGTGTGACCTCCAACAATACATCATTGATCAAACTGTTGTATCAAATGACCCAAACGTATCATATTAATTTTCACCAATAATACCAAAGCATCTATGGACTATATGGCAGATGTAAGTATAGAACTATATAGACACACATACTTTTGTTCTCTAATTCTTTTGGATTTCTGTTTGGACTGCCTAAATTCTTTCCAATCTCCTAAGAAAGTTATATAAAAGTTAAATCCATGCCAAGAACACTTCTTGATTTAGGAAATGAATGGGTCAATCGTGACGCATACCACAGAAACTGAGGCAATTAGGTCATATAACATTATTCCTGCATCTGCTAGAGCAAGACTGGCACATGATATCACTACAGGAAGATCACCTGCAACAATCATATCCATAGAAAAATCTCACTAACATGCTAGACATTCCAATCAAATTTTATTATAGCATTATTATAAGTAACCCTCCACTTCTTTTAACCGGTTATATTATACTGCCATTCTGACAACCACAATTTGTCAACTAAATTTTGAAAACCTGGCATAATATAGTTATTTATGAGCTGAGATCTGGCAATCCACTACTGAACGTAGTAAGACAGTCCATACCACTGCCCAGCTTTTAAAGGATATCACACGTCAAATTCAGAAACTTACTGCCACCAGATTCCAATACCAATGCAAAAACATCTACTGTGGTCTTGGGGAAAGATTCCAGTATAATGGCACCCTCCAAAGCTTTATGTAGCACGGCTGAAAATTCTTTACAATCTGAACCCTACCACAGGAAAGCTTGAGTCTTAGAAGGTTGAAAGTAATAAAATAAAGGCAAAGAGGTGAATCCAAAATGCCAGTCACCTGTCCACGAATTGAGGTAGCAAAAGTTGTATAACTGACATCACAATTCAACCGTCCTATGTCACTGTACATCAATGCTTTCTTACTTTCCCTAGGCCCAAATCTGAAAGAAATCATCAGAATGATTTAACCCTAATCTAAAAGGGAATCCAATCCATACACTGATGTACAAACAAGAAAAGAAACTTAAAAGTAATACGAGACTAAAATTACACTCACATGGACACAATGACCTTGGTGTTTCCAAACTCTGCATAAGCAGAACCTGATGCCGAAGTCACCGCACCAGTCCTTAGAACTGCAAATCATCAATAAAATTAAATTCTAATAAACTAACTATAAACTAAACCAAATCGAACCAAAATAATGGATAGAGATATAAAGTAGAAGGATCCCAATGAAACTACTTCTATCTATAAGCACCAATAATGCGAATGTAGGATTTGATGATTTTCAGAAATTCACACCTCTTTTTCTTTTTCTTTCTGTGTGCGTATGTGCCTACGTATCTTTTAACAACCGGATTATGATCACTATAGAAAACTAGGTGACCAGATGTAACCACATTAATGATGAACACTTAGGATTCAACTATTTCACATACAATGACCTTTTCACTCCACTGACCACACAATATGCTTACTCAAACTTGGAATTGTAGTTTCTTCGGATATATGGATTTTTAAGAATTAGGTTACTGACTAAAAATCAGAAGTTTGTGTTAAACGTAAAAATCAATTCCAAGTCCGTCCTTATCAAACATGCAAACAGCTAAGAAAGGTCAAATTGTATAATAGTTTCAAGTCATCCTACACGTTCTATGGAACTTTATGTCAGAACTTAGTATGAGAATCTCAGGCTATAACCAGAAAGGGTTTTCAAAATGAATAAATTTTGAAATAAATGTATGAAGCTTCCAAAATAACAAAGATTTTACTTTGTTATGTAGAATTTCCACTATATTTAAATCCTAGGATTTGGCAAATACACTAAAGGAAAAAAAGAAGAAAAAAAGTAGACCTTTTTCTGGAATAGAGGGAGTACCACACTACTACAACATTCACCTAACATATTTAGAACAAATACTATCAAATTGAGTCTTATTTGGATGAAAACTATACAATTCAAAATCATTACCTAAAAGTTTGCACCTTAAGGTTGTACAGAAAGTCAAAATTTTTGAAAAAAGATTCGATGGAAAAGCAAAAGGATTGCTTGATCATTAAATGAACCAAGCATATCAAAACAGAGAGCAATTAAATTACAAATTTTCTTGCAAATGAGATGTTTCGAAAAGTGTAAATGATTGAAGGGAATCGCAAAAAATCAAACTGCATGCAATCAAAACATGAAAATGAAATTGAGTGTATAAGGAGATAGAGAGTGAAATATACAAGCGGGTCGACACTGATGGAAGCCACGACCATCTGGACGAACCCAATCGACGTCGTTGAAAATGGGGCGTCTCTTCTTCTTCTGGGTGGTCGGCGATGGAGAATAGGTCGCCGGAGTTGTAGCTTTTCCGGCCATAACAGCACTCTCCCTTTTGTGTTTCTTAGTTTTTCTCCGTGTGTCGCCCTCGAGGGCCTCAACTTCTCGAGTGAGCTGGTGTGCTGGAGAAACTACGACTATTAGTACAAAGTACTAGCCCAAGCCCACGGCCCACAACCCATTTTCAGATTTATGATACTAAGATGCTTTATTTAAGATTAAACGAAGGAAAATGAGGTTTATTTTCGCTCCCAAATTTCTTCATTTTCAAGATATGAACTAGGATACTTATCTGCTAATAATTGTAGATATTTCATGATAAAAATCTACAGTTAACTTTTCTTTTGTTGAACTACAAAATTTAAATGTTTAATATAAGAAACAGATAAACAATCACTCACCTTACTCTCATAATCACTTTTCTTATCCATTAATCTAAAATCTAAAATATATAAAGCAAAGAAGAGGAAAATATAAGATTTGAGTTACAGGTTCTGACTAATGCTGCTCTAAGTAGAGATTTTCTTACATGAGAAAGTGAGAAACAAATTAAGAATGACGATTACATCATTTGTTTACGAGGACGGAAAGAAAAGAACTGTAATAATGTTTGATACGTCATAAAATATATTTTATGGTTATCAATTTGACATATCTTATATGTTTATATTTATATTTTTTGAGTTACAAAAAATTTAGATAATAAATAACTTGTAAAATTTAAATTGTCGACTTAATAAAAACAGTCTGATTGAGTTTTATAAATATTATAGATTAAAACAACTTACCAACATTCCTTGTCATGTATATATCTATATCTTACGTGACTTAAAAAAACAAAAAAAAACTTATGTCAGCCACCGAGGGAGAGAGAGGTGATCCCATGGGCTGTCTGTCGTCTGTACCGTGGGATAAGTTTCACTACAAACGTAACGTGTGTTTACCAAACGAATGAGATGGTAGTAATTAAATAACTGTTATCTTCAGTAAACTCATACTAGTACAACTTTTGCAGCAAAACCTCATTTTGGGTAAATATGCTACACATGAAAACACTTGTGATATATGGACTTGTAATCTTTATATAGACCGGATTACTATGTACATCAAGATGGTGCAATTATTCTTTCCTTCTTTTTCTGGATCGTGCTGTAAAAGATGAAATAAATTATTCTATTTGCGCACGAGCCAAACACTTCGAAGATCGAACTTTTCGACAATAAAGAGCACTAAAAAAAACCATCCGAATCTACCATATAAATTTGTATACACTGGTGTGGAAGCTCGCGAGTGTGATTACAACAGCGGGCCCATGTTCGGAACGCAGAAAGACTCAAACTGCGGTTCAGTTAAGTCCAATGTTTCATCATCTTGCAAGCACAAACTTCTTGCATTTGAAGTTGAGAGCATCAGTTTCTCTACACATTCAGAAGCAGTGTCTACTTCTTCTGCATCCTTTTCGACACAGCGTGTGCGATGGTTATGTAGTGGTTGTGAACATTCAGGCTTGTTTTCTGACCTGTGAATAGGTGACCTCTGCGCAAGGATAAGAAAAGTTCAAACATGGATGCATTTAACAAATATATAAAATAAAATTTAAATAAAAGTACGTCCATCATATAATTGCAGGAAAAAGTATGAAGGACTTGAGCTCAAGGATTTTTGGTGATTGTGTTTTATCTTTATCAGACACGCAGTTTCAGAAGGTGACAACATAGCAATTATAAGACTTCAAAACCACCAAAAAGTTAGGAGGGATCTGAGGAAAGTGGACATAAAAGTGCCAAAACGGAAATTGGATGTTCATAAGGAAAGGAGTACAAGAAATTGATAAAGAAAATATTTCAAGAAAATGATCATACCGGAAAAAGATTAACAGAAAAGTTTCTCCTACGAGACTTTTCTGGGGCAATAGTTGAAAGGATTTGAACAACCTCGCTCATGGTTGGTCGAGAGTCAGGATCCAACAGTAGGCACTCTTTCGCTAGGTAAGCCATTATCTGGATTTCTTCTTCTGGGTAATTTCCTTGTAGATGTGGGTCAGGCAACTCCAAAATTACTCTCCTGCTATCTTGCAACCGAGGGGTAGCCTAAAAAAGGTACGGATTAGAGACATCGACATAATTTATATAAGATGTAATAAAAAAACTGCACCCTTAAGTGCCTAAAATAATGTGGAAATGTAGTCGTTTCAATTTTTCAACTACAAAACTACCTTAGTAAAGAAAATATAGATGTCAATAGCAATTAGTGAGTTGATACAACTGAGTGTTAGGCACCTAATCTCCAGTAGCTAAAGGAGAAACACTGAACACCTTGGGCACCTCAGGGTACCATTTCCAAGTTAAAAACTGGACTATTTGCAATGAAGTCAACTTTTAAGGGTGAAATACTTTGGTAGATTGAAATTATAAATTCAGTAAATAAGGAATTGATGATATAATATTTAAACCAAAAACAAAATGATGAGACGGTCATCTGCTCATCTATACATGTTCTATATAATATAAATAGTTAAACAAGAATAGGAAAATAAGATTTAATGGAAACAATAAGTAAGATATATGATAGCACACTGCATGAGCATCCATACCCACATGACCAGACTTTCTTCCTTTTCAGCTGACTTACGAATAGGTTGCTGACCAGTGATTATTTCAAGGAGGACAACTCCAAAGCTGAAAACATCAGACTTCAAAGAAGCTCTTCCAACAATTGCATACTCAGGTGCAAAATAGCCAAAAGTTCCCTGCACTCTAGCTGGAGAACTTGAACAGCTTGGCATGCCTTCATTTCTCAAATGTTTAGCCATACCTAGGTCAGTAATCTGCAAATAAATATCTAGTTAGCGACAGTATATGAAGTAAGTGATCATCCTTACCACAAATTGAAAAGATCCATAAGTTAATTATCAAACTAAAAGGCACATAATGGAGAAGAATACACATTGCTCTTTGGTTAATTAACATCGGAATTGGAGCTGAAGAAATACCACTACAACGTTCATCTAGTCTATGCAATGAATTACATGATGCTTGACTAAGGCTACTGAATTAGCTCTAATCGACAAACATTTTGTTCTTTGCACAACTTCCTTTCGATGGAATAAGTTATTAGCAGTCTCACCTTAGCTCTCCATTTCTCATCCAATAAAATGTTAGTAGATTTGACATCTCTGTGCAAAATTCTTGGTGCAGCTGCTTCATGGAGATACTCCAAGCCTTTAGCAGCTCCAAGCGCAATAGAAACCCTGGTAACCCAGTCGAGGCATTTTCCTGAAATCCTGTCCAGGTTTTCTCTGAGATTTCCATTAGGCATGTACTCAAATACCTGTAGCCTCTCAGTATATTTTCCTTGGTTTTCTGAGCAGAATCCAAGCAAAGGTACCACATGACAATGATGGAGTCTTGATATGAGGTCAATCTGAGCATAAGAACTGGTTGTAAAACTTATTATGGTAGAAGGAAGTATATGACTTCCTATAACATCTCCTAGAGATTAGCAGCAATAGAAAGCTGTGATAACAGCAAAATGGCAATATATATATGGCAGACTGAGGAAATACCTCTGTCAGAAAGTCATATGCTGCATCAATCCCTTCCTGGGCTTTCATCCGTTTAACAGCAACAATTTCCCCATCTTTGAGATGGCCACAGTAAACCTTGCTACTTCCCCCAATTCCTATCAAATTAGAATTGGAGAATTTATTTGTAACAGTTTCCAGTTCCGAGAATGAAAAGTGTAAAAGTGTCCCACGCATAGTTCCTGTTCTGCTTCTGAATAAGAATGAAGCCTTCTGCACACATCCTGCGGGAAAAGAGGTTCACAGAAGGATGTTAACATTTATAGTGATGAGGAGATGATAGAAAGGGGGGAAGGGAGGGGGTGGAGGACAAATGTTGTGAAAGACAAATTGTGCTTCTTGTTCTAATTGATTGATAACTTTCTAAGATCATTGGGAGACTCATTTACATAAATTTATTTGTTTATCATCTTCTGAATATTAAGGCCACTTATAATTGCATTCAACATGATATTTTACTTAATTTCCTGAACCAGTTTTTTTTTCCTGTACTTCTTTGAATATAAAGACAGGCTTTCTTCCCTAACTCCTACTGATCAGATGAAAACTCGGAACTTCTTATATTTTGTCAACAATGATCTCAAGATTTCACGCCATCAGCTAATTGAGACAGATATTACCCTATACTTTAAGGCCCCAAGTAAAATAAATGAAAAATCTAATACAATTAATACAACACGAAAATCTATACTTGGTACCATTCCTTCCCTATAGTATTCAAGATTCCAGTTCCCTTTGTAATTCTTATATGGTACACCAATTTGGAAAGTATGATATCATTCACTTAAGCCCTTAGTTACAAAACTAGAGAAACTTTTCTAACAATGACCTTCAAAGACAGTTTTACTTTTATAAGTATCTTATTAACACATTACATAGAGTTGGAATAATGTGTACATAATAGTGCAAATCTCGTTGAAGTACAAGTTATGGGATATTAGAAAACACCATGCCTTATGGTGTAAAGTCCAGAACATATCTATATTCTGGAACAAAGGAATAAAAAATTGTCCTCTATAGTTCTGATATAAGGGGGTACAGAATGGTCAAAACTGGTAATACAATTTGCTTGTGCAACTTTTCTATTAAATGAGAGGTAAATATAGTCCAAAATTCAAATTGTGAACATGATAAAAGGAAGAATGAATACACAAGCAGAAATGATAGGATGATCCATTGGGATACTACTATTAGCTACTTAACAGTTATCATATATATTTCATTTCAATATCATATAGAATAAAGAAATTAAAAAAGAAGAAAATAAAAATCAAAGTTTACCGCTAATAGAAGTGAATGGGGAACCTATATAAACTTTAAATTCTGGCACTGATGTAGCTCTGTGGCTTATTAGGTTGGACGCACTGTTGTAACTTGTATCTTTATCTGACGAGAATGAAGGCCGCTTAATAGGACATTTCTTCCTTCGGTAGATATAGCATATAAATGAACCAACAAAGGCAAGAATTGTCAGTATAACATATGACAAGAGAATGATCACAAGAAGTTTGGTGGACAATCGGTTTCTTGTAGATTCTGTCTCAGTTGTAGATCCTGTTGAAAACAATGAAAAGCCACTACATAAGCTTCTTCAACTCTCTATCTAAAAACTGACTGATGGAATTTAGATAAAAAGCAGTTAAGAACAGCAGGATCAATTCCAATGGTATGAAGCATATGTTGATAAATGAATAATTTATAGATCTTTAACATAAAAAAGTAACATGACATGAACTCGTATCACATAACACATCATATCTCAGATGATCAGAGCTTAGTTTCTAGAATCGGTGTTGGTGGGGGCTGCTGTAGATCTTTAGCTCTCTGATTCATTCTGTGGTGAAAAATCCATCATTGGCTAGAGTTAGACAATCATTTGGTTATGCAATTATGGGCTTTTCTCTAACTGAAGCTATTGCATGGTTTGCCCCAGTATTGGCCTTTCTGATCTCATCAACACGAAACAATCTCCATGCTCTGCCTTTTTTTGCAATTGGACTCTTTCGCGCTATATTTGCTCCCTCTATGCTGTTAGCTTTCTTTGTCCAGTTCGATTTGCTCAACAAGGTTTCCCAAAATTACAGGCGTTGGTAAATCATGACAGTAGGCTCAACAATTACTACTTATAAAAAGGGTCGCTTGAATTGGGATGACGGAGTACAAAAAAGTTCAATCGGCCAAACTTCTATGTATCATCAAAGCAAATACCTGACTTGCAATTGCAGGCTGTAAAACAGATGGCATCATGATCATCATTGGACAATTTAGGTAATCTATCAGCTGCACATACACACACCCATTCATTCCCCATTGATCCTTTTTCAGCTACAGAAAGACCGATGTAGTTTGTAAGTTAACCTAACACAAGGATCAAATTCTCCCACAAAGATGTGATAGAAACAAACATGTTGATTATAAATAAACAATTTCATGCATATGAAATGTCAGTTTACCATCTGATAATTAATAATTATTGTAACAATGTTCTTCTTCATTTTGTTTTCAAATGAAGGTTATCATTTATTCTTAAGCATGATTGATCCATCAATTCTTAAAAACCTAGAATTGTAATATGCAGATAGTGAAGTCAACAAATCCTGCATCCTTTCGAACAGAGCATTTACATTTATCCATCTTTATCATTGTCCCCTTTTAATAAAATTTTTTTTTACCCCAATACAATATGTCACAGACATATGAAGACTACAAACTTTTTCTAAACTTTAGCAGCTTAAAAGTGATAACACAACAAAGATCTGTAATAAAAACATGATCAGTAATATACCTGGACTGCAATTGCATGATGAAGTACAGTTAGCTGAAACAGCAAAGCTCGAGTTCCATCTATAGGCAGAAGAACAAGTACATGTCCACTTGTTTCGACTTGATGCATCAGAAAGTTCATCTGCCGAAGAATAAGTTTCTTTATTTTCTAATTTCTGATTTCTGTGAAAGAGCTACCTGATGGTGCTGTGTTCTTTTTGAGAAAATAAGCAATATTTATCAAGGAAGTCTCTCACGAATCTAGATTTTATTAAACTATCATTATTTTCACCGTAGAGGCCTTCAAATCAAGATACTTAATGCCTGGGAGTGATCCATAATGAAAGTTACTTATATAAAATACTGAAACAGATGCTAAACTGGTAAGCTACATGTTCTATGTTATGGCAATAGAAACCCACATTTGTGGATGGAATCGATACTAACCACAACGAATCTGATGAATCATAATGACGCTAATCAAACAGGCAAGGACAACTTCTACTGAAAGCTTCATTTAGACCGGTTTAAAGTGGTGCAGCATGATATCACGTCATACAAGCTAACTCAACAAGCCTACAAAGTAATAGGACAAATGAGGCATTGCATACAAAAATGTATTTACAAATCATATATGTGCTACATATAAATGTAACTTGTAACTTTAATGAATGAATAATAACATAACAATAAAAAATAAACTATAATTATAAACTATATTCCATCAGAAAAATGTAAATAACATACATAAGCAACTGAATATAAATACATAGATGTATTATAATGTAGATTGCATCTTCTCTCTCTGTTTTTGTTGGATTACTTATATTTCCGTCACATAGCCTCTTTTACAAATATCATTTCAAACTTCAATTTTAGTAAAAATGAATCTTTATTCTGGTTTATACTTGCTGCATATTGGAGGAATCTGTATCATAAAAACCATATTTTGTATGGTTGAGGAAAGATCCCAAAAAAAAAAAAAAAAAAAAAAAAAAAAACTGTAGCACATGAACAATTTATTACTAGTATTTTTATATTATTGACACATAAGTACCCATCAAAGTCTATAGAAGGCACTAATCAACCACAGAAGTACTACCCAAAACCCATACATCAATATAGAAGATCTGAATCAAATAAAATTATTTTTGAGATAATTAAAGATGAATGGTAAAGATAGAGATGGGTTGGCTTTAATCTAGCGCCAAGAACTCAAAAGGCATGACCAGATAAAATTTGCTTTGGCACTCAACGTCTAAAAGACAAATTGTCAAACACATTGCATACAAGGAAAATACTAATGTAAAGTAGCATGAATGATAGGGTGGCTAATAAACAGTTTACATTTATCGGTTTATTTCTTTAAAACATAATTATAAAAGAGAGAAAGTGCTCGGTAATATCCTTAATTTCACAGATAAGGATTTAGGTTGGTTAAGATACATTCCTTAACATAAAGTCATAAACTATATTCAAGCAACTAATGCAGCTACTAGTTACACAGTATAACATCGAGCTCACAAGCTAGAACAGAGAAGTTCACGAACAAGCATGAGCCTCCCTATCACTCAAAATCATAACAAATAGTTGAATACATCAGATAATAAAGATTGATGGTCAACCTAAAACATATCAAAAAAAAATTATATGGTAACAAGTGCATACAGGGAAAGAAATGGGGACTCATACTATACCAGAGTAACCCATAAACTTGATTGGAGAAAAAACTGATTGAGAACTCATGTTAGGAATTTAGGATTGACTGCTGCAGCTAACTAAAAGCACTGCAAGTTTTAAAGGGAGCAGAAGCAGACCGGAAGAGAGTACCAAAAGATTCATTATTCAAAGTTTGGCACATCAATCAATCCGTTGCCAGTTAACAACTCTTGGATTGTGTATTGTATTAGAAGTGAGGATTTTTCAACCCCACCACCCACCAGTTTGAAAGGTACTCACTTGCAATCTTGAAAGAGACCCCCCAACCAATTCAACAGTCAGCACCCATAACCAAATCCAGTGCATACAAATAATCATAACATTCATATAAAAACCCTGCCCCGGTGACACTCTACCACAAGTCTTACGTGACTTATTGGATGATTACTCTGAAACTTTACAAAACTCCTTGTCATTTCCTATGAAAAGACAAATGTTACAATTATCTAAAAGCCTTACAAATATTATATGGCAACCATATACATACGTTGCCACGAGGCATATACAATTATACATCAATAAGACATGAAAGCTTTTATAAAAAAAAAAAAAAAAAAAATATATATATATATATATATATATATATATATATAGAGAGAGAGAGAGAGAGAGAGAGAGACTTTAATAGCTTATTAATAACATATACTGCTGGACCCCCAGCTCTATATTTGGTTCATTAATTGTCGTCACACAATAGTGATGGCAATGGCATAATGAGCAATCTGATAAATCCATATTCAAATAAACGAATTTGTTTCTGAATTTGTTTTATACAGTTGTCCAGTATCCGGCAGTCGTAGCAAACTCTTTTACACTCAGACCATCTTTGAGAGATTAAATTGTTATTAAATTAGTCGCAGAAGTGTCGTGATATGATATATTTGCTGTAATTAACCAACAACGACAAATTTGACGAATACAACCAAAAGTTCAATTAAATAAAAATGTGAGAATCTATCTATTGCGAAAATTAATTAATACTACTCAAATTACAAATTTCAACTGCCATTGGAGACAGCAATAACTAGAGATGGAGCAGATGACTATTCCATTAATGGCGACAGAAAAACAATCAAAATGCAAAGTAATAGTAAAAGAGGTGGATATGAATGATACGAACATACCAGTAAGCTAGCTAAGGATTTGGACGAATGAAAGAGGAATAGTTGGAGGTCATTCTTCACTGTCACCGTCACGGCGTCAGTCTACTACTGGTTCGGCGCCACGCCGCTGTTATCTCCTCATCTCGAGATGCTCCGTCATATTTTTATATACTACATATATATATTTGGGAGTAATTATATATGTGTGTGTGGGGAAAATTGGTGATTTCGAGACGTACGGTGTGAGCTTAGAGAGAAGGTGCACGTTTGAAGTCTCTCTCTCTCTCTCTTATATATATATATAAAATAAATTCAGTGGATGTATATAAATACAGTAGTATAATGGTGGAGTAGTACTCGGTAGTATATACGATGAGGGAGTGAATAATATGAATGGTGGCGAATTCGTCGTCCTCTGCGTCTTCTTCTTCTATTTCTCTTGCACTCACTCTCGCGTACAAATTGACATGACACGCAGTTGCTTTCGCCATTTGTCCACTTTGGATCTATCCTTCCTTATTTATGGTCCTAATTACTAATTTTAATTTCATTTCAAATATTACGAAGACCATGCTTCTATAGTATGTATCACTGTTTATTTATAAGTAGCTTAGTAGTCCTTGTATTTCTTAAAATTATAAATTTGAATAAAAATTATGTTAAGTAATAATATCCGTTTCTATTAGGGACGTGATTTGTACTTAAATTTTTTAAATATTTCATCCATGTTACTAATAATGGCGGTTTCGTAAAAGTTTCTTTTTTATAACATTTGGATAATTGATCCAACGGTGTTTTTTGCCTTAATTATGAACGTTTCATAATTAATGCAAGTTATGTATCATTTGTCTATATATATATATATATATATATATATATATATATAAGAACTCCAAATTGATTAGATAAGAATTGAAGTTAATGTTAAACATTATTTTGAACCACACTTATAGTAAATTTAAAGTAAACTGGAGAAATATTACGAGTATTCTAAATAATATATATCTTTTATAAAATTTGTGGTTAATGTAAAAATAAAGAGAAAAATCACTGAAAATTGTCACATGAGAAATTATAATATGAGGATAACAAAATATTATAAATTTTGAACTTTTTTCTAATAATAAATATAATTTTTTTTTGTAAAACGAATAATCTATTTAGGATATTTATTTAATGGTTTCTAACTTAGAAAATAGGTTACTCAATGAATTTATAGATAACATTTTTACTCGTTAAAAAGTTATTCATTAATGATTTATCACATTTAGTTACCATATGCCATTAATCATTTTTAACTAATTTAGCTACCATTTGCCAGGTAATTTCTTAGCAGTACCATAACTTATAAAATGGAATAACTTATACGTAGTAAAAAGGAAAATGAACGTAACACTCATAAATGGTACTGCGATGTAATTAGCCAACGGAAAATATTTATTTCCAACCATAAAATATTGAACAACTTCGATTTTAAACAAAGAACGTAAACAACTTAATCCATCGGAAAATTAAAAACAAGGGAACAACTGCAAAAGCCAACAAAGCTACTCTAGACAAAATAGTGAAATGCTAATAATTTTGATATCGTATACAGAGTTGTTTTATTCAATTTAGATAAAGTGCTACTACCATCATTTAACAACTTTTGAGTAAGCTTTGGAATTTTATAGGTATAAAAACACTTCTCTTGCTCTAATTTTATAATAATATTTTTTTTTAATTCTAAAACCCGCAAGGCAATGAATTTTACTCCGAGCACCAAAGTAGATATTACCGAAGTAAATGCTACGAATTCTTAATGCATCAACTCCTCTATCAAGTTAGAAAATGGCAAAATGGCAGAACTCAATATTAAGAAATCTTAAAATTTAAATTATAATATAAAATTAAAAGTGTTATGAATAATATGAATATTCCTTCATTTTTAAGTTCTAAAAACATATTCTTTCATTAATGTATAAAACTTTTGGTTTCTCAAATACATATCACATTCATTATATATCATGTATCTCCTAGTTTATAAATAGACATGTATATGAGTTGAAAATATACATCAAGCGATAATAATTCTCTACTCTACTTTTCTTTCTTCTCATCTTAAGATTATATTATATTATATTGTTAGAGTTTTTATAATACGTTATCAGCACGAATAGCTCTTCCGACTAACTCTATTTTTTTTTCTTTTCATCTTAAAATTATATTATATTATATTATTAGTGTTTTTATAATACGTTATCGGCACGAATAGCTCTTTCGATTAATGGTTGAAGACCTCTTCCTTTTATTTCCAAGGTATATATGTTTGTTGCTTATAGTAATTTATTTCTTTTTAGTTTTACAACAATTATTATTTATTTCTAACAAATTTTATCATAATTATACCTTTCTTATCGTGTACAATTTTTAATACGAAATATAAATTAATTACTAACGCTCTTGTTATTAACTAATACATTATTTTATAGTTTTCTCATCATGGCGAATCTTACCAAACTTGAATTTGAAACTCTTGATATTACGGGGAAAAATTATTTGTCATGGATATTGGATGTTGAAATTTATTTAACCGTTGAGAGTCTTGAAAACACAATTAAAGAAGGAAATCAATAATCTGAGTCAAACCGTGCAAAAGCTATGATCTTCTTCGTCGTCATCTCCACAAAAGATTAAAATCTGAATATCTTGCCATGAAAAATCTACTTGACCTTTGAAAAAATTTGAAAGATAGGTACGATCACCAAAAAACTGTGATTCTTCCAAAAGCTCGTTATGATTGGAGGCATTTGAGGTTTCAAGATTTTAAAAATGTTAGTGAATATAATTCCGTACTTTTTAAAATAACTTCTCAACTAAAATTATGGGGAGAAAATATTACTGATACTGATGTGTTAGAAAAAACTTATTCAACTGTTCATGCCTTAAATGTACTCGTCTAGCAACAATATCGAGAAAAAGGTTTTAAAAAATATTTAGAGTTGATTTCATGTCTTATCATTGCTAAAAAAAATAACAAGCTTTTAATGAAAAATCACGAATCTCGCCTAACTGGCTCAAGCTCTTTCCCTAAAGTGAATACGACTATATTTAAACACGGTGGTAGTCGTGGTCGTGGACGCGGTCGAGGAAATTAAGTCAGGAACAATCCATCTTTCAAACAAAGGAAAACAAATCACAACCAGAAGTTGGAGAAAATTGATGACTAAGGTAGACAAAAGAATTTTGAAGAAATTTGTTATAGATGTGGTATGAATGGTCATTGGTCACATACCTGTCGTACGCCTAAGCACTTAGTTGAATTTTACCAAACATCCCAAAAAGAAAAAGGGAAAACTGTTGAAACGAACTTGATTTTTCAAAGCCATAATCATGAATATAATTTTTCTGATATTAATTATTCTGATATGACACATTTGGATGTGTCTGATTTTTGTAAAATCCCTGAAGGAAGCGGTGATATGAATAATAAAAATATTGCATAACAATATGTATCTTTTCGTTTATTTAAAACTTGTGATTTGTGTTTATGTTTATCTAAATTACTTTATCTACTATCTAATTTTATTTTTATTTTTTTTCTTTAAAGTGATATGGATACATCTCATTCTTGCATTGAACATAATGTGAAATTTGAAGATATTTGTCTTGTAGATAGTGCAACTACTCACACTTGTACGATTTTTGGAAGTACAAATTAATTGAAAGCTCTAGAAGAGCTAACTTGTTATTACATGGAGGAACAAACTTAATTATAAATGATACATTATTCTCCTCCAAGTCCCAAAGAAACTTATTAAGTTTCAAAGATATTCGCAAAAATGGATATCATGTTGAAACAATAAGTAAAGAAAATAAAAAATTTCTTTATATCACATGCATTATATCGGGTAAGAAATGTGTTGTCAAACAATTACCCGCTTTCACTTCCGAATTGTACTACATAAATATATGTCATTGAGACGAATGTTATCATAAACTACAAGTTTACTGATAGAAATAATTTTATTATTTGGCATGACCGGTTCGGACATCCAGAATCATTAATGATGCGTTGAATTATTGAGAATTCACATGGGCATCCATTGAAAAATCAGAAGATTTTTCAATCAAATGAATTCTAGTGTGCTGCTTGTTCTAAAGGAAAATTGATTATTATGCCCTCTCCAGCTAAAGTTGGAGTAGAGTCTCCTAAATTTTTGGAACGTATTCAGAGTGATATATGTGGGCTCATTCATCCATCAAGTGGACCATTTAGATATTTTATGGTATTAATTGATGCATCAACTAGATGGTCACATGTATGTTTATTATCATCTCGCAACTTGGCGTTTGAGAGATTTCTTGCACAAATAATTCGATTAAGAGCACAGTTTTTAGATTATCCTATTGGTTCAATTCGCTTAAATAATGCCAGAGAGTTTACATCATAAGCCTTTAATGAGTATTGTGCGTCAATTAGGATAAATGTTGAACATTTTGTAGCTCATGTTCATACACAAAATGGTCTTGCAGAATCATTTATCAAATAACTCCAATTGATTGCCAGACCATTAATTATGAGAACAAATCTCCTTATTTCGGTTTGGGGACATGTTATTTTACATGCAGCAACACTTGTACGCATCAGATCTACAAGTTATCATAAATTCTCTCATTTATAATTGACTTCCGAAAGTGAGTCTAATAATTCTCATCTCAGAACTTTTGGGTGTGCGGTATATGTCTCAATTACTCCACCACAATGTACTAAGATGGGTCCTCAAAGAAGGTTGAGAATATATGTTGGTTATGAATCTCCTTCCATAATAAAATATCTTGAGCCATTAACAGGTGATATTTTTACGGTAAGGTTTGCCGACTGTTATTTTGATGAAATAATTTTTCCAAAATTGGTGGGAGAAAATAAGATATTCCTAGGATCAAGGGGAAAAAATAAACAGCTAAAAAATAAAATTATATGGAATGCATCGTCATTAAATATATTTGATCCTCGTATAAATTAATGTGAACTAGAAGTTCATAAAATAATTCATTTACAAGGCATTGCAAATTAATTGCTTGATGCATTCAATGATATTAATAAAGTGAATAAGTCACATATATCAGCTAAAAATGTTCTTACAAAAATTGATGTGTCTGAAGGACAAATTTACTAATGCAAATGAGTCAAAACCTCGCCTGAAGCGTGATAGACCAATTGGTTCCAAAGACAAAAATTCTCAAAAAAGAAAAGGAATAAATAATCTAGATGCCCAAATAAAGGAAACAGAATCTCCAGAAGAGACCTGTGACGTGATGGATAAAACCTTGGAAGAAGTTAAGGTACCTGAAAGTATTGAAAGAGAAGAGATCTCAATAAATTATGTTATCACAGGAAAAAGATGGAACTGAAACGATATTATCGTCAACGAAGTTTTTGCATATAATATAGTGTTTGATGTAATGATGGAAAATGCGGATCTTAAACCTAAATCTTTCGATGAATGTCGACATAGTGATGATTGACCAAAATGAAAAAAAGCAATACAAGATATAAAACTTCTCTTGTTTCTTAAGGATTTTCGCAAAGATCAGACATTGATTATAAAGAGACATATTCTCCTGTAATAGATGTTATAACATTTCGTTATCTTGTTAGCTTGGTAGTAATTGAGAAATTGAAAATGTGTTTGATGGATGTTGTTACTACATATATGTATGGTTTCCTCGACAACGATATTTATATGAGGATCCCTAAAGGATTTTAATTGCCTGAAATACATAGGTCACATTCTCGTGACCTTTGTTCAATTAAATTGTAAAAATCTTTGTATGGATTAAAACAATCTGGATGAATGTGGTATAATCGTCTAAGTGAATATTTGTTAAAGGAACACTATAAAAATGATCATATTTGTTTATGCGTTTTTATAAAGAAATATGGACTTTCATTTGCTATAATTGTTGTTTATGTTGATGATTTGAACATTATTGGAACTCTTGAAGAGTTTTAGAAAACGGATGATTACCTAAAAAGAGAATTTGAAATGAAAGATCTTGAAAAAACAAAACTGTCTTAGTTTGCAGATTGAGCATCTAGCAGATGGAATTTTTGTTCATCAATCAACATGTACAGAAATGGTTT
Source organism: Centella asiatica (assembly GCA_014636745.2). Taxonomy (NCBI): domain Eukaryota; kingdom Viridiplantae; phylum Streptophyta; class Magnoliopsida; order Apiales; family Apiaceae; genus Centella; species Centella asiatica. The sequence continues at coordinate 31,837,554 of CM025787.1, forward strand.
TAAAACGTTTTTATAAGGACAAAGCACACCCAATCAGTTCTTCTATTGTTGTTCGGTCACTTGATATTAAAAATGATGTTTTTTGGTATCGGGAAGATAACGAAGAAATACTTGGTCCTGAAATACCATATCTTAGCGTTATTGATGCATTAATATATTTTGCTAATAATACACAACCTGATATAATATTTTCTGTAAATTTATTAGCAAAATATAGTTTTGCTCCCACACGAAAACACTGGAATGATGTTAAGTATGTGTTTCATTATCTTCGAGAAACAATTTATATGAGATTATTTTATTCTAATAAATCAAAAGCAGTATTAACTGATTATGCATATGCAAGTTATTTATCTGACCCACATAAAACTCAATCGCAAACAGGTTATTTGTTTACTTATAGAGATACAACTATATTATGACGTTCTGTAAAACAATCTTTGGTTGCTACCTCTACTAATCATGCAGAAATACTTGCGATTCATGACTAGTCGAGAATGTGTTTGGTTGAGATCAATTTGTAAACATATATATTATGACGTTCTGTAAAACAATCTTTGGTTGCTACCTCTTCTAATCATGCAGAAATATTTGCGATTCATGACTAGTCGAGAATGTGTTTGGTTGAGATCAATTTGTAAACATATTTGAAAAACATGTGGCATGAACTACGACAAGACAATCCCAATAGTATTATTTGAAGATAATACAGTATGCATAGAACAATTGAAAGAAGGTTTTATCAAAATAGACAGAACAAAGCATATATCACCAAAATTCTTTTTCACTCATGAGCTTCAAAAGAAATCTGAAATTGATGTTCAGTAGATTCGTTTAAGCGATAATCTTACGGAGTTGTTTACGAAAACACTACCCACTATAATTTTTGAAAAATTGGTACATAAGAGCGAGATGCATCGATTTAAAGATTTGATATAATACTAGATAGATTCATCTTCAGAGGTTATGTGCTCTTTTTTCTTTACTATGGTTTTTTCCCACCGAGCACAATTTCTTGAAAATGCACATCCAAGAGGAAGTGTTATGAAAATATGAATGTCCCTTCATTTATATCTCCCAATATATGAGTTGAAAATATACATCAAATGATAACAATTCTTTACTCTACGTTTCTCTCGTCACTTCTTAAAATTATATTATATTATATCATTAGTGTTTTTATAATAAAAAGAAGATTTTCATACAAAATTTTCATACCCGAGCAGTTCACGAAATGTAATACATTCTGGCGTAAAACACAAATTCCCATCAAAATTTGTATATTAAAATTTCACAAAAAACCTAATTATGAAGCCAAATTTATTGTATAGAGAAGGGAAAGAGGGAGCATCTGTTTGAAGCAATCTGTATGTTACAACTTTCTAAACAATTTCAGGCTAAATATTCGTACATTTGTCTCACAAAACATCGTAAGAGAGAAGAAAATAGGCTGTAACATGCATAAGTAGAGACTTGCGAAAAGAAACAGCGGAAGATGCTTCACATTTTTAAGTGAAGAAATTATCCAGTATCCCCCACACAATTACAAGGCCGAACCTCTTGCCCAAGAGGAAACTCCCCATATGGCCATATGCATATATATCTCCTTATATACAAACCCATATCACAAAAACCTAAACCCCGTCTGCCTTTTCTCACCAATTATCCTCGTAAATTTTTTTCCCAGGTCCCCCTACCCTTATTCATGTACAAGGAAATATACCCATTCTCATAATAAAAATCAATAATAATAAATAAAAAGAAAAAGAAAAGGGATATAAAATTCTTCTAGCAGCTCTTTAGCTGTCTTTGATATGTCCCATACTTTCCATACTAATTTGGGCGAAGAAAACTATCAAGGGACAACCACCACAACACCTGAGAAGATTTTCAAAGATCAATATGCTGGTTACCTCGGCTGTGGTTGTGCTGAAAATGACCGGGCAGGCCTGGCGGACGATCGAGGTGATGGACTACCAGGACTACCAAAGCACATTGTCTGCGATCGAGTAACCATGTCGACCATGGATGGGGTCTGATAAGCCTGCACAAGGCTTGTACTGTCCACAGAATCACCTCGTGCAGTTGCCCTCTGCCATGAGTGTGAGCTTAAACCTGACAGAACATAAGCCCTACCAGAAGACTCGTATATGTGGCGGTTGGCCATCCTCTCTTGCATTTCCTTCAATTCAGCACCCAATGCAACACAGAATTTGTCGCCAGCTTGAGCTGATACAGATTCTGACAACTGTTTACGGCAATGATCAAGGACAGACACCGCAGCAGTTAAATCAGCACGTTCGGCAGCAGCTCGTGCTTCTGCCATTGCTTCTGCCGCATGGAGTCTGTTTCGCTGTCTGTCCACTTCCATGGACACTGACATTTGTCCGGTACTTTCAGGCCTTTGAATTACCACATCCCTTGATTCTTCCGAGGTCACCGTTTCTTTTGTGATGGGATCTTTGTAATGACATTTAACTTTTACTAATGACATGTCATTACTGTATTTATCAATAGGAATATCCACTGTGACCAAAAAATCTCTCTCTTCTTCAGCATACAAATCCCCTACTTCGATAGTGCCCGTTCTACCATCAGTCATCATACGGGTCTTATAATTTCCTGCTTTTATTGAACTGAGACGCAACCTTGGATGAACACATTCAACTAGTACCTGTAGTTCCTGTACCACAACACTCAGAAGCCCTCCAATGCATTGTGCAAACGCATCCTGAATCACACTCTCTGCCTCTATGAATGAAAATGTACCCCCAGAAGCTTCAGAAATGGAGTGCATTGAACTGGCATCATGATCTGAACCAAAACCAAACGTGTGAACTGGAATATGGGGGCCTACACCACTATCACGATGCATGGGGAATGGGAGAAGTGACTGGTAATCAGTTCGGGAATTAGCACCACGAGGACTTGTTACTGTATATGTGTCCTGCCCATCAGATAACAGTATAATACTGCTGACTGGACTCTTCCACTTGCGATCAGTCATCACCTTTGAACCCTTTCTCAGACCCTCAGCAATGTTTGTCCCGCCATTTGAATTCAAGGTATTAACAGCCTGTAGTGCTTCGGACCTTCCAGTCTCAGTCATTCTACGGAGGGGAAATAGGCGGCGAGCTGTGGAGGAGAAGGCAATGACTGAAAGCCTATCAGATGGGCCTAGGTTCTGGATCACAAATCCCATGGCTCGCTTTAGCAAAGCAAGCTTTGTACCTGCCATGCTGCCACTAACATCAAGAACAGTTACTAGATCTATCGGAGCACGGGAATTCGGGGAAGTTAATGGGAAGTTAGTCTGGTTTCCATCGAGATGCTGCTTTGCACCAGTAATGGGAGCTTTGAGATGTATTAATATGTTGAAATTATTGTGCGATGCAGATCTTGAAACTGCAAAAACCTCGGGGTATGTTTTAAGTTCTATTGCTCCAACAGAATGGTAACCAGTATAATTATTGTCTGACGAACTCTTTACAGTCACTTCAGTTTGCTGATCCACTAGTTCGTCATCATCAAAAACACCCGGCTCAGGGGCATGACGAAGTGGAGAAACATGCCGATTTGCATCTGCACGTGGAGGAGGGAGCCGTTGTATTACAGTCATCCAGGCATCATCTTGAGCCCAAGAACCACGATTGATTCTGGACCTTCTATTCGAAAGATCGGGAACAGGATTCTGGAATGGAACTTCCTTCCATTTTGCTCGGCAAACAGGGCAGGCCTGATTTCCATGTTTTACATTAGAGGTAATACAGTGGAAGTGGAAGGAATGTGAACATTCTGCAGTGAAAATGGCATGGCCTTGCCCAGGTTTCATGGTGGTCAAACATATTGCGCAGGTCTTCTGCAAAAACAAAGAAATGTAAGTCAAAAGGCAGATCACAAACAAATTGCATTCAGACTTGCTGTAACTAAAGATAAAACATCAACAAGTACATACATTGACAGACCCTATCTATTAATTAGATTTGAAATTCTAACTACAAGATAACCATCTATTCTATTTGGCTATAGCATGATACAAACTTTACTTTTCCTGTTTACCTTTTAATGATAACCAAACAAACAACAAATAATGCAATTTTTGACATAGTCCTGAATACATTGCACCAAGACTACCTTATTGGGGATAATATCTTGAGCTGAGACAATGAAAACATTTAACAGTTCAAACTATGATTGAAAATTTATGATCCAAATTCGCAATGCACAGCGTATTATAACCAGCTCTTATGGTTTACCTCAATATCAGATAAATGTTTTCCTCCATACCTATTAATTTTAGTTCATTGGTTTCGGCAATAAACAGTGCGACTGTAAAACTGAAAATTTAACAAAAGAATTCAAGTTTTCCAGTCAAAGCAAACTCTATTTAGGTTAGCTTAAATTAATCACATCAGACTTGAGCAACATGCAAGTAGTAAGCTGATATTTTGATACCTGTATAGGAGTATTTGTTATTTGATGATAAGATGATATGAGTATAAGCAGGCATCAAAATAATTCGCACTAAACCATCCCAGACTCCCAGATGCCTAGATGCACAAACAGATATTAGAACTCTGTTCGACTTTAAAATTAGATAGTGTACAATCTATCATATCCTCGGTTAGTAATGACCATCTGCTAATATTATATATTCCACATATAAAAACAATATAGAAATAAAATGGCGGAACTTTATAATTAATAGTCATAATTTCGAGAGATGGAATATTTGAATTTTCAGAAAGAGAGAAGAAAACCTATAATTCCATCGCACTTGGACCAACAAACTATCTTTAAAGTGATCCTATTTCTTTACGATAAAGTACTTAAAAAGACTAAACTTTTAAACAACAGTAAGATCATCTTCCATCTTCATGTGTTAGATAAGTTGCCATATGATTGCTCCCACTACAAAACCATTACGTATCAAACATCGCTATTTTGTAAAAGAGACCCTTGTGTCCGCACAAAGTTATATTATTCAAACAGTTGAGTGCTTCAATGGCCAATCCCATGTGGTGCAAGGCCCACTTAAAAGCTCAAGAAATGGTACCACCACCTTCTCATAAGAAATGGATGCAACTCCTCCATACCTTATGCTATCATACCACCGAAAATCTTGGTAAGAAACAACTCCTTAACAAGGAAACTTTTTTCAAAAGTTGCCCAAAAACCTTAAATTGATAATTGCGAAACTTTGTCTTAACAATAGGCTCGTAACATACAACATTATAATGCATTAAAACATAATTGTACAGTACACAATTATAATTCTTGAAAGTTGGTTAATTAGCGATGGAAGGTGTGGATTTATTAGCACACTTAGCATAATCAAAAAAACTGTCAATTAGTGATGACAAAGCTTTCGACAAAAAATAAAATGAAAAATATAAATACAAAGAACATTTATCAAAAGAATAAATAGTCATTACCCATTAGTTTCTGTAAAAAAAATCGTCTACTGTTTTCAACTCCCGTCTTACTTTGATGAATCTTTACTCCATTATAGAAAGCTCCCAATCAACGGTCTATACAGGCTTTTGCAAAAAATTATTGTCAAAAGAGGAGAGAAAGAGAGAGATGATGGATATGTATGCGGGATAGTACCTGCTGACCATGCAAAGCACTTTCTTTCCAAGGAGGGGAAGTAGTACACCCACCAAGTAATATTTTGTCTTTATAATATAGCCAAGGTGGGACCCACTCCAATTGGCACTCTCTCTCTCTCTTTCTCTCTCTACAAAGCCATAGTGACCCAGTTGAAAACTACTGGACAACAGCAATTACCAATCTCTTTTCTTCAGTTTTTGTGTTCTATCTTTCTATTTGCATATCCACTCAACGTCACGTGAACACAATTTACTTATAAACTTATACCCAATAGAAACAAAAAAAACCATAAATCAACTAGATAACTATTTTTACATTGAAAATTCAACAAAAAAACAAAAAGATATACAATAAAGGATAAACAAAAAATCAAAATTGCGCTGCTAGTTGCACACTTTACTAGTATGTGCAACCATCTTTACACCATTGCATACTTAAACGGTAGCCAACATGATAAATACTACTAGAAGTATGGGCAACCATCTTTATAAACACCAAGAGCACAACGATTTAAAAAAAAAAAGCAATTAAAAATTTAAAATTTCACGAGCACAAATTCCAAAGACAACACAAATGAAGTAATATAGAATTTCACATATCCACCCATCTTCAGAATTTATGGATTGAAGATTCACAGTGCAGTAATCACAACGAAAAGCAATTAACTCCTCCACAAAATGGCGCAAATACAATTAATAGATAAATGACACTAAAATAAACAAGGAAAATTCATAAAATACATATATTACACGCAGAATTATGTATGTAAGATACCAACCTTGGCTGATTTGCTTCCATGTTTAGGCAATCTGAGTCCGGAAGAAGACGGAGTCGGAGTCGTCGGCATTTGCAGCGGTTGAGACACAGACCTCCTTCCCTCCGCGGAAGACATGGTCGGCGAAAGCAGAGACGCATCGGAAAACCTGCCGTCGGCCGGCGAAGCATCATCGAGGGTTTTCGGAACGTAGAGACACGTGTGGAGCCCTAACGCCAGCTTCGCTTTCCTCCATTTGCTTCCCATTTCTCCACACTACTATTATCCCTCTCGATCTGAATCTTTCTAGAGAGTGAAAAATTTACAGATACACATACACGTACACAAAATGCACATACATACAATCTATTATATATCTGTGTTTATGTATAAACAAATAATGAAAAATCAAATCAGATCTTTAGATGTTTAGGGAACAACATTCAACAGAAGAACGGATCTCCAGATACTTGTTCTTTGAACTAACAATACTCTTTTGAACACGGTACCCAATAGCTCTGGACAGAGTAGTATATATACGTACACATATATATATATATATAGAGAGAGAGAGAGAGAGAGAGAGAGAGAGAATTTAAGAGATAGAAAATTCTAGAGAGAGAAAGTAAAGGAAAAAAGTTTACCGGGTAATGGAAAGAGGAGAGGAGGCAAGAGATAAAAGAGGGAGGGAGGATTGAGGAAGGAGGGGTAAAAGTGGAAATGAAGGATTTGACCTTTGTGGGAGTATGGACTAGTTTGGGAAAGCGGTTGAAAAAGTAAAGTTTGGGTTATTTCTTATTACTTGACTGCCTTTGCTTAGGTATTCAATAAGCTGAATTGTCATTTCATAGAAGTCGTTATTTAAGTGATAAAAATAAATTACTATTAAGTTTTTTTTAGGTTACATGAAAATTTAATTGAAGGAATAATACTCCAATAGAACATGTCATCGGCATATTAAGGATTTACCGATATGTTTACATATTAATCAATAAGAATGATGATTAATAAAACTTAAAACTTTTAATATAATTGAAACACTTGCTTAACTGTATCCACTAAATAAATTTTTGTTAACTAAAATTATATTATTATTTAATTTCTAATAAAATTAATTGAAATGAACCAGAAAAGGACGAAAAGCTTCGGTTGAATGGAATTGGTTTCGAGATGAGCATGGAATGGTGCTGCCGTCTTTTGGAATGATCTAACGGCTCAAAGTCTAAATGTATGTCACCATTAATTATTCCAATTATGATAGTGATATATGAAGTGGCCTGTTTGGTAAATTTAACACGAGTAGGAATGATATTTCTCCAATATGGACCCCTAAAAATATTGAAATAAATGCTCCATAGTCATTTTAACTCAATGTCTACATGCCATGGTTCAATTTTTAATTTGGTGGTTAGTTAAATTGATTAGCAAGTATTAATCTTTAATTTTTAATATAAGGAGGTTGGATTTTAAATCTTACCCATTACATTAAATTTTGAATTTTAAATTTTATTGACTATGATATGTGTTTAAATGGTCGTATAATCACTTCTTTTAAAAAATAAAATGTTGATGTTCAAGCTAGTTATAATATGAATTTTTATACCCAAAAAAAATTAATTGATAGATATGAATAATAGTGACCTATGTAACAAAAAACAGAAATGAAATAAGAGTTCTATTTAATTCAATTGATAGATATGAATAATAGTCCCCTTTGGATTGTTTATCATGTTGTCAACAAAAAAGTTAATCTCTTTCATTATAATTAAAATAAATTTATTCTTTTGACTTTGACCACCAATTCTTTAATGATGCTTTTAATATAATATTTGAATAAGTAACCGAACATTCATTGTATTGCACGACGAGAAACGTCATTTGTAAATGTAAAGTGGGGAGTGCTATTTAAACCACGTTAGTAGCCCTCCGGTTTTTACTTTTTTTAAAGCTAAATTGACTAATTTAAAACTCATTATTTAACGAATTTATATTATATTTTAATAATATATTTAATATATTTTTCTTACAATTTTATGTATCTTTTATCTAATAAATATAAAAAAATAATTAATGTTGAATATGATCAATTTAAACATAAAAAATTAAATTATAATAACTAAATATATAATGGGATGCTATTGTAATTTGGCTTGTGCGGTAGTGAAAGTGCAAGGAGTAAAAAAACATAAGCAAACATGTAAACAAGTGACCAACGTGTATTGACTCAAGTGAAAAAAACTTAAATTTACTTAACCAGATATTTTTATTTCGAGTTTTAAGAATGTAAAGTATATTGTTGAGAATACTGATTCCGAAAAAGCCTAACCAAAGTGCGGTTCAAATAAGTTGAGATAACTTGAATAGCATGTGGAGAATAAAAAAAAAAGCAAAAAAAATGTAGACAACTAATAAAATTTCAAAATTCTTGATGTATAATATCTTTGACTTTACATCACTATCCAAAATCCATTACAAAATGCAGTACTAGTAATGCGCTTACTTGAGATTAACAAAGACCTCTCCCAACCATATCTTTTATATTTCCATGACTAACCTCACTATGGCTAAAATTCAAATTAGAGCATCTTTTGAAACAAATTGTAATGGATCACTATCACATATCGAGCCACTATTTGACTACTTATACCACGTCCATGTCATTATAATGATCTCTTACAATAATTCTACAAATAAGTAAAACAATTAAGATGTAGACAATCTTACACTTTGAATTTTTTTTATTTTATTTTTTTGTAATCTCATAGTTTAGAAAATCACCTTGAGTTGTTATTGTTATATAATGAAAAAACAATTCTTAGTATATTAGTAGGTGCATTAAGTTTTTACTTTGAGAAAATATATACGGAGTATCTTTTACTAAATTTTTTATAAAAGGTTCCAAGAAAAATGATTCGGAATTTAAATTAAATTTTTAAATGAAGAAAGTAGCTAAGTAGAAACTGTTAGCCTGTTACATTACCAGTTACTGTATAATTTAGATATAAGTACTCTATTTTTCTATTAACTGTGTTATAAGTAATTGATAATTGATGCCACAATTGCACTTGATTTTCTACTATTTCCTTTTTGAAACCATAATTATTTGTAGTGGTGTTTATATTGTTGCCTGAGACTTCCGAGTTCTAGATATTTTAACTACGATCCCCATTCTCCCTGAAAAAAATACTTTATAAAAAAAATAAAGTGCATGAAATTTTTGGTTTCTTAAGCTATAAAGTAGAGAAAAAGAAGTAGTTGAAGTTCTCAACTGACCTTTATTGTCGAATACCTTTGGATTCGTTTGGTCTAAATTGTAGGTTGCAAGTAAATAGAGTGCAATAAATTTGAGACTAAAATGTATAGCACCAATTACTTGTGGGTACATCAATAAGAATGTGATCAATGTCAATTTGGTTGTGGATATATTTACTATCATGATCAATTTTGACACATTGATAGTTGCCTTCACCAACTACTTTCCTCATTGTAACAATTAGGACCATATGGCTTGATTAAGTTACACATTACCTCCTACCCACCTTGTGTTTCTTCCAACAAAATGGACCTAACAATACCCAGTTTTACTTTTTATAAGCTGAGTTGATATGGAGGGTGAGAAAATTAAATCTTATAATAATAGATATAAATAAATGATCGTTGACGAAGACAATCATTTATTTTATTTTATAAAGGTAAAACATTGAAAAAATAAAATACGGTGGTTAGAATACAAAAAGAAGATATATGTGGGTATGTACTGGCGGGCGTTTCTAGATATCTATAGATTTACACTCCTTAGAAAGTAAACAAATATATTTAAAATGTATAAAATACAAATCCATAATCCAGAGTATTATAATGCCCCAAACAGCTCCTGGCTCAATTTCCTCGGTTCCCACTGAATTTTTTGGTATTTTCATCTTGGGTGTCTCCTTTATATTATTGGCTCTTTCTGTGTTTTATTGTCTAATTCTCGAATTCAATTTGATAAAGGAGAATTGTAATTCTGTCTGTCATGTAACTGTGTACTCTTTCCGTTCTTTTTATTTGATATTTATTGAGTTTTTCTGATTAAATCTATTATTCTCTAACTTAATATTTTTTTTAAAATATATATGTGACAAAATTATGATTACAAGAAATTTCGTAATCAACAAATGAGTTAATTTTTACAAATTTTTGATTATATATATATGTATTTGTTTTAAAGTCAAAGTATAATCAAATTGATCGTAACAAATGTTTAATTGACGATTATTCAGAATTAGGGACTAATTTAGTTCTCCATCTTTATGGGATTAAAAAAATACAAACAATTAATAATAACAGATGTACGAATAATTATGCTTAATGTAGTTTGAACTTGATATTTATTTGGTTAAAAATTAAGACGTCGTACTATCTCATACAAATTAAAAGAAAGTTGAAGACAAACAGGGGCCTCAACACTAATCTAAGGATAACATTGGAGGAAATGTTCCCCTGAAAAAGCACAATGTCCACTTTATATTGACTTGCCATAGAAAGTTTGGCAAATTTAGAGATGAGAGCCAACCCCACATAAATAAAAATAAAAATAAAAATAAAAATAAATCTTTTATGCATTATACAACATAATGGTTTTACCACTAAGGCACTATTATTATATTATGCATGTTTGTGTAATTGCACTTAAGTCAGTCAGTTGATGCTGGAAAATGATTGTGGTCTCAAAAGAGGTTAAATTGAAAAGGAAACCATGTTTTGGGTCCCCTATGGCCTAACATGTTTCTTCATCAAATAATGAATGAGCCTAAAATATGGCCCCCTATTGGTGAGAATTAAAGAGCATTTGGGGAAACTAATGAAGATTTTTGAGATTAATATATGTTTCCCTCTTAAAATCTTTCGTCTCAATCAGAAAAGTCTTGGTTAAGCTAGAGTTTTCTTTTAGTTAATGTCGGGTTATACTTTAAAATAATTATAAATTTCAAGTATTTTGATTCATGAAAAAAGTTAACATAGCAAATCACAATAATATTCCAATAAATCACAATATTTGTTTTTTTTCAAAATTGCAGTAGGTTCGCTGCCCAATATAAATTTTAGAATTTTACAAATTTAATATAGATAAACTCAAATATAATATTGTAAAATGGAAAAAATAATATATTTTCCTATTGAATCTACAAATTAAGTGGTTAATGATGATAATAACACTTAATAATCCATTCACCTCTATATGGGATACATTTGTAGAGAATGTCATCTTTTCATCGTTCCACAACCGTAGTGACTACTAGTCTATTAAAACTGTAAAATTAATAAAAACTTTATTTCGTTAGAATACATATCAAATTCGTAGTATTGACATTTTTTCCAATTAGAGTCACATTAAACAAGAATTTGAAAATTTTATAAATGTGAAAAAATCTTTACTGTTTAATAGTTTCATGTAGTGCGATATATGTAGAAGGAAATGAACAAATGCGCCATAGCTGGATTTTATTGGGGAATGGGAGACTTGAGGGGATAGGGACACAATGAATCATGGAATGTTTTCAATACTTGGTGAATATCTCATCAATTTTTTTGTCTCATTTAATATTTTATTTTATACATCATTCTTTATTTACGTATCATTTTTTTTTCATCTTATACTTTATTCTTCATTCACATGTCATTTTTTATTGAAGATTTAATTAAAACTCGACAATGTGACAATCATGAAGAAGAATAAAAGATAAAATGAGACACCATATAAAATAACGGATTTCAAATTAATGAAAATAGTCCAAAAAAAGATTTAATGATAATAAACAAACAAATAAATTAGAAATAAGCTAGGAAAGCCTAGCTGTTGCGATTAAGACTTTGAAATGCTCAACCATATAATTCAGCTCATTAGCATGAATATGTCCCATCTCTCTCTCTCTCTCTCTATATATATATATATGTGTGTGTGTGTGTGTGTGTGTGTGGAGAGAAGAAGAATATGATACTCCACTACAACAATAACTACAGCTAGCTTAGCCTGTCATGGATTTGAAGAATTTAACAAAATGGGCATAATATGAGTTGTAATTTGACATGCACAATGTCAATCCTTCCATTTCTTTTCATCATATCGTGGCGGTGTTAATTAGCAAGTACTTTCTATGTCTGACTAAAATTGTCATTTTCAATTTTTCATAATTTTTTTTATATATATATTGACTCTATCTATTTTTAATATAAATTAATATATTATGCTTTTCAATATATATATATATATATATATATATTTTTTTTTAATAAAATATTAAAAATATTTGAAAAATAATTAGATAATTTCAATCATCAATTGTCTTAACAAATGTACAAAAATGAAACGTTTAGTCGTCCAAGTTATTACTACTAGTGCCGTTACTTGTGGTAGCTTTTACAAAAGAAGATGGGAATTGCATGAAAAAAGAAAGTCAAATGGGTGACCACTTAAAGCAAGTGTTTTTGTTTTTTGGTAATTGGAATTTTAGAAAAACAAGTTCATGTGGTTGCTTCTGTCATCGTGTGATTTGTTTTATTAGGGATATACAAATAGTATTATGGAATAGTGGACTTTTGCTTTATTGAATTTGGAATTTTGGGATTACATATTGGATTGCTTGTGGATTATACTTTTGCCTACAACGGGATACACGGTTGCGTGAATACCAGTAGTAGTGATTCAGGTCTCTCAATTTCAACTTTTGTTGATAAAAAAATATATACACATTGTAAAAGTTACACTCTCCGTCCTTAAAAATAAAATAAAATAAAATAACATTTAAATTTTTGACGATTATTAATTATATATATATAATTAAAAATTAAATATAAAAATAATAAATTTTTCTCATAAAATTTGTTATAAATCTTTAAATTATGACGAGATTTATATGTTTTTAATTAAAAGTCTTTTAAGTTATAGCAAAATAACAAAGAAAAATTTCAAATATAACTCTTTTTTAGATCAATTTTTCTCTCCAAATGTAACTCTTTTTTTAGAACGGAGGGAGTAGTAAATTATTATTAAAAAAGAAAGGAAAATATGTGAAAAATATTTCTTTCGGTTGTTTTTCAGTTTTTTATGAAGAGAAAAGAAAGAAAAAGTACAAATTTTTTCTTTCCAAAAGCGATAAGATTTTTTTAAAAACTTCTACAAGTTTTTCTTAATATCAACTATGTCATTTGTAATTTTTTAATGAAATCATAACATGTCTTACTAATAAAATGGTACAACTGAAAATTTAATACTTTTTAAAAAAAAATTCTTATGAGCTTTCGGACAAGAGAACAAAAAAGTTTTAACTTAATTTTCTTTTTTCTCTATAAACTCTCGGACAATATATATATATATATATATATATATTTCTCTTCTTTTCTCATAATTTATTTTCTTATCGTTAAAACCTCCCGGACAGGGCATAAGTGTCGGCAAAATTTAGTATATGTTAATTTTTAATCTACCTTTAATTTTTTAGTTTTTAGTTCATATTTTATATTAATACACCCGAATATGGGACAAAATACTTAATAATAGTTTAGTACATAATATATATCTAAATATGAGAAGATTTTATTTTTGAATTAATTATTGGGATTAGAAAAGATTTTCATCGACTCTTAATTTTTACTTCATTAAAAGAGTCAGTATTATACGGAGTACTAATATTCTTATGATTTTCAGGTCAAAAAAATGGAAAAAAGAACAAGGAATTAGATTTGGGGTGCTGTAAGAATCATGTGCGTATATGTTGAGGTATTCATTCATTCCCAACTCGCATCCAACACTCAACAAGCCAACAACAACATCTGTGTCTCACTCTGATCACGTGCCATACATAAATGTTCTGCATATTTGCTCATTCATTTATTTATGAATAAATAACATGTTGGTCTTATGTTTTACGGTATCAACAATTAAAAAAAATATCTCATCCATAAAACTATGTTCTTGTTAAAGATATATTACCCTCATTTATTTATCTTTTCATTTTATTCAATTATTAATTAGTTTAACAAGATATAAGTGATTTATGAAATTTAACTTATCTTGGATTTTAGTCGTAATACCGGTCTAAAATATTGTCGTAAATAAATACAAAAACCTACGAGGACAATAAAATAATAAAAAGGGGAAGTTCTCAGCAAGTAGTCTCTAGAAAAATTAATACCTAAGCGGGGTCCGTATGTTTCAACTCTTCTTATTAAGTTTATAACTTTTTTTTTATAAAATTTATGTTATCACTTATTTTAATGTTATTAGCATATGCAATGTTACTATATATTAAAAAAAAATTATATTATCAATAATAACATAATAACCTTAGACAATATCTTAATGATCTCAGATAATAATATTAATATGGTAATATAAACTCAATACAAAATATTCTTCATAATTTTCTGTGATAAAAACTATCAACTTAGAGCACCCATCTTTGAATAAAATTATAGAAACTTAAAAAACGTCTAGATACCACCTACAAGACTTAAACACTTAAAATTTCATTTCCCTCCCAACTTCACCTAACAATTTATGGAAAGTTTATAAAGAAAAAACGTTATATCAAAACTTCTTTTGTTATTTTTTTTAAAATTCCGGATTATTTATTTTTGCTCGTTCAGAGGCATATTCAGCTACATCCACATATAGAGATAATTCAGGGCCGATCTATTTTAAAGTATAAAATTTTTTAAAAATATATTTTCTACAAATGTATTTCCTATAAGTGTTTTTTTATAGATATAATAACTTATAAATAGTAATTTATAAATAATAACTTATAACAGTAATTTATAAAGTGTATTGAAAACATATTAAAAAATAGTATCTTATAAACAATAACTTGAAAACAATAACTTACGAATAGTAAAATATACTCGTAGTCAAAAAACACTGACACTGTTAAGAAATTTGTACTTAAACATGTTTAGGCCTAGAAATTGCTCATACATATATACATAGCGAAGAAATGGAAAGAAGCCCAAATTTAGAGTATGGTTACGGGGTGATATTAAAATTGGAATACTTCTCAGTCCAGCCCATCGAAGAAAGTCCAATACTAGTCAAACGTTTTGTACATTTTGAAGATATGGTGCCTTCGGTGTCTTGTTAATTACTTTATCCGTTCTAAAATTAGAGATATATATATTTTTTAATTGTTTCAAAATTAAAAATATATTTTAATTTTGAATTATAAAAGTTCTAAAATTAGAGATACATGTATTTTTTAATTTTTTCAAAGTTAAAAATATATTTTAATTTTGAATTATAAAAAATAATAGAATTTATTAAATATCATTTCACAATTTCATTATTTTAATTAATTATACTGCTTGGTGGTTTCTACGTAATTCTCACTATTATTAAATAATACAATAATAAAAATATATTTTAAAATATAAAAACTATTTTTAAAAATAAATTTTCTAAAAACGTGTATCTAACTTTGGAACAGGAGGAATGCGTTCGAAGAAAATTTTAGTGATTAAATATGAATAATGCCTTGTTTATAATATGACTTCCTATAACATGAAGATATAAAAGTAGTTCTTATCCAAATTATTAGAATTGATTAAGTAAGTTAAATCAATTCTAACTAATCATGTCATCTATAGTAACATCGTATAAAATAGTGACATTCTATAATAACAAAATATAAAACAAATACTTTAAAATAATATAATAATTTTCTACGGGCCAACTTAATATTTGCTTTGGTGTCTTTCATATTTTTCTTAGTATATATATTGAATTAAATTGGACCCATTTTTGCAATTCAAAAATGTTTGCAGGTTTGATACTCCAATACAATAAAAATCTTAACTTTGCATCTCCATAATTATTAATTAATATCTTAAAATCCAAAATAGTTGGATCTCAACATTTTTGTTGTAGTAATTAAGGTGGTGTGGAGTAAAACTTTTTACAAATCTTCGTAGATTAGTTTACATTATTGTGTAATGTACCATCCTAAGTAGGGGCTTCAAAAAAACTGTTGTCAAACATACATATATACATAATATAAAATTTACAGGAGATAATTTCCCATATGAGAAAGTAATATGAGATATTTAAAAATATAAAAATTATGTTTTCTAAATACTTTAAAATCTAGAACTAAAATTACATCAATGTTGAGTATGAAACTTATGATTATACAAAAAATTTTTGTAATCAAAATTAAAATTACTCCAATTTTATTGATTACAAGTTTTTTTTATTAGGAATATAAAATGAAATAACTAATACATTATTATTAGGATATTGTTATTTTAAAATTCATCATTGTTATTTTTTATATGAAACTTTGTATTAGTATAATTTTTAAAACTCACATTATAAATATTTTATGCATGAAAAAGTTAGATCCACATGTAAAATTAGAAATAGATGTACCAAAAGAAAAATTGAAGAATAACCAAAAATACGATTTACTTGGCATCTACAATCTAGTATTTCCAGATAATTTCTCCTTGCCACTACGAAAACCCTCGTCGGCACCTAAAACCCAAAGCTCTGCCGCAGCTATGTCTAGCTCCTCTAATGGCCGCCGAAGTAGCATCCGCTTGAAGAACATCAACAGTAGGAGACTTATCTCTTTCTTACCTCTGTTATTTTAACTAAAACCAACTCGAGGTAAGAACTCAATGAGTTTGTTGTTAATCTTTGATGTGTATCTGAGTAGCTAAAAAATTGCCCCTTTGGTTGCTATTTACTTTATGTAGTTATGATACATTTTCAGAAGCATAAATTGGCAAATGTTCTCAAATGGGTCTGCTTTAATCTCATGGAAAATAGCTTTAGACCATCAAAGACCACTCTTTGCCCATCTGGGTCATGTCACATTTCCCCAAATCCTAGATTTTATGGTAAGAAAAGAGTAATTACATCTGAAAATGTTGATACGATCGATAATGTATCGACTACTGCATCTCTGTCGCGGAGGAAAGAAGCTCAGGCAGCTTTATTAGAATACCTGCTCTCCACTAGAGGTTTACAGTTTATGGATGCAGAAAATATGAGTACAAATTCACCAAGGTTTCTTGAAAGGTTTTTAACGAAGTTTGAGGCTGACAAAGATATTGGTTGGTCAATAACCCGGTTTTTGCGTTACCATCCAATTAATGAATTTGAACCTTTTTTTGAAAGCTTGGGACTGAATCCTAGCGAGTGCACTTCATTTCTGCCTCACAACCTGTTATTTCTTAGTGATGATAAATTATTGCTAGAGAATTATCATGTTTTATGTAATTACGGTATCCCAAGGAACAGGATAGGGAAGATTTACAAGGAAGCAACTGAGGTTTTTCGGTATGATTCTGGGACGTTGCAATCAAGGCTTGAATCTATTGAAGAAATGGGATTGGACAAGTCTAGTGTAATTAAGATTGTTGCCGCAAGCCCTAATCTTTTGATGGGAAATGCACATAGGGAACTCTTCAAGGTTTTGGAAGAGTTGAAAACTTTTGGGATTGAGTGCGGGTGGATTGGGGAGCATTCAGGCAGAGATTCTTACAATTGGAGCCGTATGCTTGAGCTTTTGTGCTGCTTAAGCAAATTGGGTTGCAGTAAGGTGCAATTAGGAGGGATTATCTGTCAGCATCCAGGACTTCTTCTCGAGTGCTCAGGAACTACAACCCTTTCTCTGATTGGGTTTCTGCTGAAATTTGGAGCCACGACAAGTCAGATAACTTCTATGTTTCTGCAGTTCCAGCAAAGCCACATTTGGAAACATGTCTGGAACTTGAAACACTGCTATCATTTTCTTGTTGAAGCTGAGATGGATGTCCAGGAGATTGGTAGGATTGTATGTTTTCACCCTGTATTGCTTGGTTCATGTTCCTTGAAAAAGGTTAGCAGCTTACTGGTGGCCTTGTGTTCCGGGAAAAAGCAAGTTCGTGAAATCATAATTAAAGACCCAAAAGAACTAAAAAATTGGGTTTTAGGATCCAGAGTCGAACGGTTGAAGTCACAGAAAGAAGAATCTCTGATTAAGAAAGCTAGATTCTTCTTGGACTTGGGATTTGTTGAGCACTCACCTCAAATGAGAAAAGCTATGAAGGATTTTCGAGGCGAAGCAGGCGAACTTCAGGAAAGATTTAATTGTTTGGTGGATTCTGGTTTAGACCGACGTGATGTAATTAAAATGGTTAAAGCAGCTCCTCAAATTCTTAATCAAAGCAAGGACATGCTTGAGATGAAGATAGATTTTCTTGTAAATGGTTTGGGCTATCCTGTTTCTGTTTTAGTAACATTCCCAGGATATATGTCGTATACAATTGAGAGAGCCAACCTTAGGGTTTCAATGTATAATTGGCTCATTGACCAAGGAACAGTGGATTACAATTTAGCTTTGAGTACTCTTATCACAGTCTCAGACAAATTATTCATGAAGAAGTTTGTAAATCTTCATCCTAGAGGCCCTGAAATTTGGGAAAAGTTGAAGAAAGGAATATATCCTGATTGAAAGATGTCTAATAATCAATTACATCTTCTGTGATCTTTTAAAATTTTTATTAGCATGTTTGACATATAAATATGCATTTCGATAGCTCTATGGCATAGAAATTTTCCAGAAAAATTTAAATACTGCCATATAAATTTATCAAGAACCAGCTTGAGCAAGTAAAGGAAATCTGAGGCCAGGTATTGTATTTTGAATCCTTACAATTTACTTGTGTAGTTTTAGAAAGACACAATAACGTAAATGGGGATTTCTCATGTAAATTTCAATCTACTTGTCTAGTTTGGGTCTCAGAGAAAACCTTCAGCTCAGTCACAGTCAAAGACTTTATTAATGTTTATTTACCCACCTGTCTTCCTCTTTGTCTGCAATTTCCCATATCTTGCACAGCATATCTTCTCCCATCCCACAGTATTGGCTCTACTACATGAACACTTCTCACAATCGTGGGGAGAAAAACAAACAGAAAAGGAAATTTAACCCAATGCAGCAGCCCCGTCAAACAAAGATACTAGGTTCTTAATAACTTGAGTATTTTCTCGATTCATGAACCTCAATTGAAACTTTTATCCTCTGATGAATTGTTCTCACTCTTACTCTTAGTGCTTTTCCTTCTCTGTTAGGTCTGCTCTGACTGAAATTTTATTTAAACGTCATTTTGTCGAAAATTCTGGTCACTTCTATGGTTATATCAGAATAGTCACCATAAGTAATTGATTACCTCGGTTGAAGTTTAATTTTGGAAGTGCTACAGATTTTGCATTTTCCAAATTATTCTTTCTGCATATTATGTGTTTGTCTTTTTTCTTGATACAGTTTGTTTTTCTGTTTGTGTTCTTTTTGTTGTTCAGTAGGCATAAAAACCTGAATTTTGGTATTTAAAACATTGGTCTTCTTTAGAAACGTTAGCATTTGTATTAGAGAATCCAGTTTGAAGGGAAAAATTCAATCTTCATGACTTCTTTTTGTCTCTTTGTAAGAGGATATGATGAAGGAGAGATCCTTGCGTGATTGAAAATTGATCCAGAAAATGTATTTCAGTTTTCCCTGTATTTCAGGTTTTGTTAAATTCTAACTGAAAACGAGTGAATGGAAGGCAAGGAAGATGTATAATATATCAACTATTGAAATCTTTACTGACATGTTCTACAATTAGTTTTACTTGATTTTAGATAAAAAAATGTACGCGAGGAAATTGCACTTTGAACTTCGTCTTTCACCATCCTCGACTCAAATTTCATTTGTGGATTAATGAACCAAAGTTGGTAAAAATTATCAATTCTTCTTTGAGTGTATGGTTGCCTTTACAGTTTCTAGAACGAGCTTTCAGTATTTCATTCAGACATGGTTTTCATTTAGTTCATGACCTTTGATCGCCATCCCATCTTTGATTTATATGCAAATGTTTATATAAAGTGAACAGTGCTATGTTAAAATTTAGTGCATACTCTTTAAGTTTTAGAGAGTCAATATTTGTTATCTTTCTATCGATTGTAATCCTAGTTTAGTGCAGTTTGTTTTCCTAATTTTAGGAGTCAATAATAGTTGTAAGTTGTCATGTTTCTACTGGAGATTTGATGTTAGTAGGAGTCTTTGTAGGAAAGACAGTACTAATTGGAGTGGTTGTAGAAAGTTTTGTTAAATACGACTTTATAAACTCTACTGTCATTAATTGTTTTTATTCATTTTCAGCATAATAATAAGTTTTATTCTCTTGCAATATAGATTTTCCGTTATATTGTTTTTTTGTCACATGGTATCAAAACCAGGTTGGTGTTTTTCTTTATTCTTCTTGTCTATCAAGCTAATTTTCTTGTTGGAGAGGTTGTTGGAGAGGAGTAAAGGTCTGAGAGAAAATTGTGAAATTGTTAGTTCATAATATGGAAGCTATGACCGGTGGGAATGACTCCATTGGGGTGGAGAAGCTTGTAGGAACAAACTACATGTATTAAAAATGTGTTTGGATGCATACCTTCAAGGTCAGGACCTATGGGAAATTGTTTATGGTATAAAAACAGAACCGACAAACACTCTAGCGAATGTTGAATCATGTCGAAAATTGAAGATCAAATGCGGCAAGACACTTTTTGCATTAAGGACATCAATAAGAAAAGAGTTTATTGATCACGTTCGTGATGTTAGCTCTCCTAAACAAGTCTGGGACAATCTGGAAAAATTGTTCACTAAGAAGAACAATGCAAGGCTGCAGTTCCTAGAGAATGAGTTGGCTATGCTTACTCAAGGTGGAATGTCAATTTCAGAATATTTCTTGCTTGTCAAGAATATGTGTTACGAAATTTCAAAGTTGGATCCAAATGAAAAGGTCGGGTCAGTGCAGCACGCTTGAGATGGTGCTTGATTCGTGGTTTGAAGGATGCGTATGCTCCCTATGTTACCTCAATTGAGGGGTGGACAACTCAACCATTAATTGAGTAATTGGAGAACTTATTATCTAACAAAGAGACACCAACAAAACAAAAGGCAAATAAGTTTGTCTCTGAAACAAATGATGTTCTCTTCTCAAGCGAAAAGCCTAAAGAGAGAGACGTATCAATTTTTACCAGATTTTCTGGTGCTAAGAAGTATAATGGTGGAAATTCACAAGGAAAAATAACCGATGGAAGTTCTCATCAACAAAATAGATCCTTCAATTGCTATCGGCGTGGGAAGCTTGGTCATATCAAGAAGAATTGTGGGATGAAGCTCTCAAAAGCAAATGTTGCTTGTGAGGACATACATGACCAACCAGATTGGGAGAAGTGTTTTACGACCACCATGATTACAAGAAGCAAGGAAATGGTTCAGGTGTCGCAACAAGTTCAAGATTTTGTCAACTACATCAATTACAATAAAGATTAGATCATTGACTCTGGTTGCACCCATCATGTAACAGGAAACAATTCACTATTTTCAGAGCAATGACAACATAATGGAGATTGAGCAATCGTCACTACTGATAATTCAGTTTATCCGGTGGAAAATGAAGGCAATGTGAAGATTGGTGATGGTGATTCGAAGGATAAAATTGTCATGCTAAATGATGTATCATGTATTAGGTTTGAGGAAAAACTTTATTTCAGTTTCTCAAATAACTGATTTTGGAAAATACATTCTTTTTGGGCCAAATGATGTAAAAGTGCTATCAAATGCTAAAAAATATTTCTTCACAGAGGCTGTTGGATGGGATTCCTGATCTAAAATTAGTTCATGAAAATGTGATTTGTTAGGGTTGTCAATTTGGCAAGTCGCATCGCCTTCCTTTCAAAAGCTTCCATCTCGTAGATTAAAATTTTTTGAACTAGTTCATACAGATTTGATGGGTCCGACAAGAACACCAAGCTATGAGGGTTTTCACTATTTAATGTTGCTGGTGGATGATTGTTCGAGGTACAATTGGGTGTATTTTTTGAAAGAAAAGAATGAATCATTATCAAAGTTTATTGAATTCAAGAATTCCATAGAAAAAGACTTTAGGATGAAAATAAAGTGTTTAAGGAGTGACAATGGAGGTGAATTCTTGTCAAATGACTTCTCTCTATATTATGAAAACAATGGTATACACAGGCAAATGACATGTCCCAAGACCCTGTAGCAAAATGGAGTAGCCGAAAGAAAATTGACATATCTCTGTACAACAAGTTTATCATGGTTGCATGATAAGAGCCTTCCTCGAGAGCTATGGGTATAAGCTATTAGATGTGCATCTTATGTTATTAATCGGTTACCTCCATGATCAGGTAAGATGAAATCTCCTTTTGAAATTTTGTACAGTATAAAGCCAAATGTTAGTCACTTTAGAGTGTTTGATTCTATTTGCTATGTTCATATTCCTAAAACAAATAGAACTAAACTCGATCCAAAGGCCAAAAAAATGCTTGTTTGTTGGCTATAATGTACACAAGAAAGGTTGGAGATGTATGAATACTAATACAAAGAAGTTCATTACTTCTAGAGATGTGGTGTTTGATGAGATTTCCTCATTTAACTCCAGTCAAAAGCTCACTATCACAGATGTGTTTCTTGATGATTATCAAGATCGTTTAGAATCATTTTCTCAAAATGTTAATGGTGCCAATTCAGAACAAAGAAGTGGAATTGCTCCAGAAAATGAAGTTGATGTCGTTCTAGGTTTGAGAAGGTCGACAAGAGAAAGAAACAGACTTGTCCGTCTTCAGAATTATGAAGAAGAGGTAAATCCATATACAATAACCTCTTGCTTCTTTATAGGAGAATTAAATGAACATGAACCGTTGTGTTTTGAGGAAACTTCAGGCAATCACAACGGGATACAACTATGCAGGAAGAAATTGAAGCACTAAGGAAAAATGAGACACGAGAATTTGTGCCGAAGCCAAAGCATTGTGAGCCAGTAACATGTAAACGGGCTTACAAATTAAAGAAAAAGGCAAATGGAACAATTGATCGGTTTAAAGCTCGTCTAGTTGCTTGAGGATTTTCTCAAAGTTATGGGTTGGACTACGAAGAAACCTTTAGTCTAGTAGCTAAAATGGTTACTGTAAGATTCAATTTTTTCACTTGCTGCTTTTAAAAATTGGAAGATGTGGCAGCTCGATGTAAATAATGCATTTTTTTATAGGGACTTGGATCGTGAAGTTTTCATGGAACAACCTCAAGGATTTATTTCTAAAGAACATCCTAATCATATTTGTCGGTTGGAAAATGCGTTATATGGCTTGAAATAGGCGCCACGAGCTTGGTATGGTAAGATTACGCAATATCTTATATTTTGCTGTTTCACAGTTTCAAATTCAGATAGTAGTCTGTTTGTCAAATGAGATTTGAATATGTTGGTCAGTTAAAAACCTACCGCAAGTGTACGGGTCAAGTACTATAGGTCAAAGCGAGCAAGGTATTGTTCCCACAAGGAAGGGTAGTCAAGTACCAAATTAAGAAATTCCTATTATTATCTAGACAATCTAAAAATGGTTGTTTTAATGTAACAAAATTTATTATTAAAACTGGGTAAACACGAAAGATTTATAGCAAGAAAATATATGGGTAAAGGTTCTAGGACTAGGACTTTGTCAGTTGACTTACTCCAATGGAAATAAATTAATTTCAGGGTTAAGGATTTATTAATTACAATGGTCGAATTTCCAAATTTATATAATTTCCTCTGTCGAGGTAAACTACGCATGCCTATAAAAACGTTATGTCTACTTTTGTGATCACAACAGTGGATATAAACTCATTAAAAACAGTGAAATTCGCAATTGCTTGAAACCACGTCAAGTGTATAACTATCTCTAAAATTATACTATAAGAAGTTTAATAATCCTACGAACTAATATTGAACTTCAACTGTCGTTCCATCATTTAATACCTTGGATTTGTAACTATTTGGCCAGAATAATTACAAGAATAATAACAAGATTATCAAATTGTACCTAAATAAATTCAACCCATTTAATTTAACTACTCCATTGAAATAAAA
>CM025787.1:31871845-31936388 GCA_014636745.2 Centella asiatica
TCCTTTTCCCTCTAGGTCTCGCCTCTCCACCCAAGGAAACAAGTGGGTTGCTCTGGTGTTTTTAGTATTAGCTGGGCTTGCAATTCCTTAACCGGTGCAGCACATGGGCCATGCCCAATAACTTATACTTGACAATTACATGTTTCAATACTTCATATTTCAGGGGTAGTTTTGTCGTCCAATTTCAGCATACTAAATGGCTGAATCGTAGCTTGGTGTCAGAATAAAAGTTGTAGCCCTTCATTCAAGTTTTCCGACGCCTATTTAACCGCAATAAACGGAACTCTAGAGAGAAAGTTATGGGCAAAATACTGAAGTCTGTCCAAATTTAGCGAATTTGGTCTTTTATATCCGAAAATAATGCTTTTTCTCCGTCTTTTCCTTTATATGAGCATAACTCATAAAACCTACAATAATTAGACAAAAAGTGTGTCTAACCCATAAAAATATTGCCAAAATATTAATAATCAGAGGGTATAAAATATATAAAAATAACACTTATCATATGCATGTTTTGGTTCTACTATAGGTGGATGACATGATAATGACCGGAAATAATGAAGATGCAATTTCACAGTTAAGAAATGATTTTTCAGTTTGATTTGAAATGAAAAATCTAGGTGAAGTTGGCTTTTTTCTTGGCTTACAAGTTGAGAAATCTGCTAAAGGATACTTCATATCACAAAAAGGTTATGCTACAGGATTATTAGAGCATTTTAGCATGGGTGAGTCAAAACAAATGACAACCCCTATGGAGCCATATTTGAAACTGAAGAAAAATGAAGGAAAACCACTAAAGGATGCTACAAAATATCGACAACTTGTGGTAGTTTAATTTATTTAATTATTATGAGGCCGGATATTGCATACTCTATTGGAATTTTTTCTCAATTTATGCAAGTCCCTAGGGTTCCTCATATGGATGCTGCCAAACGTGTCTTGCGATATATAAATGGAATTCTGGAGTATGTTTTTTTTGCATAAGACAGGTAGAAAATTCCTCTTGAATGACTTTACTGATGCGGATTGGTCAGGAGATGTGAATGATCATCAGTCAACTTATGGATATTGTTTTAGCATGAGATCTGCTATGGTTTCATGTTGCAGCAAGAAACAATCAGTTGTTTCTCTGTCCAATACTGAAGCGGAGTATTGTGCAGAAACTATGGCCACTCAAGAGTGCATTTGGCTGAAAAGGTTGATAAGAGATATATTTTCTAATGTTGATTATGTAGTCCTTATTTTTTGCGTCAATGAGAGTGCAATTAAGCTTGCTTCAAATCCATTATTTCATGGGTGAACAAAACATATTAAAGTTCACCATCATTTTGTACAAGGAAAAGTCTTAAATCAAGAAATCAATTTAAGAAGTGTTTGCTCAAATGAATATGTCGCAGACATTTTCACAAAGGCGCTTGCGAAATTCAAATTTGAATATTTCAGAAATGCACTTGGTGTAGTTGATCCTAAGTATGCGCTAAGGGGGAGTGTTAAAATTTAGTGCATACTCTTTAAGTTTTATAGAGTCAATATTTGTTATCTTTCTATCGGTTGTAGTCTTAGTTTAGTGCAGTTTGTTTTCCTAATTTTAGGAGTCAATAATAATCGTAAGTTGTTATGTTTCTACTGGAGTTTTGATGCTAGTTGGAGTCTTTATAGGAATGCTAGTTGGAGTCTTTATAGGAAAGGCAGTACTAGTTGGAGTAGTTGTAGGAAGGTTTGTTAAATAAGACTCTATAAAGTCTACTGCCATTAATTGTTTTTATTCATTTTCAGCATAATAATAAGTTTTATTCTCCTGCAATATAGCTTCTCCATTATATTGTTTTTTTGTCACATGCTAAACTTGGATATTGTGCCTTTCAAAGGTTATATATATGTGTGTGTGTGTGTGTGTGATGAAGGAGAGATCCTTGTGTGTTTAATTATGAGATCCAGTTCTGCTCTAGTGCAACGTGCATAAACATAGCACAGGCATGTCTACTTGTCAAATCCTAAAAGACAGAAATATGGCACATTTTTATTATGGAATTTGAAAGGATTAGGTCTCCCTGTTACTGATTCATTAACTATAGTTTGAATACGATTGGTTTCTCAGAAAATTCACTCCACCGTCTCAATTTCATTCATGGATCTGTCTTTCCATGGTTCGTAATTTATACAGGACATGCGTGGTTCCTTTTTTTTATTTTTTATTTTTTTTGGGTAGAGATGCATGGTTTCTGTACATGCAGACTTCTAGCAAATGTTTGTATTTGCTACATCATATATGAACCTCTTTCTGTTCTACCGTTATACGCCCTCTGTTCCAAAGTTAAATGCACTTCATTTTAGGAAGTATTGTTCTTTTGGGCGGAGTAAGTTATTTGTTAACTTTATGTTTTGCAACTTGTTTAAGTCAGCTATAGTTCATGGCAATAGATTTAGGTTATCATCACCAATTACATTGTTTTTCACTTCCTCGTTCTCCTCTTTCTGCCCTTTTAAACCTATCATCCTTTTGTTTTGTTTCTAATGCTTCAACTGCTCAGTCATTTAGGGTTTATTACTCGGTTAATTATTTTGGGAGAAATTAACTGTCAATCGATTGAAAACGCCTGTCTTACGGCTGTTAAAGGTAAATGTAATACTACTACACATTGCACATGAAGATTGAACACGGCGGCTTCTACCTTCTAGTGTTGTGCTCTTACGTGAGGTAATGTTCATCTCCCTCGATCTATGCTTCTTTCTGCCTTCTGGTACAAACACATGAGGATTTAAATTTACAAGTTGTAGGCATTAAAGTTTTGAACATTGAATGATATCTCTACTTTGAGTGCAATTATTGCATTGAAAGATTATAATTACTCTCAAAGCAACCTAAAAGAGGAAGGCAAGGAAAATCTTTTTATCATTTTAAGAAGTGAAAGAGAAAACATAGAATGCAAATGCAAATGAAATTCTTTGACTACTCTCTCTCTCCTTTTATTCCATTTATAGGAAATCCTGGTTATTTTTGCTCATAGATTCTTGGTGTGTTTTGTTCCCATCACCTCCTGCGGCTTACAACGCTATCGTGCAATTTGCTTGCGGAGCTTAAAAAGCATCAGTGGGATTCTTGGGAATCATGACTTGTGCTCCCGAGCCATGGCCTGTTGCATCTGCACCGCATGCCAAGTATAAGAAAATCGCGTGTTTCTTCAAGTGCCTCACCACAGTTCTACCCATGAACACCCAAAACGAATTCTTGATCTTTAACAATGCCAATATTGTATGAATAGTTGGTTATGATTTTGAATAACCGGTGAATATCACTTCATGTTTTAGAATTCTGAATAGAGCCGTAAACAAATCGAGTTGTTTGTCTATTCGGCCTGACTCGATTCATTTAAAACTTGTTCGACTCGACTTGTGTTGTTTATATAAACGAGCTGATTTCAAACATAATTTTTTGTTTGTTTAAGTATTTAAGCTCAAATAGGCTCGGGCACGAAAGGTCGATTAAGCTCTGCCTGTGTATAGTTTTCGGTTTGTTTGACTATTTAAACAAGCTAATTTTGAATATAACTTTTTGTTCATTAAGTAAAATATATTTGATTTGGTTTGATTTAATTAAGGAACAAATTCGAGTAACCTCGACTGTAGCTCAATTTGGTTGGGTTCTTTTATAGCCCTAGTAACAAAAGTCATCTTTTAATGACATTAGTCACAAAAGCGTTGGATCAGAAAATCAAGTGATAGAAAATTAGAGAGTAGGATTTTGTTATAACTTTACAATAAATGTATTATTACAGTAACAATTTAGAATACTATAATAATTTCCTACGTTGTTATTTCTCCTAGTTAAACACTTGATTTACCTCAAATCAAGTTAGACAGAATATTTTTATAATAAAATTTTTAATTAAACACTTTATTAGTTTATTCCAAGTTTGGTATCCCATATCAAAATTAATAGATATACGTACGTATCAACCTGTATAATGCATTTATCCAAGTCTTTTGGATAGGCAATTTTTTCAGTAATAATTTTTCTTCCTTCGCTAAAAAAGAAAAAAATGCATTAAGCACGGAACCTGTAGGATTTAAAATTACGGATAGTACAAACCATAACAAAAAGTAAAATCAACCTGATTCAAACTTACTTACGATAGGACACGAAAACATTTAAAACACATAAAAATAACTACATATATGTTTTAGGAACATACTTTGTTTCTTAAATCTTTTTTTAGCTATTGGCCATAGTGTTGATAATTTCTGCCACCAACACTACAAAGCCTACCACTAGATATATTCATCATCTGAATCTTGGGCGGGGAAATGTTATTATCCACACATTTTATATATATGCTAAAAACACACATATATTTCTTTAATTTTTTTTGCTAAATTCAACCGTAACTAGGAAAAGAGAGGAGACTTTTCATATATATATATATATATATATATATATATATATATATATATATATACTCGAGTCTTTGCAGCATTTATATATATAAACTCGAGTCTTTGCAGCATTTGCAAAAAGCAAGAACTTTAACGGAAATGGAGGGCCTATATTTCACATCATTAAAGAGATGTATGCACTAACGTGAATGGGGGATGGATCGAGTTGCTTATGAATGGGGAATACTCACATACCTATTCTCTGATCCATTCGAAATTACTCCAACTTTTTAGTTATTCGAAATTACCATAAGAGACTAATTAGGCCACATCCATCTTTTATCTTTTATAATTTTACTCTCCTATAGAAATTAATGAAAATCCAACAAGGTATAAGTTGTAAGTTGCCAACTTGCTCAAACACTTTGTCATATTTCAATTTGAGGGCCTTCATTACAATAAATTAATTCAGGATATATTGTTGGCCATAATGTGAAACTACGTACAAATGATAATTTAGGATATACTAAGATTTTGAGTTAGCTAAAATAGTAAATTAAAGTATTTTTATTTTTAAATTCATGGATCAAATTAAGTCTATGGAAATTGAGACAGTATTGGAGGATTTGGCCAATCGAAAAACAGAAATATGATTTATTCACCATCCCCTTTAATTATCAAATGTTTAACTATCTAAATTTCGTAATTATCTAAAGTAAAACCACTAAATGTCAGAAATTAGGAAGCAACTAGCTCCACCAATAGAGTATTTTCCACAGATCATAATTTGGCATCACAAAAAAGGCAATGTAAATAGCTAGCTAGGTGTCACTCCACTGCTTTTTGTTGACTTTTTGGCTGCGGTAAATACCCACTTATATGGTGGAATTTCTCTATTTATGTTTTTTAGACAAATAATTTCACTCACCACCAACATTTCATATTTAAAAAATAATCTTTGTTTGTAATGTGGACATCCCACTTAGTCTTGCCTCACTTGTGGGGCACCAGACCACCACCAAATTTTTGCAAACAAACAATATGTTCCTTTTTTTTTGTTCTAGTATAGGTAATATTTCTTCCTCCCAAAATAAGAGATAGCATATTTATTTTAAGACAAAAGAAGATTATAAATTAATTTACATGAGTAATGAAAGTTTTAAATAAAAATGCATTTTTGTTATGAGATTTTGCTGTATACAATTATAATAAATTGTAGTATATATTTTAATTAGTAAGTTATCGTTTGATTTATTAAGTCAAATATATGTCACAATGACTATTTATTTTTTATTAATAACATAAACCCTAAACAGAGTATATGTTTCACTATATAAACAACTCAAACCTCTAACATTGCTTCCCACCATAACACATAAATTATATATCCTTCTGGCTGTCTTCCAAATTTGGTAAGTCAATATTATGGATCTTGTATAGCATACATATCTATCCTTTCTAGAAATAGTGAATGATAAATATTTATTAAAAAATAAAAAAATAGTATGAGAATTAAAAGAATTTGATATATATAGCATGAATATTTCCCAATATGTGTTACATAATATATAATGCATGATATTTAATTATTTGATTTGTTTTTTTTCTTTTGGTGTGAAGAAAGCAAGTGGAAAAGCTCAACTGAAGAATAATGAGGAGGATTCATATCCTAGTATCGGTTGTAGCCTTGATGATGATGAGCTCTTGCATGTCTATGAGCTTGAAAGGTCTAATGGCTGAAATATCTCACTTGGACGAGCGGCGGAAGTTGCTTGCGGCTGAAGGTACCAACACCGGAACAAAAGGTGTCAACAACCACCATTATATTCCAAGAACGGACTTCAATATTGGTGGTGGTGGTAGTGGTGGTAGTGGTAGTGGCGGTGGTGGAAGTTCTAATGGTGGCACCGACGACAACAGTGGCAAGTCTGAGAAAAATAACTGAAACTTTCAGCTTTTAGAGTTAATTATGCGAGTATTAGTGTATGAATTATGATAATTATAAGTTGTATGTTTGGTTTTCTTGAATGTTATAGTTGGCACTAGACTGTTCAACAGTACGTTCTTAAAGAATATATATCTAGGAAGCTTATGTATGAGCATTACTGGTACGTACCTTTTATGGAGATGAGATACGTTCTTTCGTTATTCACCCGTCTACCCATCGTCTCATCTACTTTATTTCCTTTAAGGTTGTTACTTGTCATCTTAGTATTTATTTTAAATAACTAAAAAAAATTGAAGAGTAAACCACATGTCAGTTCAAAAAAAAGAATAAATATATGATGAAATAAGAAATGGAATAATCCAACTAATTTTTGTTTTACCAGGTTAATATAAGTTTATAATTGAGTGAGTATATATCAAAAAATATATTTGATAATATGTGTAGGACAAGTATGTTCGTGCCATTGATGAGTTAAATAATATACATCGGCGAGTATTTCCATGCATTGTAACAAAAAAATAATAATATATATATATATAAATATATATATATATATATATATATATAGAAATATATATATATATACACACACACACATATACATTTTATGCTTGAGTTTTGTTATGTACATATTTTATTGAAAAATTTCATTCTGAGAGACGCAAAAGTCAAAAACTTTAAATTACCCCTTTGATGTGTTTTATTTTAGTTACGTACGTACTGAAGTTTAATATTTTCATTTGAATTACCCATATAAGTCACCAAAAAAGAAAAAAAAAAGGAGCTAGAGGATATATTAGCCAATCAAGTTGAAGTTTTTGGACGTCCCGTTAATTGTTTCGTGACACTCTGAACCTATATATCATGTACAAAAAATAAAATGGCTACAAGCCATAAATTATACTCCGTAACAAAATTTAGTAACCCATTTGATACATACATACATACATACATAAAGTAATAAAGTAGTATCTTACAAAATAAAAATGGTTAAATTGTCATCTCATTACTTTACGAAAGACCATCTGATGAATCACAAAAAAAAATTTAAAAAAATAATAAAACAGACTACCTGGTTACCAAAAAAAAAGAAAAAGACAGACCAATAGACAACATGAAGATGGAAAACAAGCTCGGTACGCGCGTGAGCGGGCCCGTATTTGAAACGAAATATTTGGCCCATAAATCATTGTCGGTAATGTCAGGCTGTTAAGTATCAACCCAACGATTACGTCCAATGGAAGTTAATGCATCAAACCATACTCCAGGAATAAGAAGGGAAGCTTTGGATATTGGAATATTAGACATCATTACTATTTTAGAAAGTAAGATTTAAAATTTTAAGTCCCCTTTCCTAAATTAGGAAAGCTTTCCGCCAACAGACATCGGATTCACGACGACTTGGACGGAATACGATTCACTCACGAGGACTTGACCGGAATACTATCCAAAGTAATTGAGATAGTTCCAAAATTAGGAAAAATAATGGAAACATATTGAATTATTAATTGGACTTTCAACTGAAGTACCTTTTGCAATACATTTTGAGGTATACAAAGCATTGCAATTTTTTAAAGTTAATATAAGGAAGGGACTTGCACTTCTTTTACTTTAATATAAGAATCAACCTATAAATTCAAATATCAGACATTGCTTTTAAGGGTTTAATTTGGAGAAATAATATTTACAACATAAGAAATTGATATTTTTACGAGATTCTATTCCATATATGACATGACTATGAATTCCCGTCTATGACATCTAGTGATCGAACAACAATTCAGCTAAATAATCGTTCTAAAAACTATTTTCTTCAAACACCAATTCCTAAGCATCATATATGTAATTATATCCCTAATCTTCTACCTCAAATTTATAAGCTAATCATCTCCTACAAATTAATAATCTCATACTATATGCCTTGTACCCATCTAATTTTCATTAATTTATTTTTAACTTAATCTCCTACCAAAGCAAGTTTAGCGCATATATATATATATATATATATATATATATATATATAATGTTAACCCACAAAATCATGGATCATCTAACCTCCAAATTGCTGGTGAAAATGGCCATGTTCATGCAATTGTTGCGAGGTCTCTGCATTTTGCGTAAGCCCCAATGTAAGTGACACAGCTCCAATGACACTACTCCCTCCAATCTCAGCAAATCCACCTCGTTGATATGGTAGAAAGCTCATTAATGAAGCTTGCTCCATCATCATATCATCGGGAATCTCAACTTGATCAATCCGTGATCGTTTCTCTTTATTCCAATGATCTGCATTTAGTCCAGAGGGTTGGTTATCGTATCGGTCGCTAGCAGTTTCAGAAATCGGATCCGAACTAGCTTTGCCTGAACTTGGGTCGGGCGCCAAGCTTTTGGTTTCTAGTTGATGAATTTCTTCAACCATGGGTTTCCAGATACGAACTCGGGCATTTATGAACCAGTTTGAGACCTGATTTCATAACCATAATTAAAACTCCGGCATTTATGGAAAAAGAAAGGTGATCAGGTGAACGTAGAAATTTCTATATATATTAACCGTTTTTTATATTTTATAATATTTTGAAAAATTATAGCCGTATAGATTGAAAGATTATCTAAAAATAAAAAGAATTTTTTGTGATGTTTAGTTCATATATTATAACCATACAAAAACACATTTTTTTAAAAGAAAAAAATACATTAATATTATATGGTTATAATAACAATGCTAGATCTTATTAAAAAAAATTATTTCTCATTGTTTTTGTATAATTTTTCAATCCGTATAGTTAAAATTTTTCAAAATAAAATACAAAAATAAAAAATAAATTAATTTGTATAAAATTTTCGGTGCACACCTGGCACTCCCTTAATCCCACACACACACATATATATACATATATATTAGTGTTCATATTGTTAACAAATCTAATGCATGATACATGTTTGATGTTTTTACTTACTTGGTTTCGAGTCAAGCCAGTTTGATTAGCCAGCATATGTTTATCTGTGTCCGTGGGATACCTGATATAATATAACAAATATTACAGTTTTACTCCATACCCCAACACTTATTTATTGCAATAAAAATAACACGTTTAGATCTTAACCGTTAAAGCTGCCTTAAGATTCACAACACCAGAATCTAAGACAAATTTAATGGTAGAGCGTGGAACAGAGGTGAACTTACGGGTGAAGGAAATGGTCAAAAAGCCAAGCTTTAAGAACAGCGACAGAGCGTTCAGGTAGGCCTCTCTGAGGCCTCCAGACAGGTGGTTGTGGTTCAAACAAAGTCAGATTTCTTCCAACAGACTTCTGTTTTAGCAAGTTGTGATGGTGGTGGTGGTGGTGGTGATTGTTGAATTTAAACATCGATGATGTACTTGTATCTCCCTTTGTCGTATTGCTTGTACCAGCACTTGGCAATGACAAATCTTGTCCGAATTCTTTTCCATTGTGCTTGAGCTCCTCTGAAATGGCCTTTTTTAGGCAGCGGAAGTGCGTTGAGATTGTCTTAAGCGCCACTGAAATGTAGGGGGTGGCAGCACTGAGACCATCCACCGATTGAAATGATGAGACCACCATTTCCATCTGTTGCTGATACAGTTTGTACTTTCTTCTAATCTGTGAATATAGGCATAACAATCAATATACATGAACATAATTGAAAATCTAATTTATAAACTACGGAAACTTTGCTGTCACATTCCTGTTTAATTAGACAAAGAAGGGGGTGTTATGTTAATTGTGGTAATCCTCTCATGCATGGATGGTAAAGCTTAAAATAGTGAAATTAAAAAATTTCCTGGTTCATGCAAGATAAATAATTTCATGATGAGAACATAAATGTCACCATGCATAGAATAATAATGGTATACAAATAAAAAGGTGGTGTTGAAACTCAAAGGTGTATATATATATATTGCTGGAGTATAAAAATACTGTAGAGTAATAAATATCGTTAAAAATAATTTTTGCTCCATTAAAAGTGTAGCTAAATATAAAATTGTTGTAACAACAAATTTTTTGCTTTGACAGTATTTATCTAGCCTAGTTGTATATTAATTTCTATCAAACCTAAAATGGAACTTTTAGAATTTCTGGAAACTTTATATTACTTTCATAAATTATGTTGAAAATTTACCACTTATTTCTCTAGCGTAATCTAAGCACAGTTTTATATCTGAAGATAATTCTTAAATTTTCTTTGTTTCCCATTTTTCTTTTCTTCTCTACAGTAATTTTTTTTCCCTAGAATTCTCTTCACATCACATTATTTTCCCCATAATTCGTAATTGTTAACTCGTTGAAGAGAAAGTTTGGTTGATAGACTCCAAAAAAACGCTACATTCTACGTACGTAGTAAATATGTTAATTCTGTCAAGAAAGCATTTTGACACCAACACAGCACTGAAATTTCTACTTACTACGTACGATATGATTATCCAATAATAATAAGGAGCTCATGGAAAGATACTCGAATCAAAGTTATAACCTAAGCTACTTAAAATATTTGGTAGAGTCCTCGGCTGAATACTGATATATACTAATTCGAAGAATTCAACATAAGTTTTTCTCATTTTTTACCTTTTTTTTTACTTTATAATATATGAAGTGTTTCACACACAGATGATATATCATTAATATTTTGGAGACAAAAGAAGAGAACTAAGACATTTATCAACTATGAAGAAAGGAATTACCACGTATATATTATTTTGTATTTACTGCACTAATTAAATCAATAAATAGTAGAGTATTAGTTATAAGCCATGAACATATTTTTTTCGTATTAATTCACTTAATATTGAGCGGCCTATTGTTAGAGCTGAAAAACAAAATTCAAGTTACATTTTTTTTACCATTATTATTGTTTTTCTGAACGTATAAGAGAGAATATTCCAGCTAACCTCATCTTGCATATATAACAGATTTGCCTTCTTTTGATGATACTCCGGCCTGTAACATCCACCGGAGCTTCCTTCGCCTCTGGTGGCGTCTCCACTAACTCGGTTGGAATTATAAAAAGTAGAAGATGGGGCGCCTGCCCGATCACCGCCTTCAGCTCCATCCATGGATTCAACAGCATCAACAACAATATTACCAGAAATGCCAAATTTTTCGGAGATTTTATCAGAGTAAATTCGGCATATCTCCATTTCCTTCTGTCCACTTACACCACACAGTTGATCCAACAACTGCAAAGTTGGCTTCAAATATTTTGAATTTTTCAATATAGTTGCATAGCCAGTAAAAGGACCAAGAGGACCACTTGCATATCTAGAGCTTGAACACAAATTATTAAAATTTAACTGTTTTGAATGATCCATAGGAATATTGCTCAAAACATTTCTTCTCTCCCCAAAATGACCTTGATCACGCGTATTCGACAGTGGAAGAGTAGAAAGTGAGAGCGATAAGCCTTGTGTACTACAACCATCCCAATGTCTAAAAGTCTCGATTTGCCTATCAAGGGACATGTTACTACTAGCACTCGGCTCCATGTTTCCAAAACTAACACAATTAGTAACAACATCTTGAAGGGTATTTTGGTAATCAAGAGGAGCAGAAACACCACTACAATTTTGCATTTCCCTCAAGTGTTTGTCATGTCTATTTTGATGAATATTAATAGATGTATCACCAGATAAATTAACTACTACTCCACCACCATCTTGACAACCAGATATATTAGGCTGCCGCATGTAGAACGAAGAATTTGTTATGCCACCTTCGCCTCCGGTGAACATTGGATTCCGTGCCCTTTCATAAATGCTTGTTAGATTACTCGAATAATGGTTACCAACATTCCAATCACAATTCGGTACATGGTCATGACCACTCAATTTAGAAGTCGAAATGGGGTTAGAAAAATTAGCAATTGCAACATTGTCTAAAGACTCATTTTGTTGCTGTAGCAAGCCTTGTGCATCTTTTGACACATAATTACTGATCATTTCGGAGGAAAACATGGTCTGGTTACAAGGTAATGTCGTCCCATACTTTAGACTACGAAGCTGAACTAGATCCGAGCTTAATTCTTGATGATCTGGCAATTGTTCATAATTATGATCATTTAAACGCTGATCAGAATTAATCTGCAGCTGCTGATGAACCCTTAACTTATCCCGCCGGCTTTGCTGTGCTACATGGCCCCAAACGTTGCTCATCTTCATCAAATAATTATTTACCAATTAATTCTCAACACATAAATCTTATCATGTATTTAACATGAAGGCTGGATATACATAATTACTGAATTTGATTTCATAAAAATGACATTATTGAGAAATGAGACCTTCTGCATGGGATCCTATCACATCAAAAAAAGAAAGTGTTGGTAATAATATATATTCCTGCTAACTACAAGAAATGTTTTGAAAAGCAAGACCAAGTTTAACCTTACTTCAGTCGAAACACGTAGAAAACAGAAAGGTAAACAGCAAAAAAAACTTGCACACTGCTGGGAAAAGAAACAGTCAAAGACTATTCCCAAACAGTGCAAACTAAATTATTCCATCTTTATATATAGTAGCAGATTGTGCAAAAATAAAGAAAGCTCAGATCAAAAAAACCAAAGGGGTAGCGGAAAATTAATTTAGATTTTAATTAAAATATCTGGAAAATATTGTTTGAAGGTTGGTGTTGCCCTATTTACAAAACCCTAATCATGGAGTGACATAAAATTAATCTGCTTTTAAGAAAGTCTCTTAATTTAATTTATACTAGCATAGAAACCTATCCACATCACGTGTTTTTTATTATTAATTTTTTAATATTTTGATAGTTTTTTTTTAATGTTTTGA
The DNA here is from genome assembly GCA_014636745.2 of Centella asiatica. Taxonomy (NCBI): domain Eukaryota; kingdom Viridiplantae; phylum Streptophyta; class Magnoliopsida; order Apiales; family Apiaceae; genus Centella; species Centella asiatica. Next base: position 31,884,968 of record CM025787.1, read on the forward strand.
TATAATTCTTTTATTTGTAACATTTTCATATTTTATAAATTATTTTTATGTATTATTATTTTTATTGTTTTACAATTAGAATATAATAATAGTATGAATTGATGCAATATTCTACTCTAATATTTTTTTCTCAATTAATTAAAATAAATAGTTTATGTTCTTTTCATTTTACTATTATCATTATCTAAGTAAAGTTAAGAAAGAATTAACAAAAAATTATTAAAATAAAAATAATTTATCAAAAGTTATATCTTACAAACACAGTTTATGTTTCACATATTCATTTTTTATATTGTTGTATAGGAGAAAGTAAAATAAAATTTATCATTTGACACGTATTTTATGCCTTATTTAATTTGTACAGAGCTTATACAATGATATTGTGGTAATTATCACACAATTATGCTAACAGCTGCCTCTTCTTTTTAATACCAAATATTAGTGAAATTTATTATTTTATATTTCAATCAATTCATTAATTTTAATATTATTTTTCAAGAGACTTGATTAGCTATTGTTTATCTATATTATGTACTCTATATTAAATTAACAAATAGTTTTTTTTTTAAATCGTGCACGTTACAGATAAATTTGTATTACAAAAATTTATTATATTATTTTAAATTTGATTAAATTCTGATCAATCAATTATGGCAGATTATATAATTATGTTTTATTATTAATTTGGTTATTATTATTTTAATTAAATAAGTTTAATTTGTGATTAAGATTATAATTAATTTGATTGTAATTATTTTATTATGGGTTATTTCTACTCGGTTGCATGATTCTTATTTTTTAAAATTGATTAGATTATTATTATTATTTTGCAAAATTTTGAAATAGCCTTTTGGTTATTATTTATACAAATAATTAATTTTTAATGTAATTAAGAAAACTTAGACAGGGTGTGGAGTTTTTGTTATAATTAGAGTTGGAAAATTAATAATAAAGAGTTCAATCGAGAGAAAATGTTAAATAATTCTTTTAAACGTGTTTTTTTTTTTTTGAATTAATATATTGATAGATGGATAGATTACTCACAACCGGATGTCCCGATCCTTTGTCATGAAGATCAATGACGCATATATATATATATATATATATATATATATATATATATATATATATATATATATATTATGTTTTTATGTGTGTGTGTGTGTCTAATTTATCAAGATCTTTGAATTCATAAATCACAGAGAATAATTAAGTTTGTAAGTTTGCATATACAAACATACATACATGTATATCTATAATCATCAATAAATTGTTACTAGCAAACTTAATTCAGTTTAGTAGCAACAAGCCATTACGACAGAATTAATCAGCTATGAGACTAAAGAAAATATATTACTAACAACCAGTTGTTATGGATGAACACCACATTCAATTCATACACATATTTGTGGATGATTGAGTGAGTGTGTACACACACGTGCGAGTGTATATAAAATTGAACTTAATAGAAATAGGTTCGGAAGCTAGATTTTCATTACCTGGTCGTAGTAATATAACCAAGAAATTATCAAAGTTGGATCTTGATTATGAGATGACGACCTTCCGGAGGACTTTTTCCGGCGAGAGAGATATATATTCCGGTGAGGAAGTAGAATAATTAAGGGGGAGAAATGAATAGAGTCTAGGTAAGCTAGCAGGAGAGGGACAATGATTGCACAAGCTTGGATAATTGGCCTTTGCCTTTTGACGTTTAATGGTAATATATATCAGTGATTGCTTTGTTTATATAACGTCGTTAGGTTTTGACGGCGAATATATATTCCATGTGTTTAAAAAAGGTTACATTTAATGAGATTTGTTTCTAAAAGTATTATATTTACACAGTTTTATTATGATACTTATTTTCAAACTCTGGTTATTATAATGTTGTTATTTTATTATTAATTAGATATTTATAACGAATTTGAGAATTTTTTTCTTATTATTTGACTATTTAACTGTCATCAAAATGTAATATTAATATTAACCAAAGTGCAAAATATAATTATTAACTTCTTTTTTTTAACCGAGGAGTATTACATTAGTGCACCACTTTATCCCTCATGTAACCACTTTTAGAGCTCGTCAACTTTGCTGTTACTAATTATCTTTTCGATTTTAAAATTGGAGATTATTTTTAATAAATACTATTTATTAATTTAAACGTCCGAAAGTACAAGCTAAGTTAGCTAAAGCCTAGAGGGCGGAAGTATGGAATTATTGAGGTGATTATATTTTATATTGCGACAATGATACATGATTACCAAAAGGAAATAAGTATATACATTACATATTTCTTTCTTGTACATTAAACTTTGTAATATATTTACATAGAAATAGCAATTGTATATGTAGATGATAGACCATAAATGAAAGAATATAATGTAAATTCGCGACAATTTTAAGACTTCAGTATTGAGTAATATATGATTCTTGGTTACAAAAATTATTAAGGGGGCCTCATCGAATTTAAAATTAAGATATACGCCACAATGTTACTTATAAATTATACACAAAAAAGATAATTAATTCGATTTGAACTCTTGATGTAATATGAGTAATTATCGAATTTTATTAACTAAATTAACCTGATTGACGGTACAAAATTATATTACACAATGTTTCACAGAATTGTATTACACAATCAAAAAAATTACTCCATAGTACGGCTTAACTATAGGAACATCAATTACAGATAGAAAACAATTAAACAGAACTAAAACTTAGACTATGGCCGATTAGATTGTCCGATATAAACAAAATGATTCATTTCTGATAAGATTAGACAAGTTAAAACAAAAAAAATCCAACAAAAAAACTCAATAGATTTTATTGCCGTTATAATTATTTTTAAACGGTCATTCTTAGTTTAAGTTGGTAATGTTTCCTATTTTTCAAATTAAAGATATGATTTATTTTTCTTGAAAATTTTAATACATCGTGGTCTTGGACTGAGATAAGTAATCTCATGAAAAATAAATACAATTTGGTCCCTCGGTCTCCATTACACCGTTTCTCAAATTTTTCTCAACGTCCTTTATAACTTTATTTGTAGAGAGCGATTTGTTTTGTGTAATTTTAATCACTATATTGAATGAACATGAGGAAAAATATGTGATTGAGTCACAATTTTCATACAATTTGATGATGTAAAACGTAGATATTATCTTAATAGTTAAAATTTAATGTAATTTTAATAAATTAGATTTAATAGTTTTTCAATTGTCAAAATCAAAAAAATTTATATCATTAAATTGTATGAAAATTAATAGATTCACTTATTGTTTTAATTTGTGTCTATACAGTTTGTATAATTAAATTAATTATACAAAACAAATCACATTTAAAATTATAAAATATATTGAGAAAAATAGTGTCATGAAGAGGATCCAAGTCCGAAAAAGCAAATGGGAAAAAAAAGATACAACTCGACTTTTTAGAACAATGACATTGAATTTAAGGAAAAAGTTATTACAATTGATAAACATTTTCGACATGAAGAGTTGAAAAAAATTGCGTTTATATACCTAGAAAAGCAATTCACTGTTTATATATGGTTATAACCCGCCAATTATAAGAAGCGTGAGAGAAATACAGTCCAAGAATGGAAAGGATAGGGTACCATGGTTGAATAGAGGAGTGATGACGTCAGCCGCAGGGTTATATATAGTAAGTATTTCTTGGGAATCGAGCCCTGAAAAGACGGGGGAAGAAGGAGCGTCACAGATCTTTTGCTTGCAGACTTGGGTATACTAGTCGTACAGTACTCCCCCCACCCTTCTAAAATTGGGATGCAACTTTAGCTTTTCAGCTCAAACTAGCATGCACAATCGGTAACATCGTAATTTAATCGAGTCCTTCCCGATTAAATTTATGTTTGTTGTTTAAAATTTTTATCAACGTGACTTACAAAAATAAATAATTCGATTTTAAACATTATTTTTGTTTCTTAAAGATTTTAAATATGATTCGATTCAGATTAAATTTAAAAAATTATAATAAATTCAATTAATTTATATTGTTTTAACTTTCGTGCAATTTAAATTAATTTATTTGAATAATTAAACGAATCGATTTTAAACATGAATTTTTGTTTGTAAAGGATTCAGATATACTCAATTTTTCTCGATTTGACTCATTTATAAATATAAACTCAATTTGAGTTCATTGTGGTTTAACTCGGTTACAACTCCGTTTTCAAGTGATTCAATTGAGTTGAGAAAATTATTAAATTTAGTATTGAGCAATTATATATATATATATATATATATATATATATATATATATATATATATTAATCCAGGTTATTTACTATTGAATTCTATTTGGGTACGTGGTGGTTATTAATGAAAATAATATTTGAGTAGTTCAACAAGTTCGATTTCTTTGAATTTTGAATATTTTGCCATATAGACTTTGTATCAACTTTTCTTTAATCAAAGGAGAGCATGGTTCTAAATGAATAAAGTTGCTGAAATAATATAAACTTATGTTGAGTATTGAGTCGAATTAATTGAGTTCAAGTCCATGCATGCACAGTCGAATTACTTATAAATATGATTAATAAATATTTTTGTATTCAAAACGAGTATAATCCTAAATGATAAAGATACTACAATAACATAATCCTATGTCTAATATCACTAAGTCGAATTAAGTTGAGATTGATCAATACCATATACTGAGCTTAATTCTTTAGGATATTGACCAAATTCGACTAGAATAAGTAATAAATTTATTGAATCATGTCAAGTATTAGTCAAATTAAATTTTGTATATATAACTCAACTCGAATCAAAATCCTACTTATGTGTATCCAATAGTAAACACGGATTGTAAAACGACTTGTTATATGTATGATAATTTTACTCGTTAATTAATTTTATTTATTAAATTAAACTGATTTTAAATTGTTTCTGTTGTAGTTTAAGATTTTAAATAATACAACTAATAGAGAATATGATGACATACTGAGGTAGCCAAAGGAAAAAAAACACTATAGAATGGGACAAAATATAAAAGAAATATAAGATACATATAAAAAATTTAAAAGAATTTTATGAATGATAATAGAAAATTAAACATCGAAGGAACGGCTATCACCACTGTCTCAAAGTAGTTCCGTCCCTTATAAGAGTGAAGTTATAATATAAGCGACACTCTATTCTAAATTAATTTTTCTTAATAACATACAATAATATATTTTGATGTTGGAGAAAAATACTAGTTATCATTAAATAAAAAATATATAATTAATTTGACAATATAATTTTTAGTCCAACAATAACTACTTTTTGGTCTTTGTTTTGGATATTTGGTGGTAACATCCTCACTTTGGGTCCCACCCTCTCTAATGTCCTACCGATCCAGATCAGATACTCAAAGCTGGATCGTTTCAAATCAAAGGCAAAAGTTGTTCTCTTTAAATTGAGCACTGCAGTTGTCAAATTATCAGCTGTCAAAATTACTTGTATTTTTAAAGAGTAATAACTAAGTTCCACACCCGATTGTTGGGCAATGATATAAGAAAGTTGTACCACTTTTAATATGATGATATAGTAATGAAAATAAATTCAAGAGGGAAGAAAAAAACAATAATTTTCTCCTTTTCCAGTCTATATAATATATATGATCAGTAATATGTACCCCAAAAAAAAAAAGCAATAATAATAAATTATCAGATTATTTTCAAAAATAAGTATCACTAAAAGTAATGTCTCAAAACAATAAATGTTATTAAAAATGATTTGTCACTAAAAAACACTAATTGAAAATCAGAACAAAAATCATGATGTTAATATCCAACAACAATACATGGTCAGTAAAAATAATCTGTCGGTAAAATATTAGTCAAAATTAGATATATATATATATATGTATATATATATATATATATATTTCGTGTCGATATATTTGCTACCCTTCCCGTTTTAGATGTGTCGGTCATTTGCAATATTATTTCTTTATAAATAATTTCATCATTTAATTTATTTAAAATACCTTCCAACATCTATTTTAATTTACATCATTATAATTTAATTGATTTTTTAAGACTCAATTTGAAAGATGATATGAATGTTTTGATCATACTTTAATACGTGTAAAAGTTCAAGAATTACAAATAAAATGAGACAGAGATAATATATGTATATATTGTCCCATGTCTGAGCAAACAAAGTATCATTAAATATCAAATTAATATGACAATATATTATTTACACGGACAATATCATTTGTTTTTGGTAAAAGACAATAACATCCTTGTTGAAACGGATACAGAGCTTTTGTGATGGCTGTACGTCACGTCCCCGTTCATATCAATGGTCATAGAGTATAATTGCTGCTGCCCCGTATAACTCGGGCGGTGGATAAACTCTACCCGAAATAAGAAACAAACAAAGAAGAAAAACGAAGTATATTTCATGCATTAAACATATGGACTCTCTCTCTCTCTCTCTCTCTCTCTCTCTCTCTCTCTCTCTCTCTATATATATATATATATATATATATATATTATATTTATTTTTTTCAAAAAAATTCTTCAATTCCTCCAAATTAATCTAATGAGTAATAAAAAGAAATAAAGTAGATGGATTGAAACGTACTCCTTTGGTGTTTATCTCATAGTCTGCTATGTTCCATCAAATCCCACTGATGGATCCATTTTCTGTCAAATCCACCCTAATTTTATAAGATAAAAAGAATTGTATGCATGTGTAGCAAGAGCAAGTGCAAGGAACTCGAGTTAAGTACTCTGTACTACTACTCTACACCATGACTTACTTTCAATGAAGGGTAACGATTTTGACGTCCCTCACTTACTTTCAAATTTTGAATTGCGAAATTAATTGAATTTATCCTCTATTTTATTATTTTATTATTTCTTAAATCGATAAGTGATTTATTATTATTTTTAACTTAATTTAAAAAATAAATTTTAAGAAAATACGTGACAAACTTAGAAATAATAAAGAAAACGATAAAATAAATAAAGAAACAGTCTATTTCATTCCTTGAGTTGTGCATATTTGTGTATACATGAATAACACAAACCGATCATTCACACGCGTGTACGTATGTATGTGTATATATATATATATATATATATATATAATCTTAAGAATATGGATCTCTTAGTAACCACGTACAGTAATTTTGGGTCAGTAATTATGAAAATAAAAAATAGCAACTATGGTTCCTCCAAACTTTGGCATGAAACTGCTCTTATTTTGTCTCTCTTTTTGTCCCTATTTTCCCTTTCTATAAACATCAGATGAGGATGTGAGAAGAAACAAAATAAAACATTAAACACATTTTATTTTACTCCCTTCTTCTAATTACTTACATCTCTTTTTACTTTTCACCTTTCAAGCTTTCAGCTTTCGATATTGAACTATACAGTTTTCTTAAGTTAATTGCTATATGTGTTGCTATATATTTGAAATAAATGTTAGTTACTTTGTTTTCGAATATATGATTATTAGTAATTACAAGCACATTACTATGAATTGAATTGAATCGAATTATAAATCACACGAGTAGGCATATGTTATATGTACCATTAGTGCTAAATTAATTAGCTCAAGACAGTATGACACTCTATAGCTCTATGCCAAGTAATTCTATTTTTAAATTTGTCATTAATAAAAATAATTCCAATTGCTCGCATGAGTGGTATAGTAAAACATCTCAAAATATGGAAGTCCGTTACAATATGGAGTTGATACGATAGAGTAAAAATTATATTAAACTTCATAAATATTGAGTGAATTTTTTTTTAACGATGCTCGATGTATTTGATAATATCATTTGTCAAATATTCATGTTTGTTGGTATGTAACGTTACATTTTTATAAGCATGCGAAATTGAGTTCCACTGTTCTTTAGTTTTACATAGTTATGATAATAGTTGCATTCATCACCAAAGATGGAAGTTTATATTGTCTCGTGTTTTTCTAATACTTTTCTCATTACCATAGGATTGAGCAAATAATGAAACTATAAATCTTTGCACTATTTAAATTACTCGTACAATAACTTCAATTTCAATTTTGTATATGTCTTTCAATTTCAAAATTAGTGATACATTTCAATTCAAACAAAATAGAATTGCAAATCCTACATATTTTACTCCTAATAACTTTGAAGTCAAATGTAATAATGTATGTGAAAAATACTCTTAAATATAAACTTTTATACTTAAATATTTTTACAAATTCATAGCATAGATGGAATTATAACTTTCAGAAATAGAACTATATTGAAAGAGAAATGTATATCTAATTTTGGAGCGAAAGAAGTAAAATATACTTTACATAAGCTTAATAAAAATCATAAATTATAAAAAAAGAGTAAGGTAATTTAAGAGACAATCTCCCTCCTCTATAAGTAAATTTGGTGTACTCCCCCACTTTAAGAAATGCAATACTAAGTAGGTAGGTAGGAAACACTAGTAAGCCTAGTAGTTTGATCATTCATTGGGCTTTTTTGCACATTCACAATTAGCAATAACCAAGATATGTTGCGATAGAGACAACTTTGGTCTGCCAAACTTTAGCACTAACAACTTGTTGGAGCATGTAGACTTATTTTATGAATAGATGTTCTGGTGCCTATAGAAGTTAGGCCCAACTTGCGTCTAACATGTGAGAGTAACAATTGATATACTTTCATGACTTGAAAAAAATTAACAAAAACACTTTCAAGGAAGAAATTACACAACAAAATCAATCGAGTTTTACTAAATACATAATACAATTGGCAGCAACTTCTGCTGCAAAAATTTTACTCCTACCTGGATATCAATTGTGAAGCCAGTTCAAGTTGATATCTTCTTTAACAAGAAATATGGTCACATTACTGTAAAATTCCCACAAAGAAGCAGTCTGTTTATCGCAAAACACCGTTAAATTCTCAAACTTCTCTACAGATGTTGGCAACTCGAACAATCCCCAGCAGCCTCGCATGTTAAGTGTTTTCAGATCACGTATATTACCCAAATTTATTGGCATTTCAGCAAGGCTCAAACAATCTGATACATCGAGTAAGCTTAGTTTCTTGAGGCATCCAATTGTTTCGGGCAATCTCTCGAGCCTAGTACAAGAATTAAGCCGCAAAGACTGCAAGTTTACTAGCCTTCCAATATCCTCAGGGAGCTCAATAAGCTCATTACAACTAGTTATGCTGATCTTAACAAGACTGACAGTGTCACAAATTTGTTTGGGCAACTCAACTAAGTCACGGCAATATTCAATCTCGATCTCCATGAGATTGGGGAACATCTTTGAAAAATTGTCCAAAGAACTGCCAATCTCGCACATAATCAATGATAGTTTCTGTAAATTTACCAGATCAAATGCAACTGCAGTACTATGGGGCAAAGAAATTGATATGTGCTCCAATCTTATTCTCTTTAGGCTGGATAGATAACCAACAACTGGAAAGTTGTTTAGATGAGCAGGGCAGAAGCCGTAATTTGTGACAATCAGAACCTTCAATTTGTTCATTCCCTCCATGAATCGAGGCAACGTGTAGTTCTTTGTCCTGGAGTTCAGCAATAAAACCTCAGCTTCAGGTAGTAGCATGTCATGCCAGTTAGAAGTGAATGAATCATCTGCAATCAATGAATTTTATGCTGTAGTTAAGAATAACAACCATTCTGTGAAAAAATAATAAAATTAAATGATAATAATAAAACACTTTCAAAACGATGAATTTTTTAACACAACTTTATTTATCCTGATATATCCTCAACCTTATGGAGAATTGGCATATGATATCACGATACTGCTTATTCTACATCAGTACAAGGTATTGGCACGGGGATGAGGTCCTGAACCAAATTGTAATCCATCTGCTAAAACAAGCCTTAAAAAATCGCCATATGTACATTTATCTTTTTTTAGCCCCCTGCATCTAGTAACCACACCCACACATGACAACTTCTAGTTATTTGTATCAGGTGATGTATCATCTTTTGCAATAGTAAAACTGCTCTCATTGGCGTGGCAATTTATAATCTAAAGTGAAGAGACTAAAACTTTTTCTCTCCAACTTTGGAACTGATGGTGATTGTTTTCTTTAAATGCGAAAGGCTACTTTTGGTGTGGAAAGCAAAGAAGAGGACCAAAGGCCAAAACAAGCATACCAGTAGAAATAGAGACAAGGCGGGCTCTGAGAGGGAGGTTGAACTTTTCAATCCACTCCTTGGAAGGGCCATCTCCTACTATCTCCATAATCAATCTTTTCCTCTGTTCTATGGTTTCTTGGCTACATTGATGGATAGCGAGCTCTCTCAACATATCATGCTGTGTAACAAATAACCCATTACAGTAGCAGCCATTGAGGTCAGCTGACTCATCTTTCCTGTGATTAAGCATTAACTTGGTAAATGCCTACCGACTACCAAAAAAATTAATTGACAATCTTAAGAATAATATTATTATAGTTAGTAGCATGCATTTGAGGAAATAGCAAAAAGAAATCAACGGATAGATGGTGGTGATTGGTGAAATATACAGAATATTCAAGCTTCTTTACCTCTTGGTATCTTATAATCCAGGTTTTTGTAAACATATAAGAATCACATATGTTAATTCTTCAAAAAGGTTATAAAGAACAACGAATAACTCCCATTGTGTCACATTAAACCAAAATTATGTGAACACCAACACAACAGAAATCCCAAAAACAGCTGAGGACACTAGCCACGGTATGATGATTCCTCTCCCTCTCTTTCACACACAAACACATTCCCTCTATATATTTCCAATAGTATATATTTTATATATAGGAGAAAAGGGAGTATGTCTGTTAGATACACAACAAGAAGTCCATTAGTGTACACAGTTGTTTGAAACACCGAAACCAAATGATCTAAGAAACACATGGACCGGGCTATAAGGCACATTATTCAAAATCTTGCTATAAGAGAAAGATAAGAAACCAGCTAGATTAGTGAATAGTCATATTACCTTATAGGGACAAGATTGAGAAGATTTCTGGTTGCAAGTTCATCAAGGTAGTCATAGACGTACATGCCTTCTTCATCTAAGTCATCATACAATTCCACGCACATATCCAACAGAACGGTGGCCGAGATCCTCTGATCTTCAGGAAATGAACCAAGGTCCAGGAAACACTCCTTTATAGTTCCCATGCCCTTTTCCTCATCCAAAGCATCTAAACTGGTTTTAAGTCTGTCAAGTAGTGCACTGTTGGAATCAAAAATACTCAATTTTCCTTTAGCCCATTTATCCAGTGTAGTTTTCCAAGCCCCCTCACGCTTGCCACAAAGTGATAGCGCAACAACATTAAGGGCCAGAGGAAATCCCTTGCATGCCTCGACTACCTGCAAGTAGTGGGAAAGAACCTAAAAACTGAAGAAATATACATAATATTGATGATGGAGTAATTCTTGTTATTAGCTTCCCATGTTTAAAACCTCTCTAATATAACCCTTTTAAGTCTAAGGGGTGTCACATATATCATAATTTTTGGCAAGGTATATATGTAAGATCTTCAAATAATGTTACTATTTAGATAGTACTTCGTCTTTATGTATCATATTTTGGGACACTGTCCAGAACAATAGTAGAGAAAATATGTAACTGACAAACATAGGACTATTTTCTACTTAAAATATGAAAATTAAAATTTGTTGGACTACAAAAGAACATGGTCACAGGTTCGTGATTCTAACCTCATCCACAAGCTCATCTGAAATATGCGGATGGTTGGTCCCGGGAGGAAAAGCGAAATGGCTGAAAAGACGCTTGGCGTCTTCGGGGTCTAATAATTTCAGTCTATATACAGATTGAATCCCAGGAGGATCAAATCTAGATGTAACCAAAATTTTGTATCCTGGTATGCCTTTAAACTTGAACTTCTGCAAAAGATGTTCCAATCCCGGTGACCACACATCATCCAGTACCAAGAGTATAGGATCTTCACTTGGTCCTCCTCCTATTTGCTTCAGCAATTGTCCCAATTGATTGATTGCGTCTTCATTGCTTTGAACCTTCAGCAACTTATCCAAACATCCCTTTTGTTTAAAGACCGTCTTAACAATGACCTCGATGTTGACTGTTTTCGAGACAGTCACAAAGAAGATGTTCTCCCGAAATATCTCTACATGTCCAAAATCAATAGCATATATGGATATGAATTTAATAATTTATGCAGCAACATTTATATTCTATAAAATCAAAAAACAACTTACTCATTAAGAAAAAATGGATACCTTTGATTTTAGAATCACGGCAAACCATATTTGCCAATGTGGTCTTCCCACATCCAGGAGGAGCTGAAATAAGTACAACAGTTGGTATAATCACCGGTGACGATGAGCTATTCAAAGGCTGCTGCACCTCATTCTCCTTGAGCAACATCACTTTTAGTTCTTCAAGTGGAAAATCTAATCCTATAATAAGTTCTGGAACTTCCCCAACATAAGAATAATCAGAACACCTACTATTTATACTACAAAAACTGCCAGTTAAACGATTAGACTCCAATCTCTCAACAACGTCTTCCACTATCTCCCTCATCGAAGAATCAAATTTTTCATTCAAACCACGAACATCTATTGATATCTGTCCCAAATACCTGGTCTGGTGAGCCTGCAATTCCGTTGAAAAGAACCTTAACAAATCTGCATCGAAACTCTGAAGCTTCTTCGAATAATTATACTTCTTGTACAGATTCCACGACTTAATCTTCAAGCACAACTGAACAAGGTTTGCCCCATCTTTCAACAGTTTGGTGATACTGTCAATATCGTTTTCAGGACGTTGTAGCAATTTGTTTGCACTTTCAAAATCATTGAAAATCGGAGCTATTTTATCAATGGTGGATTGAAGGCGCTTTAAGGTGGACTTGAATCCAACAATTGTTTTTGTGACATGTAGAATGATTTTCTGTAAATCAGCAAAAGCTAATCCAACACCAGCCCCAGGGACTGCAGCACCCACTGCAGCAACAGCCCCATGGAAGAAGATTTCTGCCATTTGTGGCCTGTAGAGTACCTAGTACTCAAAAATGGACAAGAAACTTGCACTAAACTATCCCAACAACAAGTGATGATTGATGAGTCTGGTGAAAAGGGGATCATCAGATACTCTTTTCTTGTTCTTTAACATTTATTTGTTCTCCATCATTTTGACTTTAGGCTTGCAGTCTGAACTCCGAAGCAAGAAACTTACTTGAGCCTGCCCTAGATGTGATTCAACTTTTGAATAAACGAAAAAAGATATTATGATTAATTTTCTAAACACCTTCCCTTGAACCCCACTTGTCGATTACAAAAAGGGGTCAGTCGAGTAGATATCAATTATTCGATGGACGGGCAACAGCCCAAGAGAAAAAAAATACAAATACTACGAATACACAAGTTTACTGGTAGAGACCGCTAAGCATATAAAAAAATTCACCTAAGAAATAGGTGTGAAAAAGTTAAAAAGACATGCATATAAAACACGGAGGGAGTATTAGGTTAACTAGTTAATTTGTATAATGATTACGTTTTGATAAATGTGATGTATTTTCACCTGTCAATCGCGATCAAAAACTTACAAATTTACTCAAAAATCAAAGAATCTAAAATCACTCCCAATAAATGTTAAAAACTATGTAGAATATATATATATATATATATATTCTCTTTCTTCTTATTTTTGCACCTAATTTTAGGTGTATTTTATATATATTAAAGTTTTATTTTATTTTTAAGAAATAAAAAGTACAAGTATTGATTATTGTGAATAAAATAATTAATATATATAAAAATATACTTGAAATTATGTGTTAAAAAGTCAGATCAGAGATGAGAGATGAGAGATGAGAGAGAATATCATCGATTCCCGATTCCCAGTAATTCGCACAGGCCCTTATCATTAGCGGAGCAGTAATTTTCAATTCAAGTTTACAATGCAAACAAGTGGGCAACATTTATTTATGTGGGGGCAACATTTCATTTTTGAAAGGAAAACATTACGAAGAAAGAATTTATTTGTAATTTGTAAATGACACCAACTGCTGGAAGCCCCATAAAAGGGTATTTTATCAAACTACTAGTATATCCAATATTATAGTTTATCATTTTGGGGGGGTGGGGGTGGAAATTAGTCTAGCCCTACAAATAATGTTGATGTGTTGAATTAAAAAATGAACACATGACGCCCCCTTGGTACTCCAACTGTCGCACGGCCCATTTACTTATCAAGCGACTTACATTTGGAATCAATTCTTTGAAGAAGCTTCAATCTCTCGCGTTGAGCAATTAAAATTTAATTTTACAAATAAAAAATAAGGATATTTATTTCCAAAAAGGAAAATAAACAAATAAAGATTTTAGAAAATAACTACACAAGAACATTTCAACTTTGCAGAATATTTGCATTGGCCTCCACCAAAACTAACAAAAACACTTGATACGACTTTAAAACATACTACTGTTTGAAACAAGAAGCAGCTTCTACTGCAAAGAATTTACTTCAACTCGCAGATTAATTGGGAAATTGTGAAGGCAATTCAGTCCATTATCTTTCTTAAGCGAATCAAGTCCACAACATATCCTTGTAAAGTTCCCAGAAAGCAGCAGTCTGCTCGTAGCAAAACTCCACCGATTCTCCACCTCCTGTACAGGTTGCAGCAACTTGAATAACCTCCTAGAGTCTCACATGTGAAGTGTTCTAGGGCAGTATGTTGTTGGAATCAAAAATATCAGATTGTCCTTTGGACCATTTATCTAGTCTAGCCCTCCAGATCACCTCACGCTTGCCACGAAGCGATAGAGCAACCGCATTAAGGGCAGAGGGAACTCCCTTGCAAGCTTTCACCATCTGCAAGTAGCATGACGAAATATAAGAAGTGGCGTAAATTTTGTAGAGTTATAAAATTTGAGGGTGATTATTTTGCTTTTAGTAGTAGTTCATTTCACAAGAAATGTGTTTACAGTTCCATTTTTTCATGTGTTATTAACACACAAGCCTTCTAGGTCTATGGTGTCGTATATGTGTGCTGAGAGAGCAGAGCTTTTGGAAGTTTATATCTACGCTTTTTAATATCAACTTGAAAACTATAGATATTAGCACTTATCATATTGTTGGATGGTGCCTAGAATAACAGACACAAAACGTACCTAAAACAATTACTCCAAATTTTCTATTAAATTCCTAAAATTTAAAAATCATAACATGCCAAATTGTAAAAAGAACATGGTGTTTCTGATTCTTACCTCATTCATGAGATCATTTGATATATGAGGATGGTTGCTCTCAGGAGGAAAAGCCGAGTGGCAGAAAAGAAGCTTGGCATCTTCATCGTTCAATAAATGTAGTTTATATACAGATTGGATCCCTGGAATATCAAATCTTGATGTTACCAAAATTCTGTATCCAGGAATTCCTTGATACATGAACT
Source organism: Centella asiatica (assembly GCA_014636745.2). Taxonomy (NCBI): domain Eukaryota; kingdom Viridiplantae; phylum Streptophyta; class Magnoliopsida; order Apiales; family Apiaceae; genus Centella; species Centella asiatica. Next base: position 31,900,388 of record CM025787.1, read on the forward strand.
TTTGTACAAGGTCTTCTGATCCTGGCAACCACATATCATCCAACACCAACAGTATAGGATCTTCATTTGGTCCTCCTATTTTCTTCAGCAATTGTCCCAATTGGTTGATTGCATTTTCTTCGCTTCGAATCTTCAGCAGCTCATTTAAACATCCATTTTGTTTGAATAATGTCTTAACAATGACCTCAATGTTGACATTGTGGGAGACAGTCACGAAGAAGATGTTCTCCTTAAATGTTTCTACATGTTCAAAATCAACAGAACATACAGCTAAGAATACAATACAAAAATATGATTCCATAATAGAAATAACTGATAAAGGTTAGCATGCTTTCGCCTAAAACTAATCAAGAAGATCATAAGCAAAAAGTATACCTTTGATTTTCGAATCAAGGCAGACCATGTTTGCCAAGGTGGTCTTTCCACAACCAGCAGGAGCCGAAAGTAGGACTACAGTCGGCCACACCACCTTGTCCTCCAACAACATCACCTTCAATTCTTCAAGTGGCAAATCTAATGCAACAGTAAATTGCGGAACATCCCCAACATAACGGGAACCTGAATTCCTCCTACTAATATTACTTGAACCACTAGTCGAGCGACTGGAACCCAATCTCTCTAAAAAGTCATCGAAGACTTCCTTCTTTTTTGTATCAAATTTATTACTTATATTGCGAATCTCCACTGAAATCTCTCCTAAAGACCTCATTTGGCGAGCCTGAAAATCGATCTGGAAGAGTCTACTCAATAATCCATCAAATCTCTGCAGCTTCTTCGAGTAAATATATCTCTTGTATAGATTCCAAAACTTGATCTTTGAGCACAACTGAATGAGATTCTTTCCCTTCACCAACTGATCTTGTAACACGTCAATCTCATATTGTGGACGATTTAGCAAAGTGTCTAATCTTTCTATATCTTTAAAAATCGGAACCAGTTTAGAGATAGTGGACTCAAGGCGCATCAAGGTGGGCTTGAATATAGCAATTGTTTTTATCACACTAAGAAGAATTGCCTGTAGATCATCAAAAGCTACTTCAACAGCAGGACCAGAGCAAAGGTCGGCCATGCGTGGTCTGTACGCTTTACCAGAACTCGGTGACGGAGAAACTATCTTAATAACTAATTGATATATATAGTGAAAAGGGGATCAACTAGTCTTCTCTTGTTTGTCAACCTTAACTTGTCCTTAATCAACCATGAAGAAGCAGGAAACTTCTTCTGCATATGAATCCCACATATGAATCAACTTGCTAATAAACTATTCTGTTAATCCCTACAACTACTAAAACCCAAACTGTTAATTTAAGGCGAAGCCAATAATATTCTCCATTTTCCTACTTAAAATATGACCCGTAACCCGATATTCAATCTATATAAAAGGGTAACTTCAGAAACATTAAATAGCATCTTTTATGAGCATTTTCCTCCGCAGCTTCACCTAATCGCAGTCAATTTGAGGTCAAGAAAACTTCATTCCCACCACTTTTTAATACTTTCTCCTGTTGGCAATAATAGTCGGTTTTAACTGACATTGGGAAAATAAATAAAAAAAATTACAATATTATCCTTATTTACTATTTACAAAAAATATGCATACTAATTGAAATTATAATTTAAAATTACATTTAAACATTAAGTTAATTAATTGATGCATCTTTAAAATAACCGTTATTGCGAACATGACAGTAACAAAAGGCTCAACAACACATTACCCATTACACAAAATTCCACCAAAGCAAAGGGCATCTCCAAAAACTTCAAACAAATCAATCAATTGCAAGAAATTTGGAATATTGTATACCGACAAAATTTAGCGCAAGGAGAAGAAAAGGGTGAGCGGAAAAAGATGGAGGAAGGTGGAGGGAGAACAACATTTGAAGAGAAAATGGAAGTGAGTGAAGATGTGATTAAGAGAGCTTGTGAATTATCAATGAAAGCTCACAAGGATTGTGATGATGGGTTGAAGCAGTACCTTCACGAGGAAAGCCGGAGCTCCTTGCCGGAGACGGTGTTTGCCTTCGCCGGAACTTGGTCAGTGAGTGACTGGTTTAGTGGAACAGCCTTCGGAGAAACTAAGATTGATCTGGGTCTGTTTCCATCTCTGAGAAGCATCGGTTACAACGAAGCTGCACTTGTTAATGAAGCATTTCTTCGTTGATTCCGAGCAAATCTTGAGAAGTCGCCGCTTTCGACTGAGGTAAGTAATTTATCAAATAATTTATTTATACGGAGTATTTAATATTTTACATACCATACAATATATTATCTTTACATTAGCACTAATAAAATATCTTATTGAGAAAACGGTATCAGAGAGAGAACGGTATCCGAGGATTTGGTATAAGAAACTGTTGTATTTCTTACCATTATTTACTTTTTATATTTTATCATTGAATAAATAAAATAGAATATGTAAATTTTGATGACGTTTTATAATAATAAAGGTTGGATATATCTCATAAAAAGTTATTGAAATTTTACACAATTATAAAAATATTCTATACATCACAAAAATGTCTAAATTTATAAATATTCCTATAAAATTATATTTTCTAACCATTTTAAATTTGATAAATTACAGTATTATATTTTCTGTATAATACTGAACGCATAATTACAGTTTATAATTGGTTATAATTTAAATTTGAGTGATTGTTTTAACTTACTTTATATTTGCCTTGGTATTATATTTATGTTGTGCAGACACATGATATATTCCTTGAGTAAAATCTAAAAATGTTACTACTGTATATTTTATTTTGAAATTATACAAAATATTAATTGATTTGTGAAAAGTTCATGTCTTTATATTATTATCTAAAATACTGAACACCTCATTTCGATTGAGTTCCTTGTAGATTTAATTTTCACTCCATTTAGAAAATGAGTTGTGAAAGGACAAATAACCATGTAATTAGCTAAAGACTTTAGTAGTAACTTTGGTAATGAAGGTGGATAAGTTTGAGTCGTGTTAGTCAAAGTGTTTTATGCGTAATTTATAAGTATTATTGTATCTTACATAGATCGGAATATCTTATCCAACTAAACTTTTTTTTAGTAAAAAATATAAAAATAAATAAATAAACTTGATGACTAGAGATGTTAGTTACCATCAAATTTTCGTAGAAGTATTACTAATCAATACTATATTGAAGAAAGAAATGGTACTAAATATCTTACAAAGTTGCAACAGATCATGGTAGTTCTAGTTGTGGAACCATTTGTCAAGATTATAAAGAAACTGTCATCACATTTGTGTATTCAGGTGGAGAAAGCTGTTAAAGAGGGAAGACAAATTGTATTTGCAGGACATTCCTCAGGTGGTGCATTGGCCATTTTCACAACTCTCTGGTTTTTAGAAAAATACACAAGAATGGGATACAATGCAAGTCCTAGATGTGTAACTTTCGGTTCCCCGTTAGTTGGTAATCATATTTTCTCTCATGCCACGAGGAGACAAAACTGGGCTCGTTATTTCATTCATTTTGTCACAAGGTATGACATTGTTCCTCGTATGATGTTAGCTCCTTTCACTTCTATTGAACAAGTGCTACCACAAATTCTTGGTTTTTTCAATCCTAAATCTGAGAATTACATGAGCACTTCTGTTGTAGGATCAGATGAAACCTCATCTTTTTTTGAGAATGTTATGACAAAAGTATCATATGTTGCAAGCCATGTGGCATGTAAAATCATGGGATGCACAAATATGTTGTTGGACAATTTCTCTAGTTTTATGGAGCTTAGTCCTTACAGACCTTTTGGCACATATGTATTCTTCGTTGATAATAAGAGAATGGTTGTGGTGGACAATTCGAATGTTGTTTTGCAATTGTTGTTCCACTTTTCTCAGTTTGTCTTTGAAGAAAGTGGCAATACATGTACAAATGAAAGGTTGAAAGAAGGTATGGTTTATGAATGCATACTGCAGCAAAGCTTAGAGATGCAAAATGTGGTTTATTTGGACAATGCATTTGATGAGCTTATGGAGACAAACTTGACACTCAATGACCTTGGCTTAGTGAGTTTATTTATTTATTTATTTATTTTTTTGCTATCAAAATTGTCGTGGTAATTACATCTACCTTGTTACATGGAAAAATGTTTTTTAATTTAGTGTCAAGAATTTTGAACTTCTTCTTTTACTTAAATTAGAGGTGAGTATCATATCATGTGCAATCATTGAATATTCATGTTCATTTAATAGCAGAGCACCAGGGCAAGACTATGCATCGGGGCAGCTCAAGAGTTTGAGAAGCAAAAGTTACAGAATGAGTTAAAGATTGACAAAGAAGGCATTAAAGAAAAACTCAACTGGTTGCAAGAATATCGAAAGGATTGTGAGCTTCGTAAAATCGGGCATTACGACACTTACAAGATTAAAGCAGATGAAAAAGACTTCTATGCTAATATTACAGGTTACCAACTAGGAGGGTTTTGGAATGAAATAATTGAAATGTTGAAAAAATATGAACTGCCAGACGAATTTGAGGCCAACAGAGAATGGATAGAGCTGGGAACTAAGCTTAGACGACTTGACGAGCCTCTAGCAGTTGCTAGCTACTATGCACGTGGATTAAATGATGATGCAGGGCCTTACATGATAAACGGTAGGCCAAACAGTTTCAAGTTCATCCAAAGATGGCGCGAGCACGACTGTAGATTGCCAGCTGAATTCATTTCGGAGTCTTGTTTCTGGGCTGAGGTGGAAGAACTAAAACTGATTAGTAAGGAGAAGCCTTATGCAGATTTGAAGGAAAGAATTGTGAGTTTGGAGAGACAAATTCTGCACTGGCATGAGGCTCAAGTGTTAGAGAATGATGTGTTTTTGGAAAAATCTACTTTGAGCCAGTGGTGGAATTCACTCCCCAAACAACATAAGTTAGAATCTTGCATTAAAGAGTTGTTTAGTAACTGTTAATTTCCAAACAAGCATCTTCAATATTGATATGTTTTCAAATTTATCCTGTTATTGTTTTTTTCTTTTTTGGTGCCTCCGGCATGCTATTCGAGTTATCTTGACTAATCTGAAACACATTTCGATCGTGTCTTTTTGAGGGAGAATGTACTTAACAGTATACCTTACATTCTCATAGTGGTTAGGTGAACCCAAACTCTTTTCGCCTAAGACAAAAAATGTTATTTATGTCAAAAAGAAATTACCTTTACCCCTTTCCAACATGCACCCATGCGGTACGCATAGTCCAATTCCATTACTTCATAACACTTCTCTAATTATTTGTTCCTTCTCATCTAAAAACTGATTTTACAATAAAAATAAGTACTGAAGTTATTTTAAAGAAAACACTACATCAAAGAATTTCAGTGTACTTTCATTGGCCTTCACCTGGTAGTTTAAATGAAAAAAAAATTACACACCATTGAATTGGGAAAATGTGAATGGTTCAATATCTTCTTTTATCAAAGAATTAAGTCTACATGGTATTCATGTCAAGTTCCACTAGAGAAGCAGATTGCTTGCCGCAGACCAACATTGAACTCTTCAACTCCTGTACAGATTGTGTGGCAATTTTAATAAGCCCCAACCGCCCCCCATCTCCCAAGTCACATACATGAAATATTCAAGAGCAGTACATTGTAGGAATCAAGCATATCAGATTGTCCTTTGGACCATTTATCCAGTCTAGCTCTCCAAACCACCTCACGCTTCCCACGAAGTGATAGAGCAGCCACATTAAGTGCCAACGGAACGCCCTTGCAAGCTTCAACTATCTGCAAGTTGTGTGATAAAATATAAATATTGGGATAAAATGTAGTATTAAATCTGATAATGAAATAATTCTACTTATAGTCTTCCAGAAATAGTACATTTCTCAGCATTCTGTCTAATACTACCAATTTTTCATGTGTAAACCCTGTCTCATATAAGCCTTCTAGGTCCAAGTGGTGTCTCATATATGTATGCCAAGAAGGCAGAGTTTTTTGAAAAGTCTATATCGATACATTCTCGTTTCCACTTGGAAATTTTATGTATTAGCACTTCTTAAATAATCATATTGTTAGGACAGAACCTTGAATAACAAACTTAATATGTACTTAAAAGGGATAATTTGATTTTTATTACTTGTACCTTAGTAACAAATTGATGCATAAAATGAAAAACTTAATAAATTGATACCCAAACTAATAATAATTAACATTTTGTTAAATGTCAGTGTTTTGTCTAACATTTTTACATTTGCTAACTTAATTTTGGTACTTGTACATGTATTCAAATTAATAAATTGGTACATAAAAATAAAAAAATTGACGATTTGGTACCTGAACTAAAATTGTCCTATATACAAAATTTGATTAAACCCTAAAATTCAACAAAATGTTAACGTTTTTTAGTTTGAGTATCGATTTGTTAAGATTTTTACTTCGGGTACCAAATTGTTATCGAGCTACTTGTACAGATACCAGAAGTTGATTTAACCTGTACTTTCTAAGTAAATAAATATAAATTTGAGATATTTATAATCTTAAAAAAACATAAATTGCGTGAATAGTAAGATGACATTGCCACAGGTTCTGATTCTTACCTCATTCACGAGATCATTTGAAATATATGGATGGTTGATCTCAGGAGGAAAAGCGGAGTGGCGGAAAAGAAGCTTGGCATCTTGATGGTTCAATAAATTTAGTCTATATACAGATTGGATCCCTGGAATATCAAATCTGGATGTTACCAAAATTTTGTATCCAGGGATTCCTTGGAACATGAACTTGTGCACAAGGTTTTCAGATGCTGGGAACCAAACATCATCCAACACCAACAATATAGGATCGTCATTGGGTCCTCCTATTCTCTTCAGCAATTGTTCCAGTTGTTTGATTGCATGTTCATCACTTTGATTCTCTAGCAGCTCATGCAAACATCCCTTTTGTTTAAAGATTGTCTTAACAATGAGCTCGATGTTGACATTGCGTGAGATAGTCACAAAGAAGATGTTCTCCCCAAACGTTTCTACATGTCCGAAATCAGTAGCACATATTATTAATAAGAGTTTAAGAAACAGTAGTGATTCCATGGAAAAGCAATGACTTCAAGAGAAGTTAGATTTGTTTTCCGAGAAGATTAATTGAGAAAAAGTCTAACAAAAGTACCTTTTATTTCAGAATCAATGCAGACCATGTTCGCCAACGTGGTCTTCCCACACCCCAGAGGAGCTAAAAGCAGTACCGTAGTAGGCAACGACGAGCTACTATTTGGCTGCAACAACACATTGTCCTCTAGCAACATCAACTTCAGTTCCTCAAGGGGCAAATCTAATCCAACAATAAATTCTGGAACATTCCCAAAGTAAGAAGAATCTGAATACCTACCAATGCTAATGCTACTTGAACTGTAAAGTGAATGACTTGAATCCAATCTCTCTAAAAAGTCATCAAAGATTTCTTTCTTCCTAGTATCCCATTTCTTACTTAAACCGCGAACCCCCATTGAAATTTCTCCCAAAGTCCTAATTTGGTGAGCCTGCACATCAATCTGGAAGAACCTAGTCAATAATTTATTGAATCTCCGAAGCTTCTTCGAGCACATATACCTCTTATATACATTCCAACACTTGACTCTTGAGCATATCAGAATGAGATTCTTCCCCTTCACTAACTGATCTTGAAACATGTCAATCTCATATTGTGGATGATTTAGTAATGTATCTTTAAAAATCGGAGCCAGTTTAGAGATAGTGGACTCAAGGCGCATCAAGGAGGACTTGAATATAGCAACTGTTTTTATTACACTAAGAAGAATTGCCTGTAGATCCTCAAAAGCTACTTCAACAGCAGGACCAGAGCAAACGTGCGCCATGCGTAGTCTGTACGCTTTACCAGAACTCGGTGATGGACAAACTATCTTAATAACTAATTGATGAATTTGGTGAAAAGAATATCAAAGACTGTAACAGTATAATGCTTATGGTATATCAGAATATGGGATGATTTTGTATGTAAGCAATGAAAACTGAAAGGCTAAGTTTGTATGATACAATGTAGTAATAACACTATATAAAGGAGCTATGCGTTGTAAGTAACTTCATTATATGGAATATTAGAAATTGAATGAAAACTCTCTTTCTCCCTCTAAGTTTCTTCTCTTCTTCCTCCTAGCTTATTTCTTTGGATTATCTACCATACCAACAACCATTAGAGAGAGTCCTCTCGTTTCTTCAACCGTGTCTTTCATAATTTAACGTCTACACGGCGTGAAGCAATGGAAATTTCCTCAGCTTTACATCAATATTCAATGGTAAGTCAACCCCACAAATGAATTAACTTGCTAACAAACTAACTATTCTTTCGAAGAATATAAGTGATTTCCTCAACATCTTCACTTATTAGATCCTAATAGTTAACTTACGGTCAAACAGGCAAAAGTTTTCCTATCAACTACTTAAAAATAGGCTCCAGAAACCATAACCAAATATTTAACCCAAACAAAAGACAGCTAGCTCGGTTCCAATTCAAAAAAAAAGTTATATTTTTTAAAAAATATTTGTTACAAAAAAGAGTTATATTTAAATTAAAATTTTTTTTACTATAAATGTAAAAAAATTTAATTATAAATTTATAAATCTCATTATAATTTAAAAATTAATAAAAAAATTATTATTTGTATATTTAATTTTTAATTAAAGAGACAAAATTAATAATTATGAAATGTCTCTTTTTCCGGGACAGATTAACTTGTAAGTGTTTTACCTAATAATCCTAGTCAATTTGAGGTCAAGTAGACTTTGTTTCCACCACTTATTAATTACAAATGGCTCAAAAACTCACCACACATCGCACAAAATTCAACAAAAAACAAAGGGTATCTCCAAAATTTCCAAACAAATCAATCAATTCCAAGAATACGAGAAATCATATGCAGACAAAATAGATGACAAGGAGAATGTAAAGGGTGATCCAAAAAGATGGAGGAAAGTGGAAGAAGAACAAGATTTGGAGAGAACGTAGAGATGAGTGAAGATGTTATTAAGAGAGCTTGTGGGCTATCAATGAAAGCTCACAAGGATTGTAAGTGATGGATCAAAGCAGTATCTTTATGAGGAAAGCCGGAGCTCGTCGCCGGAGACGGTGTTTGCCTTCGCCGGAACTTGGTCGGTGGAGACTGGTTAGTAAAACAGCCTTCGGAAAAAATAATGAAGCATCGGTTACAAACAAGGAAGCTGCCCTTGTTAATGAAGCATTTTTTTCGTCCTGTTTGATAAGCGCTTATCTTTTACGCCATAAATTGTTTGGTGCCAAAAAGAATAAAATAAAAAGAAGCATAATTTAATATCTTAATGTGCCAAAATTTATAAAATTATTAAACAATATTCAATTTCATTATAATTTTATATTATCTTAAAATATGTGTTATACATTCAAAAAATAGACATAGAACAAAGAGACTATATTTTTTTTTCTAATTAGCTATCTCTTAACTTCAAAGTTTGAAATGTGACTTATTTTCTTGAGTGAATTGATCCCTATTAACAATTTGTGTTAAAATATAAGATCTTTATGTACTTCAAAATAATCGAGATTAAACAGAGTATTACTGTAAATGTTTAAAGAAGCAAGTGACATGTTTTGACTTGAACTCAAAAATCTCCCTCTACATAAATGTTTTTGTTTTAAAAAAAAAACACAATCACTCATTTTAATTACTTTAAAGTAAAAATACTTTACTCATTTTGATTCCTCTTTTTTCTTTTTTTTGTCACAAATTTACTAAATCATACTCCAAACATTTTTACATCTTGACATCAATATTCACACTCTCAATCTCGAGACATAAATAAAGAACGCAATTCTAATATTTTGAAAATAGGTTATTCACTTATAAACATAACAAAAACTCTTGCTTCCCCTTTCATTTTATTCAATTTCATAATATTTTCATATATAAATTAATGAGTGTGGATCTAGTACGATACATATCACATCATTTATTACATTTCACTATATTCTTTATAATTAATAAAATTTTATATTTTAGGTTGTTAAGTTTAAAAAAATACGTAACAATCCTAAAAATAAATAAATAGACATCATCAAATGGAGAATAAATGGGACAAATTTAGCCTATCCCATAAATAAAGGCGGCTATATTCCTTTTTAATTAGTAAAAAATAGAAGGGTAAATCTTGTAGAGTAAACGATATTCCCCAAATAAATCGCAATCCTCTCAATCTGCAGTGATCTATTGCATTGTCCATTGACTCGCTCACTCACTACAAAACACCTACTCTGCTGACGTCCGTCATTTGCGTCCTCCTGTCTCCCATTTCTTCGTGGCGTCTCGATTGTGTCTCTCTCTCTCTACATCTCGCACAACAAACAAACATTCACATTCCAGATTTTAAGGTGTGTCTTCTACTTCGATCTTACAGATTTTATGATTTGATTTCTCTGATTTAATATGCATCCGAGCTGCTTAATTGATTACCACTTCGTGTTTGATGCTTAAGCGATTCATTATTGTTTTGGTTGCTGTAATTTCATGAACTTCGATTTGTTTCCTTCTGTTTTGGTTTGAAATTTTGGTTATTTGTGTGGTTAAGTTCAATGTGTGTTTGTTCTGTTATCTTCAATAATTGATCATTCCTTCCGTTTTTCTGGGTAGTTTGTTTTGTACATTGTGGCTTTGGTGATAGAAGTAAGTTGGTGATCTTAGTTTTGATTTGATTTGGATGTATTGGTTTTATCTAACCAGTTTCAGTTTGTTTAGCTATCCTGAGATCAGTTCTGACAGAAAACAAAACAAAAAGGGGAGGGAGATGCTGTAGAATAAACTAAAATGGAATTGGCAGGATAAAATGGGAACACTTGTCCTTATGTGAATAAGCAATGACAGGGTCCATGACTCCATTCTGATCATTTAATTTTCATATGTTTTATGTTCCACACTACACACATGAACATAGGTTATGCATAGGAGTAACTGTAATATTTTTATTCAAGAGCTTGCATGAGGAGTAACATCTGCTGTTTTGTGGTCCTGCTATCAAAATCTAACTGGCCCAATTTTTATGCAAAAAATTGGGAGCAGCCTGATGATTCCTTAATTACTATTTGTACAACAAGAATATTTTCTGATGTTCTTCAATGAGATGTATTTTTCATAATTCATAGCAGTTTGTGAACATGGAAAGCATGACTTGATTTCCAGCACAGCTAATGTATGTAGTGCAACACCAAAAAAAGGCAGTATTCTCCACATGTTGTTATTCAGTGGTTAAGCTTCCAGCTCATATGATGCACTTTGAAGCTTTTTACTAATTTTTGGGAAGGATTGTGGTATTGCTTGGTATTTGTCTCAAGGGAAATCTGTCCGATGCTGTCACAAAAACAAGACAACGTCACGAGTATCTCTGTTTGATCTAAAGCATATCTCCAGTGGTGGGAATGGACTGCGCCCAGTTATACTCTGTGAAGTTAGATAATTAAGTAATATAATCACATTGCAAATGATTACGTATGAGCAAGATCCTGATGTTCTCAGGTGGGGTCTCCAGCTTTTTGATGGTGATCCAACCTCTGACTGCGGATATTGTGACACCATACCACAGAATGACACAGATTATTATCAGCAGCAGTATTTCAAAGGAGATCTTTATGACATGAGATACAACAATGTAGAGAATAATGATCTTAATGAACATGCTCTTCAGGAACTATCCCAGCTTTCAGTTGCAGATGCAAATAGCTTCCCAAATGAAGAGCAGTTGCAAACACCTTTCTATCCACAGAACTGGCTGGGACAGTCTGTGGGAAATTACACTTTTGGTACTCTAAACTCTATATGATAATCCTGTTTCGGTTACTTTGTTCTTTTGGATCTTTTCTCTACTATGCTTATTTGCATCATTACTCCCAGGGCATGGCTATGGGAATGAAGAAGCAGAGGACGGGACACCTTCTTGTTCATTTTCTAACAGTGAAAAGAAGTCACATTGTGGGGAGGATTGGTCATATTCTATGGAGCTGACAGATGAATATGCTCTTGACAGTGAAGTGGGGAAAAGATTGAATCAGATGGTTCCTGTTCCGGTAAATACAAAATGTGGAGTATCATTTTGAGTGTTGTATAAGACTAACAAAAAGAACTAGTTATCAATAATTAATGTTTGTTTCTATCGTAATATTAACATTGCATATATGCGAGAATGTTGTAAATATCAGCTTCGCCACTATAATTATTCTTACTGAACATGCATAAAATCCTTGATAGTTTTAAAATTTGATTGCTGCCAAATAATCATGAATTGGATACATGAATTCCTTAGTCTTATGTGTTTTTTGTGTTTGGTAATATCTTAAGTTGGTCTTGAATTTGGGCTCTAATATATTGTCTTTCATGATGCTGCTTATGCAGCATATTCCTAAAATCAACGGAGAAATACCATCGCTTGATGAGGCAACTTTAGATCATCAGAGACTACTAGACAGGTATCATGTGTGCTATATACTTCAAGCTTTTATTTTATTTTTATATATTGTTTATCATTCCTTTTCTGTTACATATTAGACTTAGTTTGGAATTTACAAGTCTGAGGGAAAAGCTTTTTTCAACAGCATACTTAGGCTAGAGTTATACTTGGTACAGGTTTTTACTTGAATCAAGTTCCTATAGTTGGGGAACACACTAATTGAAACGAATATATCTAATTTAAATTAAAATCAATTGCTTTCACTCTCCGTTTCTGTTCCAAAGTTGGACATTAAGAAACAAGGGAAGGTGAGTTTGGGCTTAAATATATGGTCTTGCCGTCTTGGAGGTAGCAATGATGCCATTATGCAACTGCCTGGATGATTAGTCCGTGATTCATGACTTCCATTGTTTCATTCTTGTAAATTTGTTCTCCAGAGTAGACTACAACGCTGAAAGGTGTTCTTGTTACAGGTTGCAATTATATGAGTTGGTAGAGTTCAAGGTTCAAGGTGATGGGAACTGTCAGGTCACTATTCTTCTTAAATTCTAAAAGAAATTTTCATCAGCCCTTTCTATGCATGTTCATGTACTGCATGAGTTTACTAAAAGCTTGTCATTATATATCACTTGATGTTGCTTGGGGATCTCTCCAGCCATACATTCAAACCTTGTCACCCTTATCTTTGCTTGAGAAATTTCGTACAATTTAGACTGTATTATAAGTCATTGTATAATCTTTCTTATTAATAGGTAGCCTGTCATCATCTGATTTTCATAATCCATTTAATATCTTAAAAGTTTGACCTTCTGAAAGTAAAGTAAACTGTGATTTCATTGTTATTTGGTGTCTCTGGAAATTTCTGTGATTTTTTATTTTCCTTGAAACTATAAATCATAAGTTTTTTGTTTTTCTTTTTAACATTTCTAGATTGTGTAAGATAATGAGCAACTCATTTTTTGATGTAACAAAGTGATAAGAAGCATATTGCTTTTACGTACCATACTTGATAGTTGATGTTAATGTCCAACCTATTTTGTCAACAATGTCATATGCACCAGATTTTTCATTTATGTATTGGAATACGGTAGGTTCAATTGAAGCCTGCACTTGGCTTCTTTTATAGATAGAAGGTGTTTTCTTGGGCTTCTGTCATTTTTTACATGTTTTCTTCCTAGAAAAGAAATTTAACCCCTAGGAGTTTCTATTTCTTTGAAAGCTTTGTGGTGACGAGGTGATTTGACAGATTATTTAGAAAGATGTTATCAGATTTAAGATAAGTAATTCTGGTAAAGACTTGTTGCAATATGCAAGAAAGGATGCAAAGGGCGAGCGACATAGGCAATCTGGTGGATGATGCAGTTGTGCAAGCATAGTAATCAAGGTTTCCAGGTAAACACCTTATCGCCTAGGCTGGCGGCTAGGGATTAAGGAGCTTAACCACTGCTTTGCCTGGCCTTAAGCACTGCCAATGCTTTCTCCAACCCATTATACATTTGTCTGTTTTGACTTGTGCCTGGCCTTAACACCTAGACGATTATGGAGACAAACTTGGTCTTAGTCATCAAATAATGTATGGACTGTTGGCTCCTAATTTACCTGGCAGCTTGAATACTTTCACCCACCCATTATATGCTTGTCCGTTTTGACTTGTGCTGTTAATACATTTAATTTATTCTTCGGAAATTCAGATATTCTTCGTTTATATATTTATATAGTCTATCTTATGCTTTGATGAGTGCTCACATCGTTGACTTGATAATTAATGAGAACAAAATTGAACTACAGTTACCTCTATATAGGGAGCTTGTTAATAAAAATTGATCGATGTGCTGAAGATTTCAGTCAAATAATTTATTGATGTAAAATTCTTGCCATTGGTGAGAAAGCTCAAACTCCAGTTTTGTAATTTTTCTTTGCATGACTTAATTTTCATAATGTTAGCAGTTTCGGGCTCTATCAGATCAGATCTATCGTACACCTGAGCACCACAAATTTGTGAGACAAGAAGTTACAAAGCAGGTTGGATATGAATTTTATTTCCATTCATTATTCTTGAACCACAAATTAAGTTTTTCAAATATGTTATCATTTTATTCCTAACTTGCTTATCATATTTTCACAATCTCTCTCTCTCTCTTCTTTGTTTTTTCCCCCTCCTACTGGGCTTGTGTGTTAACAGCTTAAGTCTTACCCTGAGATATATGAGGCATATGTTCCAATGGCTTACAATGATTATTTGAAGAAGATGACCAAGTATATTTCTATCCCTTACAATTGTTATAACTTTATTTGAATGAATACAATTTGAATGCTCTAGCCAACTGTGGATGGATGTTAGGGGTGGCGAATGGGGTGATCATGTCACTTTGCAGGCTGCTGCAGATTCGGTACGTCTTGGATTTAGCTTAAAAATACATTTTGTTGCATATTTAATTTACACCTTTCAAATTATGTTAATATATTCTTATGCTAACTTAATTAGGTCCCATGTTCAGTTTTCAAGATTCCAACTCTCCATACCCGTTGCTCCCTGCCTGCTTAAAAGATATAAAAAATAAAAAATAATCATAAAATATGAGAGAGAGAGAGAGAGAGAGAGAGAGAGAGCCCTTTCTATAAAGCCTATCGACACTTCCCCAGACTTTATGTTAGGAACCATGTAATGATTCAAGCCTTAGCCTTAAACTTATGCTACGTTTGGTTTGATTAAATGGAATAATAATATTCTTAGATCATTTATGTGTAAAATTCATTTCTTGCTTCATTCATTCCTACAAAATTATGTGTGATTTTAATCCTAGCCTCCTACATGAGGTTTATCCATTGTATCATAACCAAAATTTTATACACAATCTACCATATTTTTCATTCTCATATTCTCCACATAATTTTATCATCATTGTTTTCGACTTCTATTTTTTTCTTATCCACCAATTTCATTCTCATGTCCATTTCGTCGAACCAAATGCAAATTATTTACTTGTTTCTTTTCACTTTAGTTACTCTTATAGGGACATAGGTGCTATATATGATGTATTTCAGGGGGAAAAAGGGTTCGTGCAATTTAATGCATTTTGATGTTTTCTTGCAGTATGGTGTAAAGATATTTGTAATAACATCATTCAAGGACACTTGCTACATTGAGATTCTTCCAAACGTTCAAAGGTCAAACAGAGGTATGATTTCAGACTTTCAGAAGTTTGCCTCACATTTATCGACAAACTGATCCAGTAGACCAATATAGTTTCTACTGTGGTGATTTTTATTAATATTTATATTTTGAGTTCTGTGTGGTACTATGTGGTTCTTCAGACATGTTATATTTTTGGGTTCTCCTGTTATGGTTTGTTAATTATGGAATCTCCAAAATCTTGTGCTAGCAAGACACATACGTACCCATAGTTTTACATATTTTCAGTGATGACATTGTTGTGAACACTTGTAATTGATTGAAACATCATTTACTATGGTAATTTGTCAGCAGTTAATGAACTCTTAAAAAATTTCATTCTGAAAAATTCGAAGATGAAAAAAAGAATTGAAGGAACATATAAGTAAAAAATAATTGATCAATTTTATGAAATAATTGCATAAATATTCATCCAATAATATTAAAGAAAGGAAAAAAAAAAGTCAACACCAATGATCTATTTCTCATTTAACATTGGGGCATTGATTAGCATTTGTTTTACTGCTACTTTAACATCAACAAACTGAATTTTAGCTGCTACTCCAGCATTATTCTTATTTAAACAGGTAGCATTCACTTCCAGGAGAAACAACAGCTAATGACAGATATTTTATTTTATTTATTTGTTTATTATTATTATTATTATTATTATTATTATTATTATTATTGTTATTGTTATTATTATTATTATTATTATTATTATTGTTATTATTATTATTATTATTATTATTATTTTGTGTGTGTGTGTGTAACTTTTGTCTTGCTTACTCGGTCCCTAAATCACTTCTAGGTATCTGTTTTGGCCTTATTGTTTGTTCTTTTCATTCGTGCAGAACCTCCTGCCATTCTCTTTGCATGAGACTATTACTTCATTAGACTTCCTGTTACTGGTTTCATTAAGATGTCATATTTTATTTTACATGTAACCTGTTCAACAAAGAATTTCGATTTTCACATGTATTGCCTCCTCTTTGTGCAGTTATTTCTTTGAGTTTCTGGGCAGAGGTGCACTACAACTCAATCTATCCAGAAGGAGGTAGATACATGCATATTTCTACTTAAGCACGGTCTTTTTGTTATGAACAAAATTGTCATTGTTATTGCTTTTTTTTCTTCAGAATGCATTTAGAAAGTTATAGTATCCAAATTGGTTGGAGTATCAGAGAAAAAGAAAGTCAATGGCTGCCTTTATTTATTCTTGCAGACAAAAGAGAAACAAGGAAAAAAGAAGAAAAAATTTCGATAACTCTACCATGATTCAACACCTCATCTATGGTTTTATTGCTACAAACAGTGAAAATGAAATTGAAGCTTAAGCATGCTAAGAAAATATCGATTTCTTTTAGAAGAATTACTAGCTGCCTTTGTTGCTGCATATGACCAATATTCAAGGAGTTGAGTAGGAGCTAGGAAGAGTCTTCTCAGTGCTGTGCTGACAATTAAGGGATCCGGCCTTTTAATTTGTGAGAGATAGAATAAAAACACGGTAAAGGATCATGGTTTTCTTATTGAGTTATGAAAGGGCTTGATGCCTAGTACAGAACAGGAGGATTAAGAAAAATGAGTAAGTAAATTAAGATTCTGACCAATAATTCCAATCTCATGGAACAATTTTCTGGACATCCCTTCCTTGGACTTAATTGGAAAGTACACTGTTTAAGTGAAAAAAGGTTTAATGTTGTCATCTGAAGGCATTATAATTTGGACATTCTAACTTCTTCCATGTTTAAAGAAGTCCTAGAATTTGGTCTAATAGAAGATCTTTCTCTGTAATTTTAGTAAACTTTGTAAAGGTTCAAGGAATGTTTCTTCCCGAAATCTTTTTAGAACTCCAAGTCAAATTTAGGTAGCTACCCCTGTATTGGAGATCAATCAACTGAGACGCACCAAAAGTTCATCGTCTGTTTATGACTTATTTTGTGTTTAAAGGTACATTATTCTAAGCAGCATACTGTCAAATAGTCTTCTCGTTGATTTGATATATAACTCTGCTCTTGTGGATTTATATTGCATTCAGATTTGCCAACATTTGAGACCAAGCAGAAAAAAAAATGGTGGACAAGTCAAGACGAGCATTTGGATTTACATGATGAAGAGTTAGCAGAATACTCGTAACTTGTCTCTACTTTCTTTGGAATAAGATTTCAGCACTCTTACTCTTACTGCTGATTTTATCTGATGCAAGACAGTGTTGCAAATTTTGTAAGTGCAACCCTTCTGTAATGCTTACGACTGACCGAACTTGCTCAGTCTATCCATGTCTACTCTTAATCCACCCTGCTTCTGTTTTAATGTATACTTTCTTTTGAATAAATCAAGCCTTTTAATTTAACATTGCACGTTATTTCACCTGTCTGGTATTAGTGATTCTACTTTTTATCATGTTTTACTTTGTGAATATGTTCTAATATCTTGCTCATGGTGATTCTTGGTCCCGTCAATAGGTCAACTGAGGTGGTGTCAAAATAGGAGCCAAATGCTCATGAGGCTAAGCTTTCCATTTTATGTTAATATATATTTCTCATTTTTATAAATAAATAAAAAAAAAGGAGCCAAAACAATTCCTGTCAGTAATTATTTTTTCAATGACATTTTTAATTATTTAATAATAATTAATATTTTAGCTATATTTATTGCTTCAATAATACCATTTTTCTCGGTAAATATCACCCACACAAAAATAAAAATACACCTTTGTAGTTTAGAATTCTAAAAAGTATCTAAGTAGTACTCCCACCCGTCCCTTTATATTTTTAGTTACACTTATTAAAATTAATTATTAATTCGTATATCCTTGTAAAGTTATGTTTTTTCAATGCTTTGAGTAAGTAATGGGGATATTTTAAGGGAAAAAGTTAATTTAATGCACCTTAAAAATATAAAACAACAAATAATTTGGAATTTCATCAAAAGTTTAGAATAATAAATAAAAGGAGACGTCGGGAATAGTAATCTTTAGGAAAGGTCGGGTGCACGGAATGATTAGGAAATTAAAAACAACATGATTTCAGGAGGTAATAAAGACGAAGTTAAAACTATGGTAAATTGCAGTACTAAATTTGCAAGTGGTTTCTCCAAGTGTATGAATACTTAAGCTTAGCTAATAGTTGCATTTTAAATCATCAAATTTAGAATGTCAATGTGGATTCCTTTAATTTTTAATTCCAAAATTCCATGGCCTGGCTCCTTAAAAGTGGCAAATTAGGTGAATTGCATCGAATTCTCTTAACTCATTCTTTATTTTAAGAACAAATAATACAGTTCTTAACAATATCTTTAAATTAATTTTATATTACTTACTATATAGACTTATAAAATTCAAATGACTTCATATACTTTATGTAATTTTTTGTTATATTATTTTAATTTGTTATAAACTTGCTTACGATTAATAATTGTACAATTACCTTTGAAGTATATTATATGATTTTATATTGTAGATAATATTACATAATTATTTTATAACACATTGATTAGGATATATATTTAATATCTTGTATAATATAATATAACATAATATTATATTATATAAAATAATATAGAAAAGTAAATTATATTATAGTTTATATATATTACGTAAAATAATAAAGTTACTTAATATATTATACAATTATTATAAAAAAGCTTCAAAATCATAATATAACATATTAATTACAATTATATATAAATAAATATTATAATTATAATTATATAAATAGATGTGTGTGTGTGTGTATATATATATATATATATATATGTATGTGTACATATATATTATATGACTATGAAATTATATTTTATTATATACATATTACTATATATTATAAAATATACCACATATTATAATATATTTATATTATATTATAATATGATATTTAAATTTATTATTATTAATTTATTATATATAGTGTATTATATATTATATATACACTACATAAGATTAAAAAATATTATATAATATATATTAGATTATATAATAAATATAAAATATAATTAATATTCATACTGATATGGTATATTATATATATTACTAATATTATTATATTGGACAAACTATATATTATATTATTTATATGTGTGTGTGTGTGTGTTTGTATTAAAATAATGTTGAAATATTAAAAAGTGATGGGTCGAATTTTTTTTTAATATTTTATTAAGGAAATGAATGTGAATAGTAATTCTCTAGAAATAAAAAATTATTGTTTAATCTCTCCTCTTAAAATATAGATTACATTATTATAGAAAATTTGATGGAGTAAAATTTTTGTCTAATTTGTTAATTTTGATATTAAAAATACAGATAAACTTGATTTTAAGAGATTTTAGGGGATGCAGTGCAAGTGCTCTGAGGAGGTAAAAGTCAGCTTTTGAGTTTTGTTTACCGATGGAAGTTGTAAGAAGTTTGTTGGATACTTGTGTCACTTTATAGGCGTATTTTATACTAATTCTTTCATTTCACATTTCCTTCGCTTTATCTTTTATTTGTATCATTGTCTTATGGTCTTTATTATACGATGAAACATCAATTTCTTCTTGGCCTTTCACAATTGAAGAATAGTAATTAGAAACTAATAATATGTAACTCTAAAATTAATGATATACTTCGGTTCACAAAATAGGTTTATAAAATTTTATAATTTTTTAAATTTAATTAAATTTTTTTAATAATTTTAAAGTGAAATATCATAAATATCGTTAAATATGAACTTTTTTATTTTCATACACTTACAAATTCATACCACAAATAAAAATATAACATTTTTAAGTAATATTAAATCAAAAGATAGATGAATCTCTAATTTTAAAATAAAGTAATAATATGTTAACGTGTCTAACCAAAAAAAACAAATGCGAGAGATTTACTTAGCAAAAAAATAAAAATAGAAAATCTTTCGGAAACAAGGAGGTAATGAAAACGAAAATTAGCAAATAAAAGTGAAAAACAAGAAACGAAAAAATAGAAAACAAATCATAAAAAGCAACAAACAGAAAAAAACAATAAGCAAACAATTAAACATATATCAAAAACAACAAACATAAAAACAAAAAGAAACAATCGAAACAAACCAAAACAAAAACAAACAAACAAAAATTCCAACTTCAGAAATTAGGTATTGTGAATCAATCGGTTTCTCCCCAAAAATTTCTGTGTTCAATCCGCAGTAGGTATCTATCCTCCCTCGTCTCTCCCTAGAAATGAGTCATCTGATAACTTGCTCTAACCCTAATTTTGCAAATGTTCTGCTTTCAGGTGAAAGAGTGAGCTAGGTAACCATTTTCAAGAAATTTTGGGCTTTCATTTTAATTGGTAAGGGTTCAGCTTCTTTCTTTTTCTTATTCCTGTTACTTTTTTGTTTAATCAAAGTGAAAATTATCAAGACATTTTAATTAACTGAACTTGTTAGAGTTGTGCTGTGATAACCGGTGAAGTTTCAATTTTTGCTGCAAAGTTGTTCTGATTCTGAATTATTGATGTTTTTTTGCTTTATTATTGACGAAGAATTAAGTGCTTTGTTTGTTCCTTAAATTTATTGTGTATCTGTAAAAGTGACCTGGGAATTGAACTGTGTATAATGGAGATAATTATGGAGTAGAGTTTTATGATTCACCTGTCAAATAAAATGAAGGTTTGCTTTACTTTTTTCCTTTTTACTTGAATTTCTATTTGGTGGAATTTGTTGTTCCTGCACTTTTTTGAAAATGTGAATAGTGAGTGACAGAATGGTGCAAGGAGAAACACAGATTCTAAGCACAAAACATTCAGATAGTTGGCTAGTTAGCTGCAAATGTTATGACTGACTAGGAAAACTTGACTAACTAGGAGAACAGTAAGCTGATCAGCTAATATGCACACACAACTTGAAGCATGCAGAGCAGTTCTCAGAATAAGAACTCACTATATGAAAGTGAAGCAATGGGTCAAATCCGAAAAACTTTTTCCACTATGTGAAACAATGGGACTCCATTGTTTTCTTCTTTTGACAACAATGATTACGATTCTTCACTTTCTGCAGCTCTGCTATATCTTTCCACGGTCTAAATACTGTGATAATTTTCGAGTTCATATGTTCTATCATTTCTTCCATGTCTATACATGATAGCTCCCCGTTGAGAGTTTAAAGCAGATGCATGTAGATGTTTCTGATACAAGACCTTTCATATGCTACTACTCCCTTCGATCCAAAAAAACAACATTTCATTTTGTTTGTACTATGTTGTGAAATTTTAAAATTCAAGTTGTGACAATAATTTCACAATGTTTTAGTATAATGAAGAGTTTATTTTGTTGAAATCTATATGTATTTTATAATGTTAAATCATTTTCCAATCGAAATCAATCAAATTTTAATCATAAATTTTTTGCAAAAGTATTAGATAACTTTTTGAAATGTTAATATTTTTTTGGAACGGAGGGAGTAATATTCCTCTCCTGAATACTACACAGCCAATCACATACACCCCCACCCAGGGAGATGGGGGATTGAAACCTAACAAAGTAGATCACTTATCTGGAATATTATTAAGGAGTTATGTTACACCTCATTATTCTAGTATTATATGTATGTATATTCACATCCTAAGATATGAATAGGACATGCAACACCCTATAAGACTTCCACTCCTTGTCAGAAATTGGATGTGCAGCTCCCTTTTGTAACTAGACTATTATGATTCTTTCAACTGAAAAATAAGTTCAAATTAGAAAGAGTACATTTTATATTTGTTTTCATGTATTCAGATAGTTTTCTGTAGCAGTTGAGGTAAGGCATATGATCTTTGGAAAAAAATAATGATTTCATGTATGTTTTTGGTTCTCCTAAATAGATGGAAGTCGGACGGAGTGCTGGAGATAAAGTAGAAGTTGAGCCTGATCCTGCTACTTGGTCAGCTTTGGAGGAGAAATTTTTTGTTCTCTTAATGATTAAAGAGGTTAACAAAGGGAACAGATCCAGAACCACCTTTACAAGGAAAGGTTGGGAAAATATTGAGCAAGAATTCTATGATAAAACCAGAAAGAGGTACAGCTATTCTCAGTTCAGAAATAAGTTCAACCAGCTCAGGACTCGTTATGATGAATTTAGCAAGCTGTTGAAAGCACCTGGGTTTACATGGGATTCTGTGCTTGGTAACATAACTGCAACAGATGATGTATGGGAATCATACATAAAGGTGGGGGAAAATAATTAAATTTCTGGTATTGTTCTAACTTTTGATGTTACAAACTCAACTCATTTTTTTCCTGTCTATATCTGAATATAGGTAAATAAATATGCAAAGAGATTCCGGACAAAAGGGTGTCCAATATTTGATGAATTAAGTGTCCTTTTCAGTGACCCATTGGCGAAATGTAAAGACGTATTGCCATTAGCTCAATATCCCATATTTACTGAAGAGAAGTTGAATCTAGAAGATGAATCAACAAATGCAACTCCAACTGTTCACCTAAGTGACAAAAGCAAAGGCAAAGATTGCCCTTCACAAAGTGCTGGACGCAAGCGACACCGTTCTCCTACTCCAACTAGTCATCTCCAAGGCAAGAGGGATGCGAAGATTGATGTAGCGGGCGAAGCTTTGAATGAGCAGTTAGAAGCCCCAGCTCCCTTTGGAACATCCAATACAAGGACTGAAACAGTTGGTAAAGTCCTCCCCATGAACATGTATGCTGCAAACCTGCAGCCTAGTCCATTCTCCATCACTAATTGCATAAAGTGTCTAGAGTCAATTGAAGGTGTCGATGCTAGTAAGTACTTGAAGGCTATTAAGATGTTCAAAGATGTGGATTGGAGGGAAATGTTCATGGCAATGTCTGCTGAAAGAAGGTTGGTTTGGTTGGCTAGCTTAGAATGATATTCTGCTTGTAATGATTTTATATATAACCTTTTGATATTTAGTAACATCTTTTGTTTGGATTCTACACCTTGGTCCCACAAAGAGGGTCTCATTTACAAATTACTAAGCTGTAAGGATGTAGTTGTTTGTCTCGTCAAATAAGTTATTTAAAAAAAATTTCTTTATTTTATCATACAAGTCATTTATATTTTTTTTTGAAAAAATTTAATGATTTTTTTTTAAATACCCCTTAACAATATTTAATGAAAGATAGTCATTTAATAAAGAAAAAAAAATCAACTCTTAAGTAACATGCATTAAAAAATCCAAAGTTATTTTTGACATTATACACAAATTTAACATAACAATTAGTAAATTCTTAATATTTATACATGTCAAAATAGATTTATTTGATGGGAGGAAGAAAAATTCTTAATATGACTCATTTCATATTACCATCAATAAACATTGGTCTCTTTTTTTTGGAAAAATTGTGTGTTTAATTTATTTTGGATAAATTACTCTTTTCTTTTGGAACACAGTGAGTAATAAATATTATCTGCTTGTACAAAGTTTTAAATTGCAAATTACTCTTTTTTCTGCAGATATCTTTTACAGATTTGATTTAATACAACTACAAATATTGGTATTCAGCAAATTCACCACATTTGTATCTGTAACAAATGGAATTCAAAAGTTTTTTTTTAACTACTCGATACAATTTTACAATAATGTTTAATAATCAAAATACTAATACTATATATTTAGAAAAGAGTTAAAAAAGAAAAAGGGGCCATAAGCTGATATATTACAGAAAAGCTAAAATTGAAAAGGGCAAAAAAATAAAGTTAATAAGTTTGTTGTTTTATATACAGCGTGGTGGTATTCATTAATCCTCAGATGCTGCTCTTTCATCTTGCATCATTAATAGCGACGTGAACGACATGTTCCCGTACCCTCCTTCCACCGGAAAAAGGTCTAGTGCCGGTTGGATCTCCGGCACCGCCGAAGTATTTCCAACCGGAGCCGCGGCTGCGGCGGAGGATGTTGGGAAGTGCGAGGGATCAACATTACGGAGGAGCCATTCAACGGTCTGGCCGTCGGAGCGATGGCCGAGTTCGCGAGTGAGTTGGAAGATGCGAGCGGCGCAGAGGGCGGGGACTCGGACGCGCAGACCTCGGCCGTTCACCTTAGGGTGAGGCCGAGTCCGATCTCTCTTTCGCGAGGATGATGAACGAGTTGAGATTGAGTTAGGGGCGAGTTGAGATTGAATAGAAGATGGTGATGAGGAGCCATTGAGGGGATCTTGACCTGACTTGTTCATGTTTGGTAGCTTTGGGCTAAATTCTGGGTTTGTGGGGTATTGGAAGATTGCTAGGGTTTTAAAAGAGAGGAGAGATTGATTTTTAGTTGTTTCTTACTCCCATTAATTGAATTTTATAATAATAAATAGAAAAAATGAGAAATAAAAGATTGTTTTGCGGACAATTATATATTTACGTTTATTATGAAATTTATTTTTTTATTTTATTCTCTCGTATAAAGTTATATTCGGTAATTATTGATAAAAACATTCGCTTTTATACGGGGAAAGTTTTATTCAGAACTTTATAGAGCTTTAAAAATCCAACGGGGACTGTCAGTTTGACAACCAAAAAGTTGTGTCATACGTTCGAGAATTCCACTTGATAATTTTGGCGGATTTGGAGCGGCAGGTTGTATTTGTTTTGTAAAGTCATAATTAATAAGGTTAAATATAAAAAAATTCAAGTTATAGGTTATATGTTGAATTCCCACTTGTCTATTATTTAGAGGTTTTATTTTTTTTATTAAAGTGAGATTTTTACTTATTTGTGTAACACTTATTTTCGTTTAATTGAATGTTAGTTTATCTTTATATGATTTATATTGGGTAATTATAATTAATTTATAATAAAATTAAAAAAAATACAGAGAAATACTACATATATTAGAATTTTTTTTTTTTACTTTTTGATTATTCTATAAATTTTTAGAATGAGAACATTAAAATCTTTTAAAAAAATTAATTTGTCTCGGGTACTATGTTGTGTCGTATTGATACAATAAAAAAAAATACATTAAGTACCTTTAGTAGTTCATAGTTGACTTTCTTAAAATTATTTTATTGATATTAGAGTAGAATTAGAATAGACAAGATTAGTCTTGAAATAACTAAAATAAATTAAAAAATAAATATAAAATAAAAAAGAACTCATATTGAAAAGTAGGTAAAATAGTTAAGGTAAATGAACTTCTTATAAATAAAAAAAAGGCTATGAAGATTTGTAAATAAATAAGAATTTTCTTTTCCACTTCGAATATTAGGCTGAATAATTGAATTGAAAGGAAATTGTAGAGATAGTAAAACTCGTTTACAATAAACTCGTACTCCTTAAAAAAGAAAAAGAAATAAAGACCAGGAAAAAAAGGATCTTTAAACAAAAACCATTGTAGTGCTACAATTCTAAGACCAGAACTTAGTTGAACCTTCCCCTCTCTCCAAAACGGATTCTCAGATTTCAAAGAATCTCCACTTCCGTGACTTCGTAATCATCAATAGCCGGTGGTGAACAGTCGTCAATGGCTGATATCGCCGGAACCTCTTCAACTCCGTCTAAGAACGACAAGCCGGTCATTGTTAGGGTTAAACGGAAGGCTTTTCAGTCACCACTCGATGCTTTCTGTGAGTTTTCGAGGCTGTACCTTCAGTTCTTCAGCTCCATTTTTTTTTCTTTCTATTTTAAACTAATTGCGAACTTCTGTTATCTATGATTTCGAACATGTCAGGGCTCGAGATTAACGAGAGACCAGTGAAGCGTCCGTTACTAGATTTTGGGAAGCTATCTCTCTCTGATTCTTCTTCTGCAAAAAGTATGTCTATGCTACTTTTCTTATTTAGTTGTGCTGATTCAAATTAATGTATGTAAAGTGTACAATTATGTAAGAGAGATTATCTGAGGATGCTGTGCATAAATATATTTTTTGACAAGGAGTTTTGGGGTTATTAGATACATGATATATTTAACGAACCTTAATGGGATAAGGGCAACATTGATGTTGATGTCCAAGCAATTTATTTAATGAACTACTTATATGTGAAGGTGTAATTGCTTGGATTGGTGTTGCATGGGGTTATTGTATTTATTTGATGCGTTTTAACATTTTGCAGCTGAGGGGTTGAAGACCAAAAAGGTTTTTGTACAGCATGTGGAGACATTGAACCACTCGGAGGTTAATATTGACGTGCTGCAGTCGTTAGTGGTTAGTGCCTCTTCTTCTAGCATGGACAAATTTATATTGTTATCTGCCTAGATGTTATGCACTCCTCTATTACCCCGAATCATTATTTCCTGGGCACCCTTAATCCTCCAAAGTTGTCTTGGAAAGATTATTATGTTTTCACTGTAAAAATTATTGTTAGAAGAGATGATTTGATAATGGGTAAGCTAAAAATTTATTCCTTTAAGTTTTAACTGAATTCCTTAACAGTGAAAAGCCTTGTATTTCCTACACTAATACTCAGTCCCTGATCTTGAAATGTAAAGTTTAAGAGTTTTAGGAGAGATCCAAGATAACGCGTGAAGTACTGTTATTTATTCTTTTCTGTATCCCACACCTAACCTCTGGTAGGGGATCAAGGAAACCTATGATTTTATGCAATTTCTTCCTCGTATTGAAGAAAATTTTGTAATTAAACAGTGCCTTAAGAACCTGCTTGTAAGTGTTCTGATTTAATATTTTTATTGATGCAGCCTGACACAGTGAATGCGGCAGTATCCATTCCAAAAAGTGAGGATCGCAGACGTACTTTCAAGAGCAAAAGCGTAAGAAAGATAGTTCTCCTGTAGTGGTGAAAGATTTTCTTTGAGATGTCAGCATAATCAAATTAGTCGATATGTTGCTGAATTTGAAGTAAAATCTCATGAGCATGAACCATATGGAATAAGATTTGTACCTAATATTGAGGCTGCAATGCCTCTTCAACTGTGATTATTGCAATTTCATAATGTGTATTATGTGATAGCCAATAAAATTTGGCTTGTAGAATTAACCTTCTTTTTTTGTTATGTAGAAAAGACAGTATCATGATCTACTGTTATATCTCTACTTGCTTCATTCTTAAAATTTATGAATGTATCAACAATCACTGTGACTCAGACTCAAGAAGTTCTCTTGGGGTATTCAAAAATTTTTTGCCCTCTAATGTCAGTAACCTATATTTAGCAGTGACCGTAAATTCCCAATTCAAATAACGTACTAGCAATCACACATCAACTCTATGAAGCTTTCCATCTTTGAAAATTAAAAGTATATGTAGATAGAAGTTTCAATAGCTTCGATATCTGTTACCACTCACCATACTTAGTTTGGCTAAGGGAATTGTCCAAGTTTAGAAATTAGTTCTAGACTCCTAGTGGGAAGAAAATTGAGCAATATATATAATATGTAGAAACAGTACTGAAATGTTCAGTAAATATGTCTTGTCAAGTTCAATACGAATGTCAACACAGTAATTTCTTTTTATTAACCTTTTCCATTTTTGGAAGACACTATGTACTTCGTGTTTAGTTGCATTTTCGGTGATGTTACCCTAACTGGGATACTGTTTGTTTTATGTGCAGAAACAAGATCAGCTGCTGGCGAAAGCTAAAAAGGAGCAAGAGGTAGATTTAACATGTTGGATTTGGATTCTTTTTGTTTTGGCTGTTCTAGTTTCATTATATCGAGTTACTATAACTTTCAGCAACACCAAGGCATTATTAATTTGACTATAAGTGATGGATTTTGAATAAATTATTTGATGTATAATTACTAATCAAAGGTATCACATGA
The DNA here is from genome assembly GCA_014636745.2 of Centella asiatica. Taxonomy (NCBI): domain Eukaryota; kingdom Viridiplantae; phylum Streptophyta; class Magnoliopsida; order Apiales; family Apiaceae; genus Centella; species Centella asiatica. Next base: position 31,928,672 of record CM025787.1, read on the forward strand.
TTAATTTACTCTCTCTTTTCTATCAGATTTTGTCAAAAAGTGCTCGTTTTGAACAAGTCTGGAGGAGAAGAAAGGGTACAACAGAGGCAAATAATGATGAAGTACACGAAATGTGTCATCTCTATGATGTTGTTCGTATTGATGTTGCGGAAAAAACTAGCGAGGTGAAAGAACAGGAGTAAGTGTAGACAGTCTTATGATGTTGTTTTTACTTATCCTGGTTGCTGATCATAATTTAATTGTCAATTTTCTTGCAGAAACACAGAACTGGAGGATCATAGAATTATGTCATCTTTTCTGCCCCTGTTAAGAGAGTTCATCCCCAGTGCTGCTTCAGAGATAGAATCAGAATTTGACGATTACATGTCCAAAGAAAGTAGAGCTTCATATAGTGCTACATTTCGTTGCTCATTAAACATATTATAATTGATTCATCCTTTTCATTTCATTGTGCTAATTGAATTTGAAAATTGATAAATTCCTTACTTATTTCTCTTTTCTGATGTGTGGACAGGATTATTAAAAAATAGTATATGGAGTATGTGTGTGTGCGTGTATAAAATTATTTATTTATTTATAAAATGATTTAGTGATTCCCCAGCAGAACTGCTTTAACTCTATCTAACAAAGTGCGATGCTTGTTGGATTCTAGAAACTTGATTGGTGGAAATATATATTGTTTCTTATTTCCTAACGTTATTCAATATTACACTGACAAAAGTACTCTTTTTAAAATTAAAATGCAGCATCTAAAGATGACTATGTATATGACTTGTATGCTGTGAAGGACGATACCATGATTGCAGAAGATGATTCAAATCCTTTTCCATTGTGAGTTTTTACTCGAATACTTCTGCTTATTGGTTGACCTCTTTTTGTCCCCATCATTGTGAGGAATGCATGTTTGTAATTAGGATACGCGTGGATGATGGCGATGATTTCTATGATGGTCCAGATGAATCTGAAAATGAAAGTTATGATTCAAATGGTATCTTCCGTGTTTATGATTTTCTGCCCTTGTATTTCATGTCAGTTTCCCATTAAACCATTTTTAATTCTCTGTTTCTTTTTGAAATTTCAGCTGAAGATAATCCTATGAATGAGTATCCAGATGAGGAGACATCCAACGGTGAGGAGGAAAGTGAGAGCAAAACCTCTGGTGATAAATCAGAAGAGTACGAGGATTCAGTTTCTAGTGATGAATATTTTGGACATGAAGGATTCAGACACAATCGTATCAGTGAAGATGGGGTCTACGGCGTTGATGAAGTTGAAGATTATGATTATTTTAGTGAAGATAAAGTGTACGATGATGATTAGTCAAACTATTATTAACTTTTGACTCACTCAATACGATTGTAATCTGCTCAAAGGAAATCCTCATCTCCCTCCCAACCTCCCATTCCATTCTTGAACATGAGAATTATCTGAGATCAGACCTTCATATGTGAATATTGCCTTTATACGAGTTCCTTCCTCTGTTATGCAAATGTTTATATTCTGATGATTTATGAGTTATTTAACTAAGGACATAATATAAAAGGGAAACTCCTTGCATGAATTGCTCTTTTAAATATGGCCTTTTGTACCTTGTAGCATTCAGGGACTCGCGCTTGCTAGTTGGAATTTCGAGACCCATGAGTTTTTGTATGTTGATTATAAGTGTGCGTAATAATTTAGCTATGATGCTTGCAGGCTGCAGATTGTGAAAGCACACCTCGTAACAAACAAATATTTCATTCTCTAGCTACTCAAAATTTTAGTAATATTTTCTCTCCCACTTCAATTATCATAGACATGTAAAAGTAAAATTCTTTTGTATTTTTTTTGTTGGGGACTTGGGGGGAGGGGAGGATGCAGAGGAGGATCATGGGGTTGGGGTTTAGTTGTTTACAACTATTGAAGTTAAAAACCTATTGGCATCAAAGGTAGCACATTGTATCATGTTGCTACGGTGCTACCTATTCTCTTCGCGAGGAGAAGATTATAATGTATTATACACCTGAGTGTGGACAGTGTCCTTTCAAAAAATTTATGTGCATAAAGCTGCTTTATTTTTACATATTTGAAGATGTATTTGGCAGCCAGAGAGTCGATGTCCTTGTTTATTGAAAACGAGCATCGATATCTGGACATGTATCCAGTGGAATGGCTACTGGATTCTTGAAGCTGTTACGCGTACCATCAACTAGCAACCTTGTGGCGTTCAAGCATTCCCTTATCATCTGGACCATGCTATCTCCTACTTCGTGGAGCTTCTTGATCTATCTAAGCTTCCTAGTGGTCTCAAGGTCAGTGGATCATGAGTACTTAGTTTTACCTTATAGCAATACTTGCAATTTAAGCAGTTGTGTTAATTTGGATAATCACTCCTTGCAAGCCTCCACAAGACAGGCACAGTTGTGGATATGGTAGATTAAGTCCATGATAAAACCTAAAGGTGTCAAGTCCCTGCATTTATTTGGATAAATATGGCCGTCTTAATCTTCTTATGCTCATATGGTATATCAGTGTTGCTCATCTGCTAAGCCTCTTATTAATTTTTAAGCCATCTACTATCTATTTTTCTCAAAAGTCTAATATCAACAGCACTTTAAAAGTTGTGTAATTGATGTTTAACAGTAACTCCATTTACTTTCTTCTTCCCCACTCTTTAAGTCCAAATTTGTAAATCCAAATGTACTGACTGATCACCTAGCAGCGGGAAAGGTCACAAAAGGAATTGTCATCCTCAATAGCTTAAAACCCATGTTTGGTATGTCACATTTCATAACTATTGAGACATACTACACATTGCCATGGGAGATGGCTACGGGGTGGGGCGGATGCGGGTAGTGCACCATCCGCCCCCGAATCCAACCACCAGTATACAACTCGGACCCCGACCTGACTGCAACCCCTTTGGATATCTTTGCTACCCAACCCCGACGAGTAGGCGCATCTGCCCCCAGTACCCAATTTCCAGAACAAGACATTACTGTTCCCACTGGCATTTGTGTCCTTATGTGCCAATCAAACTCCTCACAGTTTCTTCCTTTACATTAAAAGAACTTACTTGGGCTGAAAAATTAATTCTTTTACATACATACACAATTATCTATCATTAAATAGTTATTCAACTTCTACTATGTTACTGGTAGGTAACAGCAAATAGGTGTTCCTGTTATAGTTCTTACTCGCATGCATCTTAATCTTAATAAATATATGGAACTACGCTAAACAGACACGTAAAGAGTTTGAATTACTTATTCGTCTGCTCAAATCAATTGACAAATATCCTTGCTTTACTTCAACTACCTAATCCATGTTCATACTGATTTAGTTCATAATCAGTAATCATATTGCATTAGAAATTTAGAATTTCTCCATTGTGCTTAGCATCCTTAAATTTGGTCATGCTTGAGTCATGCATATTTCATATTTTATCCTTATTCTTGCTATTGCTATAGGATTAATGATGAATACGACCACCATGTACCTCAATTTGTCAAGCTTTTATGTGCCTAACAGTCCTAGTCTAGTTGTTTCCAGCTCCACATATATATTAGTGGTTTGGGGCCACAATCCACATACAAATATAGATAAAGGATAACTTCATCTGCATTATAAATTTCTGAGAACTTCAATCTTCACTTCATACTTACAACCCCCCAGTTCTTTTAATGGCTACTCAACCGTTGATTCATAAAAAGGATGTTATACTAGTGAAACCTGCAGAATCCACTCCTTCTGAAGTTCTTTCATTGTCTACCATAGACAATGATCGTAACCTTGAGTTACTTTGCCAAACTTTATATGTTTATCGGGCAAATAGCACCACCAATAATGATAATTCTGATCCAACTTTAGGAATTAAGCAAGCCCTGTCAAGGGTTTTGGTATATTACTATCCCCTAGCTGGAAAGCTTAAGAGGGAAAAGGATGGGAAACTCCGAATCACTTGCACTGCTGATGGTGCGCCTTTATTGGAGGCAGAAGCGGATTGTGCACTTTCTTCTCTTCATTATTTTGATGGGATTGATGTTGAAACTGCAAAACTTTTCGTCTTTGATTGGCCAAGTAACAGTAGTTTTGGCTACCACCCTTTAGTTTTGCAGTTAACAAAATTTTCTTGTGGGGGGTTCACACTAGGGATGGGGTTATCACACTCGGTCTGTGATGGTTCTGGCGCAGCCCAATTCTTCAAGGCCATGGCCGAGCTAGCTAGTGGAAAGTCCGAGCCATCGTTGAAGCCCGTGTGGGAGAGAGAAAAGCTAGTAGGGACAGCCGGTGAAGACCCTCTTTTGCCTACTATAGACAAGAACTCTGTAGCAGCTTCACCATACTTGCCTACCACAGATGTTGTGCATGAATGCTTCTACATAGACGGAGAAAGCTTAAAGAGACTTAAGACGAATGTATCAAAGGAACGGCAAAACACTCAGAATGGAGACATACCGCCTCATGAGAATTTTACCACCATTGAAGCCCTTGGTGCTTATATCTGGAGGTCTAGATCTCGAGCTTTACAATTGAACCCTGATGGAAAAACCATGTTTTGCATGGCTATGGGGATACGAAAATTTCTGCATCCGCCTCTGAATGAAGGATATTATGGCAATGCTTTTCTATCTTCATCACATTTAATACTAACAGTGAGAGAGTTGGATGAAATGCCTCTCTCCAAAGTTGCCAAATTGATCAAAGAAAGTAAGAAAGTGATATCATGTCCAGATTATGTTCCGAAGACACTGAATATATTAGAGACAATTGTGCAACAAAATACAAAGATTGAGATTAGTACTGGTACATCCATGGTGTTAACAGACTGGAGACAGTTGGGACTGCTGGAAGGTGTGGACTTTGGGCGTTGGGAATTGGTGAATATGGTGCCACTTCCTTGGAACAATATCTTTGTTGATATGTGTATTTTCTTGTCTCCTTCCAAAATTAGTTCTTCGACGAAAGACAAAGATGGTGTGAGGCTTCTTGTTACCATTCCTAGAGCTGCCATGGCCAAACTGAAGGATGAAATCCAAAGGCTTCAGGTTGTTGGTGCCGATGATATATAGGCCCCATTTATTTTAGTTTAAATTTTAGATATTCTGGATTATAATAGTATAAATTATATTATTAGAATCTAAAATTTCTAAAAGTTAAGGTTGAAATAAACGGGATCATAATAGGCGTGAGGTGTATCGTTTTGTATGATTATGTTGCATCTAGTACGTATTTGTTTATTGAACTTGTAATTTCTAGGTTGCTTCGACTAAGTAGTGATCTCAAGTTCAGTGGATCATGAGTGTCACTCAGTTATGCTATATTTAATTAAGCTTATGTTTCTTATGCCACTTATTGTCGTGTTCATTCAACAAAATATTTACCTTTATAACTACCTTAAGATTCAGAACATTGAATTTTAATAGACTTTAATGTTAGAAACACATTATTGCAATTTGTATTGCGATTCATTCAATTGATATAAATTGCATAGTTTATTTTTTATTTTTTCTTATTTTCTTCCCATATGGGGTATCTGTTACCTTTTGTAACTGCCTGGAATGTGAAACACATCCATTGAACTGAAAATCTCTGATGTTTCTGATATTTGCTTGAAGAACAAGGCTAGTCGATAACTGTCATGGATTTCAAATTTCTTTCTTCTTTAGCAAAATTAAGGCTAGGAAGTTACTATTCTCTCAGTTTATTCATGTGTAAAATATATTCTTTATTTCATTACTTTTCACAAATTTATCTGTATTTCTAAACATATCTTACAAGATAAAATTTGTCTATTTCATCCCAACTAAAAATTCTACAAATAATTTACTATTTCTCCATTCTCATACTCCACTCGTAATTTTTATAATCATTACCTTTCACCACCATTTTGTTCTTACTCATCCATTTTATTTCTACATCATTCTATTCCATCCAACAAAATGCAACATTATTAATCTTTTCGTTCCAAAATTAGAGATAAATTTTTAAAACGATATTTTTCCAGATATATCTCTACTATTATATTATTTAAAATAATAGTAGTGATAGTTATGTTAGGACCCACTAAGTATTATATATAATTGAGTTATTTGGAGTAGATATATAGTTGAACTAATTGAAGTAATGAAATAGTTCAATGGCATTTATGAAGTTTCATGGTTTTTTTATAGTTTAAAAATAAAAATATATCTGTAATTTTAGAATAACAAAAAAATAATATATATATATTTTTAATTTTGGAATGGAAGAAGTATTTTTTATTATTTATGTCTTTTGTTATCTAAATATATTTTCAACCACTTTATAATAAATGCATTGAAAATGATTAGTAAAGGTTAGTTTAAAAAATCAGATGTATATACCCTTAAGAAAATAGAGGAAGTATGTTATTAGGCTTAATTAGCTACTTAGAACATTTCAAACATTATTTGTTGTTCTAGAAAATGATAATGGTATTAACATACAAAACTTTGCTCCACATCATAATAATATTCATAACATATATTGTATTATCTTATAATAATAATGGCCTTTAAAATTCATAGCTGTTGAATTTCGAAAGATTTAATAATAAAGATATAATATTATATATTTTTTGGCCGAAATTACTGTGATATCAAACAATTTTGTTAACATCTCCTTATGGTATATATATTGACAATATATGCAATGAATGTCTTTTTCTTATCATCTCCATATGGTATATATATTGACAATATTGTTGTCGCGCATCCGCTCAAGGTATATTATTGTTCCGCATTGCTAATTATTAAGTACATTTCGATATTATATACTCTTTACTTTCCAAAAAGTGATACACACAATAAGTTTGTGAGATTATAATTGAAAATTAATGGAAGTGCAATGTTTTTACTTTTATTTTGAATCGAAACATCACAGAAGTATATGAATAATACTATCAAGTATAAATTTTATACTTTTAATTTTTTTACAAATTCATATCATTGATAAAATTATATGATTTGTAAATAATATTATACTAAAAAGAAAAAATATATCATTAACTTTCAAACAAAAAGAATAGCATTCTTCTAAAAATTTATATAACAATAGCAATTGAAATTTTTGGCGCATGCGATAGATTCAAAATTTAAATTATTATCACTTTCTATTGCTCGTAAAAGAGTTTAATGATTAAACTAGTATACAAGATTAATGGAAACTCTCGGCATGTGAAATTTCCATGTGGCCAATAACTAGTACTGTAGTTGCCGACAACAACGCCTCTATGGTGGTTTGGGGCCACAATTGTCTTGTGGAACTCAGTTGACTTCAAAATATTCGAACGCGTCCGCGTTTTTTTTTTTTTTTTTTCTTGTTTAACTTTCCTCATGGTATTCAAGTTATCTTGATACATTCGAACTGCACTTTGACCAAATATTTTTTTAAAAGAGTGTTTGATTTCAAACCGCATACATTTTTGGGAGAGTGCTTGGTGTACTTTATATTAGGTATCAAACCGTAAACAAAAAAATAATTTAATTACAAAAAATAACAAAAAAATTTATCTTTTGATTTATCTAAATTCGGATTACGTCTTGATTTACCCAAATTCAGCACGTGTTACGTCCAGCCTGTCTGAACGAGAAAAGAGAATAGATCATCCATCTTTATTATCCAAGTTTTCCACAAATACAATTATGGTGAAATATCTTACATTCTGCTAATCTAATTTGCAAATTCTCAATAGTTACATAATATTCCCACCCCTTGC